>JAQFVV010012579.1:820858-1250858 GCA_028023455.1 Epiperipatus broadwayi | reverse complement strand
TATTATATAGCGCTTACGTGATAACATGAGAGATGTGTTATTAGTGCTAAAGAACCTAGAGTATTTGAAATGAAACTAATTGTTAAACAGAAATATGCACTACTTTTAATTTTATTTTGTATTTTATAAAAGGTGTTCTTTGGAAATGTTTATGAAACAAGTATTTTAAGATGTGACTTATACTTGATTTTGTTTGAAACCGATTAAAAATATTTAAAAAAGCTTCTTAATCTCTAGATTTATAGTGTGCTGATGCTTACTTTATTTTTAGCAGTTTTATAGATGATTTACAGAAAGTTCTAAATGTTTTGACAGTGGTCAATAATGAGAAAAAAATATTTAATTCATTAAAAGATTATTAACAGTAGAATATAAATAGGTTTAATTATCCCATGGTCAATCAAGACATTCACCACTTATTATTTATCAAATATGTGAATGCATATATATATATATTATTTTAATATAACAATAATTATGCATAATGTTTAAAAAACTAAGTTAAAATAATGACCAAATGCTTATGGATCTTTTAATTTCTGTTCATAGAAATTTTAATTTTAAAAATAACAAAACATTATTTCTTTTAAAATTTTTTACCTAACTTAAAAAAATGCTGCTTTGATAAACAACTGTTTAAATTTAGCATCTAGTTATAAAAAAATGCTATTCTTTTTGGAACATTTTTGTGTGCATTAAAATGTAGTGTGTGCAACAGAATTACTCATTGAAACTTTTCATTTAATGAGTTCAGAAAAAGTTTAGCACAATTTCAAGTTCATCATCTTTTTTCATTGAATGAAAAAAAAAAGTAGTGTAACATTAACAAAACAATAAAAATAAAAAAAACAATAGAATAATGGATAATCTTGACGTGCATGAGAACATTAAAAAACATGGCAATAAATTTAAACTCAAAAGTACTACCACTATCCTTGTTGAAACATAATTTTTAGCGAAAGTGTTTTTAAGTTTTCAGTTAATACAAATTTCAATTTATTTATTTTTTAAAACTATCTATTCAGAAAATTACAAATCATTATCTTGAACATCAAAACAATGATTTTTCAGTGGTCAGAGTAATATGACAACAACTTGAGAACAAATAGATTTAAGAGGATATGGAAAGAAAGGAATGTTATCAATAGGTGCTAATTTTATTTTTAAAAAAAGACAAGAATATGTAAAAAAAAAAAAAAAAGTATGTGAAATAGTAGATATATTTTGGTATGATTGAATTAAATTTCCATTTTATTCAATACAATTATTACCTTTTGCTGGGAATTAATGTTTTCAATAATACATTTATATAAATATTCTCTTAATTTATTGTACATTATAAATAATAATAAATAGTTTACTTTTTTTTTTTTTTGATAATGTGTATTTTACACTAAGTTGTTGAATTACATCCTTTATTTATAATAATTTATAACTAATGATATGTAATATATAGGGTATATTAGCACAGATTTTCACACCACCCACAACTCTCCATACTATCTCATAACACTGATACACTTGAACATATATATGTCAAAAAAGATAAATAATCACCAATATACAAATTTCATGCTAAACCAGCAATCATCAGTTGGTCCAGATTACCATCTCCACACATATATGCCATAAGTGCTCAGATGTATATATATTAAGATAGCCAAACCTCATACTTTAATGGACAGGCTTCAATCTACTCCACACTCCAACTCTTCAACCATCCATCCAATTGAAAATCTGATGATGGAATGCTCAAAGGCCACCTGAGGCCAAGATTCTTGTCACACCCATGTTGACCTAAAGTCAATCTGACACCTCATGTTCAAAGCATAATCTATTTAACCCATATACAAGGGATGGGCAGACATCTCTACTATGTATGCAATGTGATATAAAATGACTTTTCTTTAAATGAAATATATGTTCAGAAGCCATGATAAATCAAATTAAGTATTTACTCCCTTCAAAATTCCTTCATGCTATATTCAATTCATCTATTTTGTTATTCCTTATTATGTAATTATTTTGTCAACTGCGATTCTTTTTTTTTTCCTATCTCATTTGAATAAAAACTATTTTGATAGTTTTACTATCATGTGCTCATATTTTCCAATATAGTTTTAAACCGTTAAAAAAAAAATCATAATATTTCTATTTCTTTCACTTTCTTTAAGTTTTAATTTCTTTCACTATCTATATAATTTATTCTGATTCTCATTCAATTTTCTTCTTTTCAGAAATAAACATTCAATATTCCCTCTTTTATTTTCATATAAAGTACATCTATAATAAAATCCTTATTCCATTTTTACTTTCTTTATCTATTCCATGAAGTTTTTGTTTGTACAGTAAATAACAATCAACCTTTTTTAGTATGCTCATAAATTATTTCATACTTTGTACAATTTTTATTTTTATATAATTCCTTTTTTTTTTTTAAATATATATTGGCTTTCCATAACTCTAATTCTTTTTTTCTAACTAATTTATTTCATCCCTCATAATTTTTGATCTGTAATATTTCTCTATATATCACATGGAAACAAATTGGGTGCACCACAAATTGTTTATCTATTAACTTTGCATCCATCATATAATCTTTCTTATTCACAGACTTTGATATCTTCTCACACACAGTGTATATTATTATCATCTAAACATTTAAAAACTTTTTTTTTTATTTTCCTTAGTAAAAATGTATATTTACTTCGGTTTAAATAGTTTTATTTATTGTTCATAATTCACCACTAAATGCATATTTACTTTTGTGTATGTGTGTGTTCTTTCTAAAAACTTCTACAGTTCTTAGTCAATAAAAAGTGTATTATTTTCAAGTGATTTCCTAGTGTTAAAGCAAGCACTATCATTTTTCCCCAAATAATTTTAGACAACTCATATATATGAGAAATATATTAGTCTAAGTTGCAATTCTCAACTATTTGTAGAATTCCTTTTTCCATTCAACATACCTAAATATTTATACTCATCTATTTCTTCAAAATAAATATATCCTGTTTCAATTTTTTAGTTTTACTTTTTCCATCAAATACTAGAATTTTAGATTTTTTAAAAATAAATTTAATTTTTATACATCTTTCTGCTTCTCAATAGTTCTTTAGTAGCAATTCCATATCTTCTACACTGATTGCAATGTAATTTGAGCATTGAATATTACTGCCCTCTTTTGATTACTTTTGTAATTGCATTATTGTTTATTTTATGATTTTAATAAATAAGCATACTTTTATAATATAAACAATGATATTGCCTTTTCAACATAATAAACATTAAGAGAATATTTATATTTATTTGTTTTTTTCATAAATATAATTAGTTTATTTTGAAATTGTAATATTTATCTGATTTTTTATTATTTATTGTTGTAAATTTTTATAATATGGTAAATAAATAAACAGCTATATTTACAACTTTTTATTTTAAATAAGACCAGGTCAGTCACTTTTATTGCCAGAGACAAGATTTAAAAAATGTGCCTTTAAAAATTATTTAGAAGGCTTCATGGTGCAAAATAGTGTATCCACCTATAGTGTCTGTGATCTGAAGTTCAAATTCTTAATATAAACTTTTTTCTGAATGCTAAGGAATTTTCATCAGGTAGCTGGCCCACAGTCAACTTACTTAATAATCGACATTATGCAGTAATTGGCATCTATCTATCTTTAACTAGATGATATGATAAGAATTGTAACAATTTATTTTCAAAAACTAAAAATTTATTTACACATTAGAGTGGATACAAAAGAAATCAATGATAGGATAAAACAATGACAATAAGAAAATTTCAATGTATACATATAAGTGGGGTATGAAATCCATGTATATAGAAAATTCAAAAGTTGTATTAGATCAATAATATAGTCTCAGGAGCAGCATAGGAAAATCATGATAGTTAATTAATGCAATTATGAAAGGAACATAGTTAAATATAGATAAAATTAAAGATTACACTAATGCCTTAAGGCAGTGCTTCATGTGCTTAATTAGCTAGGAATATAAAGTCAAACCTATGTATAAGGTTTGGAAATTCTATTGATTAATGATTATCCTGGCCCAAAGAGTAATGAGGATTATAACAATATTTACTAGTTGATATAGGTAAATTAATTATACAGTATGTAACTAATGCAAAGTTTGTGTGTTAAATATATAGGATGTATGAAAGGTCTACATAGTTAAAGTTTAGATTATTCTTAAGTGAAAGATGGGATATCTTATTTATTCAGTGGATGAGAGAAAGTTCAAGTTTTGGGCCTAAGAAATGCATGAATTAGGACTCTAGCCTTAACTGATTTCAGGTTTGGTCAATTAGCCAAGACTGACAAGTTCGTTTATTCTCATCTTTTATCTTGTAGAGGTATTTAAAAAATCAGTTAACCATTGAATCATCACAGCCATCACAGCCATGATCAAATATCATGCTACATCTGGCAGTCCAAATTGAGAATGGAAGTGGCCAGTCTTATTGTTCTGAATTGACCCTTTTTAAGTGCTACATTAAGAGAAATGTTAGCTGGGTCATTGCCATTTATCTGGTCTAATGCTATATTACGGAGATAAGTCCACGAATTGCATTGATCCAGAATGTGGTCAATTGATTTCTCCTGTTTGTTACATAGGGGACAAAAGGGGTTGATATTGTAACCCCTTTGGTAGTGGAGAAAGGCCACAGTAGGGAGTGCTCCAAAGATGATTTTTATTAAAAGATCAACAAATTTTAAACTCAGTTTGATGAATTTTGTTAATTTGGAAAATTGAGCAATTCCTATTGGAAGTTTATTAATGATTTAGTTTTCCTAGGAAACATTAATCGATAAACTTCCCAATATGATAATTTCCCCTGAAAAAGGGACCCCGATGACTGAAAGTTTTGAATAATCACCGTAACTTGCTTTTGTAACCAAATTTCTTCTCAGTCTAGGTGGAGGTCGATTGGTAGGCTTTATTTTTTCCTTGGGGAAGGGGCATCCCATATCAGGATTAACCTTAAAAATCTTGAATAGTATATTATGAGTTCATTGGAGGTAAAAAATCTTTAGTGAGTGAAGGCTAAGTCCATTAAAAAGTTTGGGTTTTTGTAATATGTTGAGGCTGATGATGGGAGTCTTGCCTCCCCAGTAAAGTTTTCTGCATAAGGTTTCAATTTTTTGGATAATATGGGGGAAAATCCTGCTAGATAATATATTTTGGGCAATACTATGGCATTAAGTAGTGCTACCTTCCCCAACAAGGACAGATAGACCTTATATAGTGATGTTACTGTAGATTTGACCTTATCTAGTAAGGAAGTTTGGAGTTCTTTTCTCATTATGGATGGGGGGAAGGCTAGGGAAAAGCCAAAAAATTTCTGAGGGGGGCTTCAAATCCACCTGGTATTTTCTTGCCTGATAGGATTGACCATATGGCCGATTTCATTCTGTTTACTTTGATTTGTGAGAAAATTGGTCCAGGAGTTCCTCAAGCCTAGTGAACTTATCCCAAGATGGGAGGAACATCATCACATCATCGATATAGGAAATATGTTGAATGTTTTCCCTCAGCATAGGGATGGCTATCCCAGGAAAAGCAGCCTCAATTCTTAGCAGCCCTGAGGGATGGAAATATAGGGCCAAAATCGTGGAGCCACTCTACCATTGAGAGAGAGAAATACCACCCGATTGTGAAATAGGTTCTCTTCATCTGGAGATATGCTGAAGGCACTCAGAATTCCTCCAGCACACTAAGTAATACTTTGACCCTGACACAATCAAGGCCCCAGCAAAGTCAAGTTGAACTGCAATCTGTCAGGACATTTTTCTCCTGCTAACATAATCTATGAGAAGGTGAAAGCAGCTGACAGCATTGGCAGTCAAGCTCCCCTTTTTGGAAAATTGGTATGAGAACAATTGATCTATGATGTTGTCTTGGATAGCCTCTTTAATTAGGCCTTTGATTGTCTTTACTATTAAGGGCAACATTGAGATGGGCTGGAGGTTGTCCAATTGGTGTGGGGCTTCCCATTTTTTAATAAGTGGAACCATGGCAATTGGACACATCCCATCAATTTTCTGGGTGCCTTCAGCCAGAAAGTCAATCATTCCTTTGATTATCAAGATGATAAAAGCATGAAGGTATATGAGTACAAACTTGGGAATGCCATGTAGGCCAGGATGAGTTCTTTCTGGGAATGATCTTAATTTTGATAGGATCCTAGTTTCAGTGATCTTATGTGGAGTTGATTTCCTCTTGATGATATTCTTATGTGAACTAGTTACTACCAGAGACTGAAATTTTTTTAGTAAACTTCATGAACTTTGGCCAACATGGAAGAGCTGGAATATTTGTTGTCCTGTATGTCTATTGACCTAAGGGCCCTAGACTTTTTCCAGAGCCCAGGGCCCATCTTGGGGAGCCTCTGGTCCAGCAATGTTGGTGATGAAGGTATTGGTGAGCTCTCTTAAGTGAGAGATACTCAGCAATGGCTCCTTGAGTGTGCTTATATGTTGTCTAATAGATGCAGAATATTTGAGATAGTTTGGGCTTCATAAAGAAGTGAGCTGAGCTCTCTGGCAATGGAGTCCAGTTCATGAAGCATATGAACTGGACCCTTGGATTTAATTGTGCATTTATTGATTAGGTGTTGGAGTGTGTCAACAAAAGCCTTCCAAGCAGCCTGCGCAGGAAGTGAAATTAGCTGTAACCGATTAAAGGTGATATAAGCTTATGATATCAGCTGGATAGTAATATTGCCCTTAATAAGCATATGAATGGTTCATGGTAGTTCATTAACAATCTGTGAGACAGTTCTCAGGTTGAATCTAACTTCTAAGACAAAGTGGTCAGAAAATACTGCAGGCCATAGATGAGCTTCTATAATTGGTGAAAAGAAGGAAGAAAAGAGGACGAGGTCAATGAGTGATCTGGACTTTCTCTACAGGGATTGTTGAATAGATTTTTGCCTTGTATGAGCTAGTAATTATAAAGTACTTTTTCTATTTTTTTATAATGATCTACTAAAAAGCAGTAAATAATAGTAAGAAAAATATGTATTAGATAAAAAGAAATAATTTTATTTAAAAATGTACATATATAATTAAAACAAAAAATGAGAAATATAAAACAAAATTAATTAAAGTATAATATAAAACAGAATAAAGAGCATTGTATTATATAAATCATTCTTTGAATTTTAGTAAGCTACTTTATAAGTTGTTTTAGGTATAGCCATTTCTAATAAAGTTATTGTTAGTTTTCTTAATTGATCTAGATATATTATAGTTTGTAAATATTTGTTTAAATTTTATGCTTAGAAAAACATCTGATTGCTGTTACATTTACAGATAATGTTAGTAGAATTCTTTGGATTACAACAACAATTTTTAACTGAGAAATGACCATGTATTTTATTGTTATTCATTGATTAATTTTATAAAACAAATAAATAAATCCTCTTTTTTTAATCACTTTTACAATGCAACATTTTATTTTCTATTTGACTTATCTTATTGTTGCAACTGACTAATAGTCTTTTTCAGGACTAAAATAAGTATATGAGTATATAAATATATAATACCTAAACAATATAACATTATAACCAATTTTACATTAAAGACTTTTTATGTAATTATTATATTCATACTAAATATATACCCTCAAATATCTGGGTTACAGTTTTTATCATAAACAGGTAAACACAGTAAGTTTTTATCGATTTATATAATTTATTGCGATGCATGAAAAAAAAAGAAATATAAAAACATTTACAAATAATTAAATGTCTAGAATTCTGTTAAAAGGTAGAAAAAAGGTTAATAGTGCTTTAAAAAATATGGTTGTAAACAAGGAATGATATAACGAACATTTCAGCAATAAAAAAATGAACTATTGTTAGTTGATATAACAAAATATAACAAAAACAAAAAAGTAAAATAATCTTCATAATTGCAATATCTTCTGAATTTTCTCAGTATTTTTTTTTAAAAAAATAGATGTCATGCAATTAAATCTTTGAAATAGAGAATGCTTCAGAAAATGATGGGATTATTATTGATGTCTTAAAAGAAACAGAATTCAAAGAGTTACACATGAAATGTGAAAAAGTTGTTTCACAGGGTTCAAAGAATGCAATTAATATTTAAGAAAGATGATAAAGAAGTCATTAGAAATTAAATGTTTATTAGTTTTATATATAATATCTTTATTAAAATAATTACAGCAAACTTTGTATTCAAATCAACATATAAAACTGTGAATTTGAAAGTGATTATAAAAAGGCATTTAAAAAGTAATTACATTTGGACCATCAAGATATAGATCCAGGATTGTTAATAATCTGAAGAATATTTATTAAAATGCAACAGCAATGATTACATTACATAATGATATTGTTAAACATGTATGTCAGAGTAATGGTTTTATAATAAATAATTTAGTCTTAAAATAGAAAACCAAGACAGATTATTTAAGTCATACAAATGTTGAAGAAGATATAGGTGTTTTTGCAAATAATGCTTCAGAACTTCAGGAAATGTTGCACAAGATATATCAGGTGAAAATAAAAAAAGGAGAATTGTCATAGATATTAAAAAGACTAAAGTAGTGTTCAATGGATTTGTTCAAAGAAAATAAAGATTCATAATCATGAATTATAAAGAGTTAACAACTACCTTGGCCAGATTTTCAATATAGATAGAATTCTGATTATTTATAAAATTTTAACTTGAATGTGTACATTTGATAGCTAAATATTATATATATATATATATTGTAACAAACGGGGTTCGAATACAAGCGTATGTAATATATTACTAATTGCGAGTGTTAATGTTGAGTGACTATATACGAAAAGATATATATGTAAATAGTCATTCGAACCCTGTTACAAAGAGTGTGAATGTTAGGTGGGTATGCTTATATAAATATATTTGTATATGCGAGTATAAAATGTGTGTATGTATTAACGGTGATGGTTACAAGCAATTATATATGGAGCTGTATAAGTTGTAATTGATTATTCGTATATATTTTATGCGTTAAAATTTTTCTTTAAGTCTGCTTAATAATGTTGTCGGTAACATATGTTTTCTTTTGCTAATTAATCTTTTGAACATATGAAGATAGAAATAGAAATAAATCAGTTGCTGTAGGCGGTTTAGTAATAACTGGCATCAAGAAGTCCGAAAACGGGTCAGGTGGGTATCTTTGGAAAACAATAGAAGAACGGGACAGTGGCGTAGGGATATTGAAAGAAAATTTTACAAAGTTAAAGAGTGAAAACAAAAGAACTTTTTTTTGTGGGCTGGAGAGTGGAGAAAAAAAAAAAAGAAAAAAAACACGGCTTGAACTACGGAATGTGTGGATGTATAAAATTTTCTTAAGAAGTTTATTAATATTTCTCACCCAAAATGTCGGGGTAATTCAATAGCGCTAGTTTTGTTAACCGATCCAGTGGACAGTTGTCGTGGAACCCATCTGAAGTGGACCTACGAATTTCACTATACAAAAGAGTTCTTGTTCATCAAGTGTAATGGCGACGAAAGATCTAGGAAAAGGGACCCTTTCATAAAGTGAGTGTATCATCTACTCCACCTCTGGAATAAGCTATTCGATATACCCCATTGGGAATCCTTGCCATCCACTATATCAACCAGACCAGTATTCGTGGAGAATTATAAATGCGGACTTGTCTTTGACCGTGTGAACAGTCGACGGTGCTTAAGGTAATTGACGTTTACACTAAATATATGTTCAATGAATGCGTCTTGGTAAAGAAACTAGTGTTACCTCAATAGTAACTCCTATAATAAATCTCTTTTAAATTAAATAAAATAACAACTTTAAATAAACAGCTCTGATGTATAATTGCACTATTTTGATGCGTATATGAATTATATATGTGTGTATCAGGGTAAATGGGCTGTGCGCTTGAATATTGATATTTATATGCGTGGATAAATGAGATTTTATCGGTATTAAGTATGGTAATAAATAGAGTAAATGGTATGATAACATTCAGGTTGGGTTATTAGATTTATATAGTCCCTAAACCCTGAGATTGAGCTGGTACGGATGCGCTACCATAAATAGAGGTATATATATATACCCGAACCCTTATTTATGTTTTCGATGAGATAATTCTTATCCATGTGTAAGATTGGCGCGTGAGATGGAATCAGACCATGCTCACAAATATCCTCACTCGAAGCTACGGGTAGAATCGTACAAATGGCGATATAAAATATAAAGGGTGGAATTATAATGGCGTCCCAACTAACGGGGCTGCAAATGTTAGAGAATGGGCATTTAAAAGGGCATCCTAATGTAACGTAAAAAGAGCATACAAACGAGAGTTGGAGATTTTTTTTTTTTAAAAAAAAAAAAGGGGGAAAAATAAAAGCGATAGTTTGTTATAAATCAGAAAGAGTTTGAATACATATTGGTAATATATTAGAGGGGCATATTTGGCGGTGTGAATATACGGATAGAAAAGTTCTCGAGTGGTCAAGGGAAAAATAGCGTTGAGGTATGTCCTGTGTATATATATAAAGTCATAGTTTATAAATCAATGTTGAAGAATTTATCTATCATTGGGATATTATAAAACAATATCGCTCAATATGATAATAAGGAGGGGCAAGGTCTATTGGGTGGGTCATGCAGTGGACCACTGGAAACCGGGGTGACGTACCTGGCACGTAATTAAAATAGTAATAGAGAGAAAATGAAGCCAAAAAATAAACAAAATGGGGAAAAGCAGAAGGCGATGGAAGAGAAGGAAGTAAATGTATTGGAGAGGATTTTAGAAAGATTAGAAGGTCTAGAACTCCGATTTCAGGAAATGGACAAGAGGTTCGAACGGAGATTTCAGGAGATAGAACGGAGACTAGGGATAGAAAGCAAGGAAAGGGCGGAGAAGTCTGATGATAAAGAAGTAAAAGGAAGTTTAGATGAAGGAGAGAAGAATATAAAACAGGGGCCGAAGTCTAGTGAGACGGAAAGACCGGAGCATATGGGTAAATGTAGGGGTGTGGCGGTACACACCCACGTGAACCATTTTTTAAAGATACGACAGTTTGAAGGCCAAATGGGGGAAGCTCCCGTGGAACATCTACAAAGCCTACGAAGATACTTTGGCATGAACCCCATGCCAGAGGAAGGTAAATTGGTGGTAGCGTACAGCCATCTAAGTGGGAATGCCCAAGAGTGGTGGGACTCATTGTCCCAACAGCCCACAACCTTTGAGGAGTACCAGAAGAAGATACGAGAGACTTTCTGGTCGGAAGACCACCAGGAACTCGTGCAGTACCAAGTGATGCGAGAGAAATATGAGGAAGGAAAGGAAGAAAATTTCTCTCAATTTTTTCATCGCCAAGTGGCGAGACTAAGGACACTGGATGCGTGTCACCTATCTGAAAGCCACATCATTCGAATTGTAAGGCACAATATGCCTATAAATGTGGAAAGAATGATGTTGGGGGTGAGGAAGGCATCCATCGGAGAAGTGGCAGAGCTGCTTAATGCTCTGGATATGAGTTTATATGACCATAACACACCGTTGGAGCGAGGGAAGGAAGTTAAAGATATGCCAAATATTAAATTTGGGATGGAAGAAGGACACACCAGCAGGGATGCCACGCATAGAAAAGGTGGTGATGATAGTCACAGACTGAGATGGCAATATGATCCGGAAGCTCGACGTCCACCAGATAAGCCAAAGTTCATCCAAGAAAAGGGACCGTGGTCACCGAAACAGAAAGGTGGTACCGAGGGGAACAAAGGATAAGGAAAAGTCGTTTAAGAAGCCGTTCAAATACACAGAAGGTATTTGAAGGCTATCGCACCAGGGGGGTATGTAACAAACAAGGTTCGAATACAAGCGTATGTAATATATTACTAATTGCGAGTGTTAATGTTGAGCGACTATATACGAAAAGATATATATGTAAATAGTCATTCGAACCCTGTTACAAAGAGTGTGAATGTTAGGTGGGTATGCTTATATAAATATATTTGTATATGTGAGTATAAAATGTGTGTATGTATTAACGGTGATGGTTACAAGCAATTATATATGGAGCTGTATAAGTTGTAATTGATTATTCGTATATATTTTATCCGTTAAAATTTTTCTTTAAGTCTGGTTAATAATGTTGTCGGTAACACGTGTTTTCTTTTGCTAATTAATCTTTTGAACATATGAAGATAGAAATAGAAATAAATCAGTTGCTGTAGGCGGTTTAGTAATAACTGGCATCAAGAAGTCCGAAAACGGGTCAGGTGGGTATCTTTGGAAAACAATAGAAGAACGGGACAGTGGCATAGGGATATTGGAAGAAAATTTTACAAAGTTAAAGAGTGAAAACAAAAGAACTTTTTTTTGTGGGCTGGAGAGTGGAGAAAAAAAAAAAAGAAAAAAAAATGCGGCTTGGACTACGGAGTGTGTGGACGTATAAAATTTTCTTAAGAAGTTTATTAATATTTCTCACCCAAAATGTCAGGGTAATTCAATAGCGCTAGTTTCGTTAACCGATCCAGTGGACAGTTGTCATGGAACCCATCTGAAGTGGACCTACGAATTTCACTATACAAAAGAGTTCTTGTTCATCAAGTGTAATGGCGATGAAAGATCTAGGAAAAGGGACCCTTTCATAAAGTGAGTGTATCATCTACTCCACCTCCGGAATAAGCTATTCGATATACCCCATTGGGAATCCTTGCCATCCGCTATATCAACCAGACCAGTATTTGTGGAGAATTATAAATGTGGACTTGTCTTTAACCGTGTGAACGGTCGATGGTGCTTAAGGTAATTGATGTTTACACTAAATATATGTTCAATGAATGCGTCTTGGTAAAGAAACTAGTGTTACCTCAATATTAACTCCTATAATAAATCTCTTTTAAATTAAATAAAATAACAACTTTAAATAAACAGCTCTGATGTATAATTGCACTATTTTGATGCGTATATGAATTATATATGTGTGTATCAGGGTAAATGGGCTGTGCACTTGAATATTGATATTTATATGCGTGGATAAATGAGATTTTATCGGTATTAAGTATGGTAATAAATAGAGTAAATGGTATGATAATATTTGGGTTGGGTTATTAGATTTATAACGGATAAATTATCAGACAGAATAGATAGACACATAAGACTTAGTTGGGTAGTGTTTAGATTTGTTCTCTAGTTAGACTATAGTCCCCAAACCCTGAGATTGAGCTGGTACGGATGCGCTACCATAAATAGAGGTATATATATACCCGAACCCTTATTTACGTTTTCGATGAGATAATTCTTATCCATGTGTAAGATTGGCACGTGAGATGGAATCAGACCATGCTCACAAATATCCTCACTCGAAGCTACGGGTAGAAGCGTACAAATGGCGATATAAAATATAAAGGGTGGTATTATAATATATATATATATATTGCTTAAATAATAGTTTTTAATAGATTTCAGTTTTTAAAACATAAGATTTGTGACTTAGACACTTAGAAAAAAAATGATAGAGAGATTTCACACCATTCGGTGAAGCATAGAAAGATGTAAGTTAAAAATAATAATAAGAGATCAAAAGTAAAATATGTGGTTCAGAGAATAAATAGGCATTATTGAAAAATTAAGAAACTTCAATGGAAGTGATTGAACATATTGTTAAAAGAAATGATTATACATAGGTAGATGAAGTCTTAAACTGCATTTCAAAAATGGAAAAATCTAAAAATTTAATATGGGTGAATGAATTAAGGAAGTTTGCTAATTTAATGTAAAGAAGTTATGGATCAAAGAAATTGGATTAAATTTGAAATAAACTTCATTCTCTAATGATTTGTTAATTATTAAATATGAGGATACTCATAATCAATCTTATACTCAACATCATTATCATCATCATCATCAATCATTATCAGTCCACTGCAGGATGAAGGTCTCTCCAAGTTTAATCCATCTTCTCCGATCTTTAGCTTCTCTTTTCCACAACACCCCTGCACATTTTCTTATTTCATCCATCCATCTCAAATGTGGTCTCTTTCTGGGTCTTTTACAATCTCTTGGAATCCAGTTTAAAATTTCAATTGTCCATCTATTATCATTTCTTCTAGCAATATGTCCAGCCCAACTCCATTTCAATCTTTTAATTTTTTCAATAAGGTCAGTAACACCTGTTTGTTGTCTTACCCATACATTGCGTTTTCGATCTGTTCTTGTTACTCCCAACATACATCTCTCCATACTCCTTTGAGTGGTCTGAAGTCTCTGTATTGCTCTTCTATTAAGTGTCCAAGTCTCAGATCCATAAGTAAGAACTAGTAAAACACATTTATTAAAAACCATTCTTTTCAAACACATAGGCATATTTCCTTTTAGTATCAAGTTATTTCTACCAAAAGCACTCCAACCAAGTTTAATTCTATGATTAATTTCCTCCATTATGTTTCCATCTGTATTAATAATCTGACCTAGGTATTTGTAACTGTTAACTTCTTCTAATTCTTCATAATCAATCTTTATTTTCATATTTTGAGCAAATCGATTAAATATTACATAATCACTCATAACTATTTTATTATGAACCTTTTCTCTCCTTTTATATTACTTTACTTATCATTAAGTTAATTTAAAAGTCAATTCACTTTTTCATATTTAGTGCAGGATTTATGAAAAGATATATATTTGTAATTTAAATTTTATAAAATATGAAAGAAACTATTTTCTATTTAAATTTTACTTATCTGCAAATCATATGGATCAGTCTTTAAAGCGTAGTAGTTCTACATACTTACTAATGCTTAGAAAAAATATAAAAATTTACCTATAATGGGAGTGGAAACAAATCTTAAAAAATTAAATGACTCAATTCATTATAGTTTTACAACACCTCTGTATTAACTGAGTATAAAAAAATGATGAACTCAAGATATATTAGAAATTAAAGTAAAGTTGAGAGAGGTCAACTAAAATAATAATCCTTGGGAATATTAGAAAAATAGTAATTTATTAAAGGACAGTGAGAATTGAAAACAGGATTAAGTCTGTATTTACACTTCATATAAAAAATTATTTACCATTGATTTTGTAACAAAACCAATCCTAAACTACTTTCAGTATAAACAACAAAGTGTGAAAAAAATGGATGACAATTTGATGATAAAAATATTATTCAAAAAATTAAGTCTCGTAAATAGGATTTATAAATGAAGTATAATTCAAATTTCTGGAATCATGGATGATATATAGATTTGTGATTATTTTGATTCTGGGGACATCTTATAGAGACTAAAACTGTTTTATTGTGTGTTTTTTTATGCATTTGGTCATTTCAAAAGTGATGATGCTGAGGACTCAAGTTAGTCCTTTATGTGGAATACAAAATTTGTGAAATCATTGCTATTTATTTTAGCAAGGGGTTTTCTTTATATTTACTGAAACTACTAGATAGTCTTTGCTTAGTTGTTCTCAAAAATTATTTTCCAGATGTATAAATTCCTGGACATTTTTAAATTTATCAATTGATTACTTTCTGATCTTTCATATATTTTTATCCAAATAGATTATTCCTTAGTTTTCTTTCATTTTCAATTAGCTTTATGGGATCACATTATAAACATTAAATGTTTTTGCATTGATATGAGAAAACTAGAATAAATACATTACTCAAGATACTGCATAGTCCTTTAGGGGGTAATGCAATTATTAAAATCTCAACTCAATCACAGGTAGTTTATTTAATGTAGTTTGAAATATTAGTACAATCAAAAAAGATCTTTTTATATAAACCAGGAAGCAAGTTATACACCAGATATTTTATCTGAACCTGATGATATTATTTGGTTTCATAATTAAACTTAGTTTATCATATTTACCATCCTGCAAAACAAATAAATAAATATGGGGAAAAATATGAAAGTTTAAATATTCAACTAAAAAAATGATGATCTAAACAAAAGCCACAGATAAAGATGGATATAAATTACAAACCAGACAAATATTGATCAAGTGTAGCTGCCAAGTGCATACTTCAAATAGACCTATTCAAAGTAAAAGTACAAACAAGTACAACAAATACTTAATGCAGATCCAATAGATTTGTCAGTACAATCATTAGTAATGCATAAAAGAAAATAAGAAATATAATATATTGTAAAAAAATGAAAAAATAGATCATGAAAAAAATGAATGTAAAAAAGATGATGATTACAAAGCAACCAATTTCGGTCTTTGCTGTAGAGAGAGAGTAGTCTTTTTTTCTACATCCAAATTTAAGCAAGTAATAAATTTATAATATAATGTAAGAACTGAAATACAGGCTTATTATATACCTGTATTAATATATATAATATATAGGGTATATGACCACAGACTTTCACATAAACCCAGCTCTCACCACTCTATCTCTTATTACCTATACACTTGTACACATATATATCAAAAAGATAAATAATCACCAATATACATATTTCATGCTAAACCAGCAACCATCAGTTGGTCCAGATTATCATCTCTACACATATATGCAATAAGTGCTCAGATATATATTAAGATAGCCAATCTTCATACTTTAATGGACAGGCTTAAATCCACTCCACACTCCAACTCTTCAACTTCCATCCAATTGAAAATCTGATGATGGAATTCTCAAAGGCTACCATGAGGCTGAGATTCTTGTCATACCCATGCTGTCCTAAAGTCAATCTGACCCTCATGTACAGGACATAATCCACTTAATACATATACAAGGGATAGGCAGACATCTCTACTATAAATAACTGAAATACAAGCTTATTATATTAACCCATCACAATCATATTTATTAATTGCCTGTGTAGGCAATCACAATTCCTTTCAATCGCTAGACATTATGAAAGATGAATTTTGAATCCTGACATGAATAATGATTTTCCATCATTAGTGATTAAAGAAGTTATGATTAATTTGAATATTAGCAGCAAAATGCTTAAACAAGATATTTTTGTAAATATGTCATTCGATAGACAATTAGTCAAAGTACTGGAAATACCTACCACAATTTTTTAATAAATATAAAGAAAGAAAAAAAAATTGCTATATTTTAAAGCATGAGTAAAATTACATGTAATATAATAATTTAATAGATATAAAACAATATTCTGGAAATAATGAAGAAGAAAAGTTGAAAAAGAATTACTGAAGTGATTATTATAAGAAGATTGTAAGTTTTCATTTCAAACAAATGGTAAATTTTAATGTTAAATTAAAAATAATCATTTTAGTGATATATAAGTTTGTAAAATCACAACTTTATAAAGCTAAAAGAGTAATTATTGTCTTGCATTGGTGGTCGAGAGGTCAGCGCGACTGCCTTACAAGCAGTTGCCCGGGGTTCGCGTCCCGGCCGATGCTATGACACTTGGGAAAAAAGAGTAATTATTTCCGCCCCCTTTCCCCCCCGTTTTTTTATTTATTTGTCATTTGGGAGTTTTATCTTTAGGAATTAGTAAACACTATTGAATAGAAGAAATCAGACAAACATTTCTGGTCAATTTGATAAAGGCATTGCAAAACAACCTACAAGCTATAATGTAAATCAGAAGATGTGGAAGTTGAAAAGAAGATAAATGCAATTTTGAGACATTCATCATATATCTCCAGAAAATCTTCATTATCCAATTTTCAAACAACCTTTATTGGAAGCGTCAATGGAAAAATCATTTATTACAAGTCAAAGATTAATGATTTATAACATCAATCATAAGAAAACAAGCAATAAATTATTCTAAAATAAAAAAAAACCCGGCCTATTAGATTGCTTAATATTATGTACCAGTGATAACAATTTATAACCAATAGCATCAAAAAAGAGAAATCAATCCATAGTGTACATAATAGCTATAGAATTAATATACTTATTTAATATATATATATCATAATTTTTAAAATCAAAAACTTAATGGAAAAATAAATATCTAACTGACAGATTATTGATGAAGCAATAATATTGTTTTTTTTTTTGCTTGAACCCATCTGATTTTTTAGACTATTGGAAATAATATTTTAAATACTTGCAAAGCATTGCAAATATCTAAATAATTCTTAATGAAAAGAAGAAAGTCCAAATAAGCTCAATGCCAAATTTCAAGATTTTCTTGGTACCACTAATTATGTCTGATAAACAGCTACTGTAAGATGTTTCAAAATATTATATATAAAGCATGGTTAATATGTATTTTTCAGATTTTATAATTAAATATCTTATATTATTATATTAAAATGTTAAGATATATTGAAGTGTTTAAATTAATATACATATTCTTGATAAATTTATGATTGAATAAAATATATCTGCACACCCTTGATATACATTACAGTCATTTATTGTTAAATAATTATATATAATTTTTTCTAGTCATTGAATTAATGAAGTAAGCAGCAAATAAAATATGTATGAATATACTTATTATTCACCTCTATATTAGATATTTGTAATTTCACAATGTATTTTTTTATATTTTTGCTCATTAATATTTTTATTATTACATATATTTATTTATTATGAAGTTGTAAGCTCAATTAATACATATAGTTTCTATCCTTGGCTTTTATGCTAGTAAACTTAATTACAATTACTAATATAGTTAAGATGGTTTTCTAAAACTCACACCTACCAGAAAACAAGTAAAAGCATCAATGAATTTGTTTTGACATATTCTAAAATAAAAGATGGGTTCTTAGGATAATTTATTTTGTTTTACAAATACTGTGTTCATAAATAATTAATCTGTGTTGACCCAAAATGACTATTGGCTTTAACATCAATATTGATGTCCTTAATAAACAATTCATTTTTATAAAAGTAGTGATGTGTACCAGTTATATAAATATAATATCTGCTTTTAACATGCTTTATATGTTTATATATACTTTAGTATACATATTCATTCTAAAGAATAATAATATTCACACAGTTTACACTACTGTTAAACCAATTAATGAAATATTTCCTCTTCCTAAAGATAAAATTTCTTTAGAGTGTCATGGTGTATATGAAATTCCATGTATAGTCTGTTCACATATATATATTTGACAGACTAATTGTAGAATAAATATTAGAAAGGAAGAACATCTTCTGGCAATCAGAGAAAAATCCAATTCATCAGCTATTTATTCTCATATAAAATTAATTAATTCTGATATTAATTTTGATAAAACAAATATTCTAGCAAAAATTGAACAAAATGACCAGAGATTGCTAAGAGAAGCTATAGAGGTTTTTAAAAGGCCCAAGAGCATAAATGAAAAGTGTGAATTAAAGAAGATTAAAACATTTGGAAGAAGCTATTGGAAGACAAAATAAATTTTAAAACTTCTCAACCAATAGAATTTAAATATGAGGAGAAAAAAAAAGATTAAAATGATTTTAAATGTCACTCTGATTTGAGAAAGAGAACGCTGTGAAGAAGGTACTTGTTATTGTACTGAAACGTCAGCTATTTAGCCGTTTTACTACATGGAATGTCCCAAAAATAATAATAATATGAAATCATACTTTAGTATATATATATATAAGCGCATATATTTTGCAAATAACAAATATTGGCTGTTCAGCTTATAAGATCTGAATTGTATTTTAAACTAACGTTTAAGTTATACTTTACATGTATAGTATTTCAATAAATAACCAGTAATTTTTAATAAGCTTTTGTTCTATTGTTTTTATTATTATTATTATTATTATTATTATTATTATTATTATTATTATTATTATTATTATTATTATTATTATTATTATTATTATTATTATTATTATTATTATTATTATTATTATTATTATTATTATTATTATTATTATTATTATTATTATTATTATTTTAAATCTTGGGAAAATGATTGATTGAAGTTCAGTGTGAAAGTACTCAAAGTATCAAACGTTAAAGAATCAACCAATATATAAGTAAGCCGTTTTTATAGGCTTTCTAAATAATGGCTACACTATTGAGAGATTTTTAATTACAGCATTATCAATGTTAACAAATATTTTATACCTTTTCTAGACATGTTTCTGTTCAAGTATTTCATTTTTTTAAAAATAATATTCAAAATTTATAAAAGCACTTTATTACAAATTGTATACTAAAATAAAATAAAATATAATAAATTAATAAAGGATATAATCAGTTATTCAGTAGAAACATAGCGTTTAATTATTAAAATAATTGACAGAGTATAAATACACAATTAAAGAAGTTGAGATTTTTTAACCTAATTTAAAATTAATCTATTAACTATTTCTACAAAAATAAAGTGTTTTGAGAAATAAAGAAGACCGGCAATCTACATATCAAGTGGATACGTAATCTTGAAATAAGTATCGCTTATTATATCTTAAGCTAGAAACATATCCATATTTGAAAATAAAGTTCTATATAGTATTTGTTTCATTAATATATGTTTAATTTGTTTAAGAAAAATGATTGGAGATATTCTACTTTTAACAAAAAAATGGAAAATTTATGTAAAAAAAATGAAACTAGAAATTCAAATGTTTTAAATTTGTTTTTTAAAAGTCACTTCTAATGACTGCAAAATTTATATTAATTTACTCTTTTAGTTATTAGATTACTTGTATAAATATATGAAGAGAGAAGAAAAAAGGTAATAAAAATAAATAGATGGAGAGATAGATTAATAGATGATTGGAATAATAGATATATAAATATTATGATAAAGAGATAGAAAGATCATGTATGCATATAAAGATGAATAGATAGGCATGCAGATAGTCAGATAGAAAGCTATCTAGACAGATAGATACATGGGTAGATAGATAGAGGGATGGACAAGATGAAAAATTTGATGGGTGGAAGAATGCCTGGATAAATGAAAGATATATAGATAAATAGATATCTAGATAAATGAATGGTTGAATTATTGAGTAAATAGATAAATAGGTTGTTAGGTATATAAATGGGTATATGGTACATTATTAATAAGGTAGATAGATGAGCAGTAGATATGTTAATAAAAAATAATTAATTGATGGGTAGGTAGATAGATAGAGATATAGGATTTTGTTGGCAATATCCAGTTGGTTGAATGGATAGATAGACAAATGATTAGACACATAGACAAATAGATATAGACATAGTCAGACATATATATATATATATATATATATATATATATATATATATATATATGCAAATAGGCAGATGAGTAAATAAATAGATGAATGCATGAATGGATGGTAGAATTATATGTATATATAGATGAATAAATACATGATAAGTAGATAGATACACAGGTTGCTTGATAGAGGATAACTAAATTGATAATTATAAGGATATGTTATAAATAAGTGAATAGATAAGTAGATAGACTTATTGAATAATAGTATTGGGCTAGATAGATGGTTGAATCTGTAAAATTAAAAATAGATTAAATGAGTATATAAGTAATTAATAGATGAACAGACTGATTGCCAGACCAATGGACTGGCCAAAATATTGGCAGGTAGCAAACACATAGAGAGATAAATAGATGATAATATTAGATAAATAGATAAGTGTTTTGGTGGATGAAAGAAGGAATGGATAGATAGATAGATAGATGTGTTAAAAATGGATAAATAGATGAATGACTAAATACATAAATGAGTAGATATATGAATAAATAGATTGGTTATTCAGTGGTAGACTGGCAGAAAAGCAGAAGACTGTGATCAGATGGCTGGAGTATGAATGAATGGAAAACAGATGTTTAAACAGATGGACAGATAGATAAATGAAAGCAAATGGACAGAGATAGATAAATAAATGGATAAACAGTTAGATAAATAGATAGCTTGACAGAAAAATAGATGGATTGATGGTAGATAGATGGATAGGTAGTTGCATAGAATAGATTTCATTACGCTTTCTCAAAATATTAATAAAATCAAAGCAAACGTTCTTAGGATTCCGCTTGCTGTCACTTTTATTAAATTGTTTTATTCAAGTATGCAGTGAATATATAGATACAATCAAATGACTAATGCTTAGTCAAATTTCATTTTTTATTTCGGGGGAGAGGAGAAAAATCAATCAAAACATGCTCAAACTTGATGAACTTAAACCGATTACTCTTCAAGACATCAATATAATAAATACAAAACAGTTTTATCTTTTGCTAACTTACCAACCAATAATATATATATATAAAAGCATAATAAATGTTTTGAGAAGCTTATGTTTTGCTACATAATTAATGCAATTAATTTTTGAATTTATAAGGATTTCATATGCTTTTTTTTTTTTATCTAGGACACAAGTTCCCAAACTTTTTCAGGCTACCGCCCCCTTTGCAAGACATAAATTTTGTAATGCCCCTCCCCCTAAGTATAACAGTTTTCCGCGTTCAATCTGTTTGATGTTTTTGATGTAAATAGCAACTAATGATACTGTATCAGACGATGCCTACCCCGTAATTAATACGATGCACACAAGATATAACATGACGTCAATGTCACGCATTGGAATAAGGCATCAACATAAACTCAATATCAATAACAAGAAAAAAAAATTAAAGTTATTAAATTTAAGTCCAAATGAGTAAAATCAAACTAAAATTATATTTCCTTATTTCTCCCTATCCAAAACTCTAATAGCTTGCTAATTGGTACCATGAAGTTTTAGGCGGTATATCTTTGAAAGGCTGAACCTAAACCTCACCTTTATGTGCCACTTTCAAAAAGAAAATACCGCTGCCAACAACAAAAAAAAAAAAAAAAACAAATCAGGATGTCGATAAATTTTCAATAATCTCATACAGAGATTACAAAAATAATAATAATTTCACGCAAAGTAAATTTCTTTTTTCTCATATAGAACAGTGTGTTAAAAGCAAACAACAACAGCAACAAACAAATATGTATATACATATCTATGCCTCGGCATAGACCTAAGCATCACAGAGATTAATTTGGTAGAATTGTTTTAAAGTAGGAAAATCAAATAATAATTTATAGAGAAACAAAAAAAAAAAATACAAATAATAATAAAAAAATACAATAAAATTTATAAATTGAGCTTTATGCATAAAAGTGAAGCTTAATATTATTAGAAAAGAATTATACGGCTGAGCGCTTTCAGAGAACTTAAGTCTCCATATTCATAGCCTATTTTGGAAGTGTCAGCTTACATTGAGATTTTAAGTGAAGTTTAGCAGTAATTTATCCAAAATTCTTTCATAATAATACTAAGCTTCCCTTTTTTGCGTAAAGTGCATTTTAAAACTTACCACTCAAAGATGAAGTAAAAAACAAGGATTTTATTTCAATAAAATTTATAGCAACAAGACATAATAAAAATAAATAAAAATATCACATCTGGCTTCCTTCTGGTTTCTTTCCATTAACCATCTCTGGACTTACTTTTAAGTGCACTATAAACTATGACAATAAGGTGATGAGGGCTTCTCTTCTTCACAGCAAAACATAGGCTTTAAGATGTTCATCATCATCAACTAGCATTTGTGGCTACATGACAGCAGTGTAGGAGACTGGCTGGTGCACTAACATTGGGAGTTTACTTCATTAGCATTTTAATGATAAAATTTAGGCACTTGTATATTTCTCAGCTTTTTCTAGAAATCTTTATAATAATGACAGTAGCCAACCAAGAGTTGGTGATGCAATTCTGGACAGATTATAATTTGAAGCTAGGCTCAGTTCTGCCTTTTTTCATAAAGTTCTCCAATGCTTTACAACTAGAATATTTCTTTTAGTTCAGCAAACCCTTAACCACCCAGCAAACAAAACATAATAAGGAAAACAATAAACTCAGAAGAGACCCCCACCCCCATCACCTGCTAAAAACCTTTTATAGCATACCTATAGAATACAAATTGAGTACCACTCTTTCACTATTACAGTTGTTATCTCCAATTTCTTGAATAATTGATCATAACACAATTTCCATATCTTTTTACACCTTTTTATCTTTCACTTCTTTCATTTTCCTTTCAGACTCTTAATTCCTTAAAGAGTTCCATTTTATATATTGTAACAGTCATATTTGTACATCCACACAACAAAATCAAGAGTTTGGCAAATTATCCCAAAGCTGATCTAGATAAGGGTTTGAGACCTCGAATCAGATCACATCTCAGTTCCTTCACCAATGCTCCATGATTTACTACTCTATGGAAGTCAGATATGAGATTATACTCAGACTCTTTTAGTTCATATGCTGGCAGTAGAAAAGGGTGGAACATGAGACTCATGGAATTATGAATAAATTATTAATAAATTAACTGAACACACACACCTATGGCTGGCTAAGTAATGCATATATTAATAACTAACAGTAAATTTAAATAAATTTGGACAAGATTTGAGAATGAACTGTGAATAACAGACTAAACATTTTATAATTTTTAAGATGCTTAATTATTAATATATAAGATAAATAATACAAAATGGAAGTGCATTGAGATTTACATTTGCAGATGTCTTACAATGATGAGTGGATTTAGATTAAAGTTCTCATCTTTTATGCACTTAAAATCATTTAAATTTAACATTTATTACAGATTAATAACTGCAGTCTAATCATTCCTAAATTATGGTACACCATTTCTATGACGTTTGCTAAGAGTTAAATCTTACAAGAATGATAACTGACAAAATATACTTATTTATTAAGTTACATACTGAGCAATAAATATGCTCTCTATGTAGATCATCTTATATGAACTAGATCAGAGGTTCAGATCAATGCTGAACAGAATAATATTATGAAGGGTAAACTTGCAACTTGCAGTGTAGCTTCAGAGACTAATGATACTATGTGAACTAAATAAGGATTGTGGCTCGAATGTGTGATTACTCATGGGATTCAGTACCAAATACTCAGTTCCCATGGATAATACGACTTGCTATCATGAAATATAAGAACACTTAATTCAATGTGATATATGGGGTGGCCTTTAAAACCAGAAGTCCGTTTTAATAAGAAAATATATATAGCAAGGCATATTTTGCATATATGTTCTTTATAAGGACACATTTGTAATGCTTTTCAAATATCAAATTAATATTAAAATTAATGTGCTAAATCTATAGTTTTGATCTGCGAAACTACTATATGTCAGTTTGTAAATTAACATACTTAAAACATGCTAAAAAGGATTAATTAAAATGATCTAATTTACTAATTAAATCTATATAGTTTATAATAATAAACTAAGGAGGAGTAAAGCATATTTGGGACTTAACTATTTACTTATAATATGCTTTAAAATATCATTCTTTCTATTAATTAACTAGATATAGTTTATTAGCATGCAAACCTAAATAATAATAAGCTAAACATAGTAGTCTAATTAAATATATATTATAGGTATCAAAATGGAGATTTATATGTGTGCTTAAGAAACAACACAACCATTTACTTGAGAGCTTCTAATCATCTCTTTAATATTATTAATATTAATAATCTCCATTTTGAAACATGGCACATCATAAATTCACTACAATACAAATAATGTAAAATAAAATAGCATCACTGCAGATTAGGATAGCATTGATATATATTAACTGATTACAGTTATTATGTTAGGAGAATTATTAAATTAGAATTTAATTTAACATAGGCAAGATTGTTACAATTATTCTTATTAATTTTACAATTATAGTAAATTATATTATAGAGTTTAATTTTATTTTATTATTAAACATTTAGGAATTATAAACTGTGAACATTCAATTACATAGCTAGCTTAGAAATTATTAAAACAGTTTAATTTTAGATCTAAATTTTAAGAACTCTGCAGGAAAAGATTTTACCAGTAATCTTCTAGCTTAGGCATCCTTCATGGCATTTGGCACTAGCATTCTCTCTTGGGCTGGCTTGTCCAATGTCTTTTTGGCAGGCTATTGGTCTCAAACTTCTCCATTATCCTGAACCAGTCTTCCAAAAAGGAAGGCAGCAAATGGATTGCCTTTTAGCAGATAGTTTTCATTATAAAATCTAGTAAACAGCAGCAAAACATTTTCAAAAGTTAAGAGAGTAAACCTTAGTGCTTAATTTATGGGTTTTTTATATCAATGCTTTTACTCCCTGCCTGCAAAATTATAAAGTTGTTTACAATTTTTTAGTTTTAAGATTTAACCCTTTTGACATGCAGCCTAATAATGCTGCCTAAATTTCAGCATTTTCTGACATTTTCTTTGTCTTGCAAATCTATGTAAAATATATGATAAAATGATTATTACTTATCTAAAAATAATAAATTTAACTTTATTTGATAGATATTTTTGTCTACTATTGAAATAAATTTTAAATGTTCACATTTTGTGTCTGTAAATATTAAAAAATGAGACTGTAATCAAAACAAAGAGTTTACAATCATCATTTCTAGAAAGATTATTCTCAGTTATTTTCAGTTTACAAAATCAATGACATTTTCTTTATTTCTAATTATTTTTAAAACTTTAATGACTAATTATTTATTTCTCTCTTATATCTAATGAATTATGCTTTAAACATTTAAGTTTTTTAAATATTTATTGCAAATTTATTATTTTTTCTTACTCGTAAATATCAAGTATGTTGTTTATGTCAGAACTAAAATTTTCTAACTTGCTTCAGTCCATATTTATGTTATCTGCTAATATAATGTTATATTTTTGAAAATAAAGTATTTCAAGTCAAAATAAGTTATTAATAATTTATATTTCTTGATATTTAATAAATATAGTGTAAATTATTTTAAAAAAATACCTAAAACCATAATAAATTCACAAATAAACATGTTTTTGCATCATCTCGGAACTTCAACACCCTCCATTGCAGAACATTTTATAGCTTTGTCAACATACAATAGCGGAACATGTCACGGCAGGGCTTATGTTTATTGTAAGAGGGAAAATTTTAAATTTTCCTGCTTTTTTCATGCAATTTTTGGCAAATAAATTTATTATAATAAAATATACCATTTTAAACACATTTTAATGTATAATACTTACGAAAAAATTCACCAGGGGGGTGAATTGGCCAAAAGATGAAATAACTCACTAGAAAAGTAGGGGGGGTAAGTTTCAATATATCTTTATTAACTTTAATGAAGACAAAAGTAAAACTTAAGTTATTTATTAAATAGTGTAGCTTGACTGCCTTTCTTTTGTCTTAACCTTTTAACCGCTAATTATATTATTGGTTGTATGAGGTAAAAATCAAATCTTTTAATTGGCCAACTCACAAACTGAAGACAAAGCCTATTGTTAAAACATGTTCGCCTATAATATTAAATTCAACTCAGATACGTTTATAAAAAGTATATTATTAATTTTTCAGGTTATGAAGAGAACGAAAGTTCTTTCAAAAATAAATTGCTATTTATTTATTCTAAAATATTCAATTTCGGCAACATAAAAGCTATAATATAAACAAAAAGATCGACTTTTACGTTATAGAAAAGTAAATATTTCTTTTTACTACAGCTTCAATATTTTTACAAAAATCTTCGATATTTTTCGAAAATAATTTTGTTTTTTTAGTTTATTTTTTAAAAATTATTTTTAATTTGTCAAATTATCCTTTTTTTAATACTTAAATCACATTCGAAATGAAAATCTCAGTGTTTATCTTTATTTTCTTTGATCAGGCGGTTTCTTTGTTTTTTCCAGCCAATCAGAATGTCTTTGTCGGCTGAGAACTGGCTGAGAGCCAATCACCAATAAGCTTCTTTCTTTGTTTAGCTTTAAATGCAGTTTTTTTTATTTTTTACTTTAAAAGAATTCAGAAGAGGGCACCATCTTATAAAGCTTTTAAAAACCTATTTAAAAACATATTGAACGAATATTTTCGTATAAAAACTTGCAGAGTTAGAGTGATGTCAGATGTCTACGAGGTGCCTCATAAGAGGCGGGAAAAGGGTTAAATCTATTTTAGAATTTATTTTAAAATTTTGTTCTTGGTTCTCACACAAATAAAATAAAAAATAAAAATCAAAGTAAATTTGTACCTATATTTTATAACAACTTAAAGATAAAATAATTTAGATAGTGTTGCATTGCTTATAAAATCTATTACATTGCAACTTCATTCACAGATATATGCAGGTGTGATTATAATGTTCATACAATTTACTTTGTTTATTCATTTAATTTATAGCATTATGAAACATGTATAAGACTTTAATATGTAAAATGTATGCAAATATATGAATATAAGCACATATTTATGAATATACACTATTATATACTAAAATACATTATTATACGATGATATACATTGACTTAGATGGGTTTGAACTAGGGAAAGAATACTACTATGGGACATAGTAGGTGAAACAGGATGATAGGCCAAATAATACCATTTCAATATAGTTTCTAATTTTAATACAATGAAAACAGCTTTTTCCATCTTACAAAAGATTCAAAACAAAAAAAAACAAAAACAAATCTGAGATATGACAAATTTTTAGATTCTCTCTGCTGATATTGGCCTTAAATTACTTGATTTTTTTAATAAAAAATATAATGTACAGGATGACCACTTCTATCTATTAGTAAAATTTAAAATTAGCCATACAATAATAACCTGCATTCATTTTAACTTGTTAATAGAGAAAAAAAAACATCAAAAATGTGCAAAACATTTACAATTACTCTGACTATCCCCCTTTTTTATATATTTTTGCACATAAACAATTTATAAAATAACCATACAATTGGCAAAATAATGTAAAAATTAGTGGTTTGAGAGTGAGTTAAAGCAGCTGATCGATGTGTCTGGAGAAAATGCTAGACCACTTAAACACTCCCCAAATGCTTCTAAACCTACTATCGTTCCCTCCTAAAAGTCGTCACCACCTGCTGGGGCTCCACCCATTTTGGAAAATACTGATCTAGCATAAAACTTCTATTTTGTTTAAAAATATGATTGTTAACTTTAGTACAATATATACAAGTAATGCAAATTATTAAAGAAAAAACAATATCTAAAATCAAAGTCAGCATTTATACCTGTGCATGAAAAATTTATTATATTTTATATATTTGCACCAAAATAAAATAATTGATTATTATCATATTAAGATTACTAGCTTATCTTATGACTCAATACATAAGAATCACGGTAATCAAAATAAGACAGCAGCTGAACATATAAATGAAGAATTTTCCTCACATTTTATTTAAGCAGCATACATATATCTTTGTGTTGTAGAGTAATTATTAGAAAATATATTGTTATATAAAACAATGAATACTATTTGTAAATTAATATATCTTATTTAATAACCTATAATACTTTATTGAATGCTATAAGCATTTTTTTCCAATGTTAAACTAAAAGTTGCTTGAAAATAATATAAAAATTTCCATAATATAAATATTATACTTATAATAAATTTTGCGTATCTATTATATGCTTCATGAAACATGCAATTTTTTTATTTGGTTTTTCATTCAGCTCAATGCAATTTCAGTGCTATGAAATATAATCATAACTGTCTTTTTTAATTCTGAAAACTGTTTTGTGATTTGATACATGGATGCTAGTTCATCTTTTATTTATTATATTATTTTTTTATGATGTGTCAAGTCTTCTTTACCTGTCTTTTTCTATCATTTCATTCCCTGCATAACAATTTGACATTCAGTGAGTCAAAATGGTGTTTATAATTTTTTATGATCTAGGAACACTAATGCTGTACTTTCTTTTGCTCTTTTATAAAAATATTTATGTTGTGTTATTGTTGTGGTGATGTTGGTTTAGATTTGCCATAGTATATTTCTGAGTATCCTGGTTTGTTGCATCGTACTTCATATACTATTTGTGGAAATAATCTATTTAGGCTAATTGATGGTCCAAATTCTATGTTGTACCTTTGATTGCATATATTCTTTATTTTAGTTGCTATGCCTGGTATATAAGGCATTTTGAGCTATTACATTGAATGGAAAATCAGAAAAACCACAAATAAAAAAAATTACTAACTTCATAAAAGATATCAATATATATATATAAAATACATATTTGGGTTCATGTGTTAAAAATTTTATAATACACGTGATGGTCCCGAATATATATATATATATATATATATATATATATATATATATATATATATATATATATATATATGCAGAATGTATTACATATAAAGTTAAGAAGAACTATATATATTAAATTAAAGAAAAACTTTTCAAGAGCTAAAATGATCTGCTCATCCATCAACAAATGTAAAAAAGAAAAGGGCAAGAATACCCCAAACTTGATATTATTTAAGCAAATTTGTTGATGATATTGGAAATAAGATGTTTAATTTATTTAATAGCTATGATTTAAATGTGACCTAATCACTTTGAAATCATAATCAGGTACTGCAAGGTAAAGAGATAAGATCTTTAAAAAGTAAATACTCTTTGCCTAAAGTATATATGTAAATTACAACTAAAGTAGATAACTTTCAAGAGCTAAAAAAGATTGTATTCTTGTGTCAATAAATGTAAAGAAAAAAAGGGCAGACCATATCTTTTTTAAGCTTTCATATTATTTAATAACATATTTGTTATTAATATTGGAAGTACAGCTTCGATTCAGTTATTTTATCATTATCATCAATCATTATTAATCCACTGCAAAATGAAGGTCTGTCCAAGTTCAATCCATCTTTTCCGATCTTTAGCTTCTCTTCTCCACGTCACTGCTGTACACTTTCTTATATCATCCACTCATCTCACATGTGGTCTCTTTCTGGGTCTTTTACAATCTCTTGGAATCCAGATTAAGATTTCAATTGGCCATCTATTATCATCTCTTTTAGCAATATGTCCAGCCCAATTCTACTTGTCTTTTAATTTTTTTAATGATGTCAGTAACACCTGTTTGTTCTCTTACCCATATATTGCATTTTTGATCTCTTTTTGTTACTCTCAGCATGTATTCTCCATACTTTTTGAGTGATCTAAAATCACTGTATTGCTCTCCTATTAAGTGTCCGAGTCTCAAATCCATAAGTACAAACTGGTAAAACACATTTATTAAAAACCTTCCTTTTCAAACACTAGGCATATTTCCTTTTAGTATCAAGTCATTTCTACCAAAAGCACTCCAACCAAGTTTAATTCTATGATTAATTTCATCCATTATGTTTCCATTTGTATTAATAATCTGACCTAACTCATCATAATCAATCTTTATTTTTATATTTTGAGAAAATCCATTAAACATTACTTTAGTCTTTTTAACATTTATCATTAGTCTTACTTTCCTACTTTCATCTGATATCTTCTGCAAAATTTCCTGCAGCTCTAAAGCATTATTTGCAAAAACAACTACATCATTTGCAAAATCTAAATGACTTAAATAACTACTTCTTTAGCTTCTCATTTTAATCCACAAAATACTTCTTGCAGCACTGCTGTAAAAAATTTTGGAGATATGGAGTCACCCTGTCTTACACTCTTTTCAATATTTATTTTCCTAGTATCATTAAGTAATCTAATTGTTGCTGTTACATTTTTATAAATATTCTTTAAAATATGACAATATCATGGATCTATACCTTGATGATCCAATGCTTTAATCACTGAAGAAATGTTTATAGAATCAAATGCCTTTTCATAATCTACAAATCCAAAGCATAATGTAAACTCATATTCATTTGTCCTTTCTGTAACTTCTCTAGATATCTGGATATGATCTACTGTACTCAAATCACTTTTAAATCCAGCTTGTTTTCTTGGTTGGTGGAAATCCAATGTTCTCTGGAGATGAGTTGTAATTATCTTGGCAAAAATTTTGTATAAAACTGATAAAAGACTGATAGGTCTGTAATTTATAATATCTTCTTTATCACCTTTTTTAAATATTAATATTAATATTGCATTCTTCCAATCATCTGGTACATGTTTATCATTTAAACATTTGGTATATAACTTTGCTAAAAAAAATTTTATTCCTTCGCCTGCTTCTTTTAATATATCAATTATAATTCCATCATTATCTGGAGCCTTTCCTTTTTTCATAAATTTATTTATACATACATAAATATCCTGGTTTCTTGATATAATGTCATAAACCTTATTTATTTTATTATTCTATAACATATTTAATTTGACTTAAGAGGATTTAATTTCTTTAGATAATCGTAAAGTGCGTGAATATTTTAAACATTTTTTTTTTATATATCAATTAGATTTGATATTAATATAAGAAAAATATTAAAAGTTAGTGTACATTTAAATTATAAATAGTCAGTCTAAATATAAATTTGTTTATTATGTTTATAAATAAAGTTTACTTAAGTAGAATTAAACAAAAAACTGAGATGTCTTTATTTATTTACTGTTTTTATTTTATAAAAACTAGCACATACCCTAGAAAAACTATCTCAATACATGTCTGTGTGTATAAACCATCTGTTTGGAATGTAAAAGTAATTTTTAGAAAATATGAGATCATGGCATGAAAATAAAAAAAACGAGATTAATTAAAAACGACCATATGCAATAATGTATTTAAACTTTATTAAATTTTAGAAAATATATCTAAAATTAATAAAAATGCAATAATTTCTGACTTAATAAAAAGCACTTAATAATCATTTAAGTATTTAATAAAAAATGATTGTTGTGAATAAGTTCTTACTAAAGAAAAATAGCACTTGCAAAGCAAATTTATATATATATTCAGCTAGTAATCCAATATTAGTTATAAATGAGCAAATAATTTTAGTCAGATAATATAACAAAAATAAAAAACTGCCTATAATTCCACCATATAAATCCTTTCTCATTTGTATCTTTATGAAAGGTTTTTGGAGAAACCTTTTTCTGCTGAGGAATAATTGAAGAGTGATTTTAGTTATATATCATATCAATTTTTGGCTAATTTGAAGTGTAATAATGTTTTTTCTATCTGTATCTTTCTCTTTTCATTTATCTATGCAGATATACGCATATATATATATATATGTGTGTGTGTGTGTGTGTGTAATGCATCTATATGAATAATGTGATTAGAGTTATTTTTGAAGAAATATATATTTACTTTTTCAGCAGTTTATTATGATATAATTAGGAGAATTATTTATTTCCAAATATATCTTGATATTCTACTCCTTAAAAAACCACCTGTTTCTCTAAGAATTGCATTTTAGGTAATATAAATTAACTAAATACCTAAATGTCAATCTTTCCGATATCAAAAGTTGCGATCAACGTTTTCAGAAATTAGGAAAAGTATATCAGCAGTTTGATACCTTTAAAAATACTTAAATAGAAAATGTAAATTGATATATATATATATTGTAGTGATAAAATGTACACATTTGTTTAATTACAATATAACTTTAATGACAGACAATTATTTCTAGTAATGATCTCTGATCCTGTAACGAGTATGTGCTACTAATTTCCTTCTAATACTCGGTTGTCCTAGTTAATAAGGTCGTTAACATTTAGTAATAATGTTTATTTTTAAATAATACAGAAAGTGGAATTTTATAAGGTTATATTACCTTTTTCAAAGTAGGCCACTAATTTCTTATATACCTTGGCCTGATAACAAATAAGTGCTCAAGCGCCAATCAATTTTACATTTTCTATAGAAAAAGTTTTTATTTTATTTATTTCTTTTTGAAATGAAACTTGGAGAGTTTTATTATCATCTCTTAATCTGCTTTATATATGTATCAACATGCAAAACTAAATTATGTTACTATTATATAGCGATATTACATATAAGACCACTAAGCTTATACTGTAGTAATTTATTGAAAATATAAAATGAGACATTCTCTCAAAAAACCATAGAATTTAGAAAACGCTCCTAAAGATGAATTGTATTAAATCAAAATTTTAGTCTATTTCCTACTTCACTTCATAGTTGGAAATGTTTCTTTACCTTCTTGTATTTATTTATCTATATATTGGATATTAAATTTAGAATATTAATGAGGTTGGAGGAAATCCAGAATTCACAGGTGGTAGAATTATTTTGATATATGAAGATTAACTATATATAATCAAAAAGTATCGCTTAACGAGAATTTTTATTTTATTTTATGCGATTTGAATTCAGCATATCAAAAGCTAGGCTCTATTTCCAATTCATGCAATTTTTTAATTTTTTTTCACTATTGTAAATTAATTCTCTATTATTTTTCCCTTTTTACTATTTTTTCTTATCTGTCTTCAACAACATTTAATATTATGTATCATATTTTTCTGCTTATTTTGATAATGCAAATGTGTATTTGTATAATGTTACTTTTTACACTTTAATTGTATTCACAGCAAATCTAATATGTATTAAAAATATCAGTATTAAAAAACAGTGATGGGAAAGATTTAGCAAATTGAAAGTTCTTAGTATGTTCATAACAGGCAAAACTCTCATGTACGTATTGCCACTCTAGTCGGGGATATTGGATAAAACGGCACTAGATGGGGATTTTATGCACAAGCCTTCTAGCAATCATTGATTATTCTGGCTTGCACTGAGTGACAATAGGTATATGAGAGTTTTTCCTGTTTAAATAACAGTTAAGAGCAAGCATAAGAAATGGTGATCATGTGATGTTTATTGGTTTATGTTCATAACAGGCAGTGCAGTCAATAATAGGCATTCTCAAACTAGATTTAGGACAAAAAATTTGTTTGTAAAATAAATGTATTCTTAGACTATAGTATTTAGATAATTCTCTGCTTCACATAAATGTGTAAAAAATTATTAAATATGCCTAAATTATCTAATCTTATAAAAATCTATCAAAATGCTTGTTAATATTATTATTTAAAAGTATTAATAGTTGTGATAATAAAAATAATGGTAGCAAAGGAATAAGTACCTGTAAAAAATAAAATGAAATATTTCAGTTTCTTTTTAAATATATCTATATATACAAGGAATTTGAATCATTTCAGGTCTTAATGTAACACAGTATTAGTAGATAAGAAATTATTATGCCTTAAAACTGATGTAGCTTCTACAAAAAAAAAATATTTTTCAGAATAAGAAAAATTAATTAAGAAAGTAGTTTACTGCAGTTTGTTTTTCAGATGGTAGTTCAGCTAATAAAAAAAAATGTATTTGTTTTAGGTTCTGTTTTGATGTATACTGTTCTTAGAATATTTAGATTTAATAATGATTTGATAATATTAACAATATTTAGGCATGACTATTTTCCACTTCTTATGCTCCAACTTATTTTTTGTTTATGTTGTTGTAGCCATATCAGTAAAAGTTCTGACTTTTCTTTTCAAAAACTTTAATACATAAATTGGAATTAATTATAGAAAATCTCACAATTATTAGAAATAATATTATTAGCTCCATGAATTTTTATGTTGTTATTAAACACTTTTGTGCAACATATGAAATGAATTATTAAGACAACTTTGTTTAGACAGGAAAATTTTTATAAAGAATTTTGGGAATATCCATTCTCAAAACAAAAAACATTTTAAGAAAGTAAAAAAAAATCAATATTGATTTATAGATATATATTTTTAATTAATTCTACAGTAGTACCACCAAATTGAAAATAATAGTGGCATTAATATTATTTTTTTATTTAAAGCAGTATCAATTCTTTCCATAAAGTAATGCCACCCAATGAAAGCAATATTAGTGAATGGATGCTAGAAAGTTTGTGCATCAAAATCCTTATCTAGATGCATACTTATCCAATATTGCCAGATGAGTTTCTAGCTTGTGGTCTTCATGACAGTAAGGAATCTCATCACTGATGAAGGCTACATACTACAAACAGATCTGGGGATATTGAATGAATAGGCACTAGATAAGGATTTTGATGCATAAACTTTCCAGCATCCATTGATTACTGGGTGGCACTATTGAATGGAGATAGTTTCTGTTGTTTTAACAGCTTGTGTAAGCATAAAAGATGGTGTTTATGTGATATTCTTATTTAAAGTTTCAGTTTAAAATAGTATTTGTTTTTCTAATTAATTGCTACTAAGTTTCAATTTGTACACTGATTTTGTTACTGAGGCATAAAATTTTTATATCGTAAGTATTGTGGGTAAGATAATGATGTTCTTAGATTGATTGAATAAAATATTTTAAATTTAGCTGTATGATAATTGATTGTATTATTAAAGACTTTCTTAAAATAGCATGCAAGATACGTAATCTGGAACTTCATAAGTAATATATGTCTTTGAAGTTAGAAATTTCCATATATGACTTAGGAAGTGGAACAGCAGCAGACTTAGAGCTGAAAATCTTTGGATCATGGCTCATTTCCAAGTAATAAACCAATCATCAAGAATTTAACAGCCTTCAGTAAGATGTGAAAGTGACTGATGAATAAAAATTGTTGGGAAGATGTAATCATTTGCTGAATGCTTCACTTTAAATCTTTTTATAATTTATTAAAAGTGATGTATGTGCTCAAAACAGAATATCACAAACTCAAAGCATCACTCTGTTTTATAAGATAGTGAAAACATTTTGAATGAATATAGAAAGCAATGATAGTAAAAAAATAAACAGTTTAATTTAATTATATATATATTAATTCTAATATTTTCACAGATAAATGATGATTTCATATTATTATTATTTTCAGGATACTCCGTGTGGTAAAATAGCTAAATAGCTGACGTTTTGGTACAAAAACAAGTACCTTTTTCAAAGCATTCTCTTTGTCAAAACATATGAATGTGTGTGAGATTTAAAATCATTTTTATCTTTTTGTTTCTCCTCATACTTAAATTCTGTTGGTTAAGAAGTTTTAAATTTTATTTTGTCCTCCAATAGCTTTTTCCTAATATTGTTAATCTTCTTTAATTCACACCTTTTGTTTATGCTCTTGGGCCTTTTAAAAATCCCTATAGCTTCTCTTAGCAACAATCTCTGGTTATATTGTTCAATTTTTGTTAGAATATTTGTTTTATCAAAATTGATATCATCATTAGTTAATTTTATGTGAGAATAAATAGCTGATGAATTGGATTTTTCTCTGACTGCCAAAATATGTTCTTCCTTTCTAATATTTATTCTATGATTAGTCTGTCCAATATATGTATGTGAACAGATCTTACATGGAATTTCATATACACCATGACACTCCAAAGAAATTTTATCTTTAGGAAGTGGAAATATTTCATTAATTTTTTTAAAAGTAGTGTAAATTGTATGAATATTATTTACATTACTTTAAAAAAAATTAATGAAATATTTCCACTTCCTAAAGATAAAATTTCTTTGGAGTGTCATGGTGTATATGAAATTCCATGTAAGGTCTGTTCACATACATATATTGGACAGACTAATCATAGAATAAATATTAGAAAGGAAGAACATATTTTGGCAGTCAGAGAAAAATCCAATTCATCCGCTATTTATTCTCACATAAAATTAACTAATCATGATATCAATTTTGATAAAACAAATATTCTAGTAAAAATTGAACAAAATGACCAGAGATTTCTAAGAGAAGCTATAGATATTTTTAAAAGACCCAAGAGCATAAATGAAAAGTGTAAATTAAAGAAGATTAACAACATTTGGAAGAAGCTATTGGGGGACAAAATAAAATTTAAAACTTTTCAACCAGTAGAATTTAAGTATGAGGAGAAACAAAAAGATAAAAACAATTTTAAATCTCACATGCATTAATATGTTTTGAGAAAGAGAATGCTTTGAAAAAGGTACTTGTTATTGTACCGAAACATCAGCTATTTAGCTATTTTACCACACGGAGTATGCCGAAAATAATAATAATATGAAATTATATATATATGTGTGTGTGTATTAGTTATTTAGAATTGGAAATATTTAGATTGATGAAGTTTAAACTGTTTTTATTAGTGTTTAAATTAAAAAACTATTGATTGTAAAAATCAAATTTAAAAGATGGTAATGTTATGTTAGTTTCAAAACTACTAAAAAAATTTAATATTATATGCCACTATAAAGTTGTTTCAAGTTATATTAAAGATACTTTATTGCCACAATTTATAAAAATAATAATAATAATAATAATAATAATAATAATAATAATAATAATAATAATAATAATAATAATAATAATAATAATAATAATAATAATAATAATAATAATAATAATAATAATAATAATAATAATAATAATAATAATAATAATAATAATAATAATAATAATAATAATAATAATAATAATAATAATAATAATAATAATAATAGCAATAACTTATATAAATGCAATTTATCCACTCTACTTTGAACACTTTTTAGCAAAAAACCTTTTATTGTACATATATGCATACATCATCTTACATTTCAACTGTCCTGCAGTTTTCTTCAGAGCTATGATATAATGAAAAAAATAAAATATATAATTATATAAATAATACAAGTTTATAAGAAATAGAAGTAATTAGGAGATTATTAAAAATAATAAAAATGAGTAATATATTTAAATTAATAGTTGTTCATGAATATGCATATATACAGTTAGGAATACACATGTATAATTTATATTTATTTTATATTTATATTGTATATTTTATTTTATATTAACTGAATTATTTTATTTTGGTTTGACTATATTTATTTCAGTTTTCTTATGTTTTGTTATATTTTGTTATTTTTTATTTTTTTATTTTTTTTTAAATTTTTTTAATTATTTTATTGATTTTATTGTCCACATGTTTTATGGTATTATTTATATAGTTATGTATTTTATTTTGTTCATTATATCATAGCTCTGAAAAAGACTGCAGGATAGTTAAATCATAAGATTGTGTATGCATATATGTACAATAAAAAGTTTCAAAGTAGAGTGGACAAATTACATTTATATAAGATATTACAGCAAAATCAATGAAGTGGTAAATTAGCAATAATTATCATGGATGACATTATTATCCATTATGGCATAACATATGTTCAGAAAATTCATTAAATAGATTGCTTATTGTTATAAATAGTTACTAGAGATCCAGTAAATACCAGAAATATGATACTTTTATAAAATAGATGCAAAAGCTGTCATGACTAAAAATTTGATTTATATAGTATTTTCATTGATTTGGTTTTAAAAGTTGATTTAGTTAATTAATATGATAAAAAAAAATATCTGCAAGGAAAAATGCAAAATATATCAAATGAGCTAGTGTTTAACATGTTCTGGAATATGTACTTCTTTTCTATATTTATAATAATGCTATTTGGAAAGATTTATAAAAGTACCAGTTTGACAATAAAATTTTACAATCATCTAATTAAAGAAATAGAAAGTCTATTATTATTAAATCTTAAATTATCACTATTCTGATATCTGTGTTATTGCATAATTTAAAAGATAATCTAAAAAATGTCTTTTATGAAAATTGTTCGGCAACTTCTGTCTAGGATACTTATAAACTTAAGAATGTGGAATTATTTTATTAATATATAATAATAATACAAAGGTAAACATGAGTGCCTATTGAATCCAGATGTTGCATTTAAAAAAACATGTTTCATCATAGTTATATAATTATTTTATAAAATTATTTTTTTATAATAATTTAATCATATAAAAATCTGTCATTATATAAAATCACAGAAAAAAAAATTCCATTATTGCACATATGAATGTTTTTTGCTTTATGGTATTTAATCTACAATTTTAAGGCATATCTTTATAAGAAAGATTATCTCAAAAATACTTTATAAAGAAATGCAATATCACTGCTTTCATATGACTAAGCATAGCACGATTAAGCAACGTGTTAAAGTCACTCGGAAATGTTTTCTGCAAAATCGATTATAAAATAGCTTTATAGTTCTAAAATAACAGATTAAAAAATCAGTTGTGAGAGATTCATGGACATTTTGTGATTCATATATTAATTTGTATAGTATTGCAAAATATAACTTTTTATTATTATTATTAAAAAATAAATAGCTACGTTCTTTCATAAAGAATAAATATTTCTGTAAGAGGGTAATTTATAAAATGTTATTATATTATTAATTAATTACTAAAACTGTACCTGAACTTCAGTGCGTAATTTTATGATTGTTGAATTTTGTTACCATTTACCTTAAAAGATAAAATAATAATAATAAATTTGTAAGTCATCATATTTTGGTTTCAATTAAGGAAATGATTTAATAATTTACACATTATATTTATTTAAACAGTAACTAAACCAAGGTTTAAAACGATCATTTTTATTTATTTAGAAAAATATGCATACCTATCTATTTATCTATCTAAATGTCTATCTGTTTGCTTATGTATTTATTCATCTTTCTGTCTGTCTGTTTGTCTATCTATCTATCTATCTATCTATCTATCTATCTATCTATCTATCTATCTATCTATCTATCTATCTATCTATCTATCTATCCATTCATCCATCTATATATCTAAATATGCGTGTATATTGCGCTGATGAAGTATATATAATGTGTATATATATTGCAACATAAAATTTAAACTATTTTAATGATTATTAAATCTAAATGAACATTAATTCTTTTTTGCTGTTTTTATTTATAAAAATTTATTTTAAAAAAATTAATAATTGTACAAAAAAATAAATATCATGAAGATAATTAGGTTATATATATAAACGTATTATTTTGTTTTCATTATGTAAACAAAAGTTCTTTTGGCTTTGCACAGCATCATTAGATTCTGTTTTCATTATTTCTATTTGATTCCAAATTTTCTATACTATTATTTTTTGTTATTAGTGTTTGTTGATAACTAAAACTATAAATCATAAAAAAAATCATTTCTTAATTAAAATTTCTGCCATTAAGATATTCTAAATGAATTCCTTCCACTTACATTGTACATTGTTGATAACAATGCCAATGGGTATCTTATTTTACAATCAAGTAAAAGATTAAAGACAAACACCCCCCCCCCCAAATAAAATAACACAGCCTTTGTCATTACTAAGTTAATGTTTTTGAATTCAAATGCTTAATAATCTGGAAAATTTCCAAGTATCTTGGCATTATGGTTGAATAAATGCCAAAAATAAATTTTTATCCAATTCCAGCAGTCTTCATCAATTTGCAACAAAAAATAACAAAGTGACCTAAAAAATAAAACCCATCAGAAAGCCTAATCCGAATGCATGTAAATAGCAAAAATAGCTATTTGTTCAGGAATATTAGTTTGCAAATAAATAATTTTGTCTATATTTTTTGAAATATGGGAATTCACATTATTCCTATTTTATTTAATAAGCTAACTAAATCAATAATGGCATGTATTACTTTACAATTAAATTTTAAAAAATTTTGTTTTATATTTGTGTAGTTCACAATACTCAGAAATTCATAATTCTAAATTATAAAATTAATATTTCCTTTGAAATACTATTTTTATAATCGTTGTATTGATTGGTGTACTATTAATATAATTTAAAGTGATTGGTTTATCTTCACACTTTCATTTCCAGTGCTTAAGATTTGCCCTTACTTAAGTGTTTGGGTTGAAAGAATAGGTGGATTCATTCTATTCTTTCGCAAATATTTATCTTGTGTTGGAAATGAAAGTATTCATTTATTATTAAGATTCATAAAGCGCATGTGTATTAGCCTGAAATGCTGATCTTTAGTTTATTATAAATGTTATTGTAAACATACCTAAATATATTATTATGATATAATTACATAATTTAATATCAATATATAATCAAAGTATGGTATTTTTATCAATAAAAACAAGTTATTTAAAATTAAATATATTGTTATTTGTGTTTGTCTCTTTAATTTGTCTGCATGCATATCATAAGTTTGCAAAAGTTTATTTCTACCTGAACTTCATTGACGTGCATGTAAATAGGAATAGGAAGATGTAATTAAAGGAGATAACATTTATACAAAAAAGTTTTTTGTTTCATCAAGAAAGTTTGTATGCTATAATTATCATTACCAATATAGTAAATGACCAGTTCACAGAATATTCTGTAATATTATATAATTGGTTTGCCAATGTGTAAGGTAGATACAGTGTATTTATTTATACATCAAATTACAAAACTTATTTGTAAATATTTTTAAAACAGGCTTTAATCTGTATCAAATACACCTTGAAATTTATAATAGTCAAGCAATATCTTTATTTTGCCAATAGAGGGACTTCTCAAATCAACACAAGATGGTGACTTTTATAAAGATAAGAGCAGCATCTTATCTTTAACCTAACTTTCCACTTAACTAGGCAAATCTGAAGTATTTTGATTTGGGAATGTGAAGCTGTTGTTCTCTCCACTGTTTAAGTTCACTATTTCCTATACAAATTAACATTCCTGAAATATTGCGATTTACAACAAGTTAATATTATGATCTTTATATTGGAAATATAATAAACTATTGTAAAGTTGTAAGTATTTATTAAGTGCACAGGAAGTATATGCAAATACTTTTAAGACAGATTTTTACCTGTATCAAATGCACCTTGAAATTTATAATAGTCAAGCAATATCTATACATATCTAAGATATTATAGAAATCTTCAATTTAGACATTTATAAAAATAATTTCCAATTTTGTATAATTAAAAAAATTATGTAATATCTATATAAATATGTGCTTAATAAAGTTTTATATAATATATGTGTATAAATATATGTATTGTGATTGATATATTTCACAATATGCCCTAATACAATGACAACAAAATATGAAAAGAAAAATGAAAATATAAATAAATAGATATCTTGCCATAGCAGAAGAAACTGCTAGAAAAGTCTTTGTCTTGTAATGTACAGTTTTATATACATACACTGTACTGGTCAAAATAGTATGCTCACTTAACAAGATTCCAATCCTAAACAAAAGTACCTCGAATCCAATCATGCTCAAGATACACAGGTCTGGAGCAATCCTGAATTCTAACCTATTTTCCTAGTCTTCGAATCTCTGACCCAATGAACAACAATTCTGATGATTCAGTAAAATTATTTTAATTCTGTGCCCAGAAGCAAAGCAATAGAGCATAAGATCAGATTGATGATGATGATCGAGGTCAGAGTAGCCCAGCAATTACATTTATTATAATTATTTATTCATGCTAAGCTATCAGCTAAAGAAAATAGTTTTAAATATTAACTTGAAAATAATAATTCAACGACAAACCAGGATTTACATGAAATAGATATTTTTAATAAATATTAAACAAACGCATATATATATTACAAAAGATTAAGAAAACGTATGTATATTTTACCAACTAGTTTCACGCTTGGGACAATATTGTTTATTTACAAGACTTGGGAATTTGTTGTATAAAATCTCCTCTATCACTCATTTAATAAATATAATTTTACAGATACAATTTTATAGTGTTTTATAACTTGTGCGGAGTTGATAAGCTAATTCAAGAAAACTTTGGCTATGAAGCATTGTGGATGCTGAAATTAAATATAAAAGATCGTGACAATTTTAACAGTAAATGATTTATTTGATAACGGGCAAAATATATTATTTCAATCATGTATTTCTTAGGAGAACCATTATTTATACTTTTATTCGCATTGTTTGGCAAAGACGTCTTTTAGAAATAAGAAACAAACAATGCGCTTCATTTACAAGAGTAAGTTATGCAATCATTAATATAAATTAGATTTACGTCTATGGGAATCGATAACAGTTTTTAAAAGAAAGCAGCTTAAATCAATGAACTAAATGTATTTTTATGAAATGAATCATTATCTTTAACACATCATTGCGACTTATTAAGATTAGGCTGACGGTAACGGTACTAACATACAATAAAGAAATAAGGCCTCATGGCGATTGTGGATATTTTATCATTTTAAAAGAATATTTGAAATGAACTGAGATTGGATATGTCCACACATTCTGGCAGAGCGATATCAAAGGAGAGGCTGAATTTGAGAGCTCAGATCTGGATATGCTGTCATTTGCAGCACATAAACCTCATAAACTTCACGTTCCACAGGAAGTATTGTTCCTGATTACGAACGATTTTGAAAGTAGGATGGGAGCTTTAGATGTTCCCAATAATTAAACAATCGAGAAATGGAGAAGATAAAATATCAGAATAAAGGAAAATGTATGCCAGCAACGTTATTGGACATGAATATAATTTTATAACATAATTGTCATATAATATTATTTTAAAACTTGGAAATTGTCTATCCTCTTGCGCAATAATCTATTTTCAATCCTGAGTCATTTAACAAATAGTAATGAATAATAACTCTATTCTATATTATTTAAACTGATAAAATTTATATTTAAGTTTGATTCCCATATATGTATTAATTAAAGAATTAGCCCTCCGGGGCAATGATAAGAGAAGGTGGCATTTTATATTGAGTGTTGCGATCTTTTATAAAGGCAACTAAACAACAAAATAAAATAAGCATCCACAATAAAATACTTTTAGATATCCAACCAACCTAGCAAATGATTTCTATTTTAAATAAACAAATGAATATAATTTTACTAATGAATTTAATTAAAGTTGCGAGATTGATTGATACTGACATATTAGAGAAAATAATATATATATATTAAACAAAATAAGTTGTATACATTTAATTGAGCCGCTTAAAGTTATATAAACATAAATTAAGCATGAAAGCAATGTATATTTAGAATTACATAAGTATTAATAAAGAATTATAGAGAGAGAGTTTACAAGCAAAACTAGCAAAACATCATCAATGGATCTATGAATTAATTTAGCTGCAAATTATAAATCACCCATGAATGTTCGTATTAAGGCAGCTCTAAATTACATGATTTTACCTAATATGTCAGCATAGTGGCTGGCAGGCAGGTTGGCAATTCTTCGTCATCTCATATGGCCGGTCAGATGGAAGTTTGACGGCTGGTAGACAGTCCTCCAAGAGGAAAAAGAAAGGCAGACGGCTCCACTACTCATGCTCCATTGCACTAAACTTCTCTTGACTTCTTAAATGATGGTTTGGCAACACCTTTTGAATCAGGAATGTAAAAGTAACCAACTGATCAAGCAAAAGTAACTAACTGATTTATCAAGTAACTAACTTATCAAGTGAAAATCACTGACTGACATTAAAAAGTCTTATGGGCTCTTTTTATACACTATCTCTATAATCCCCTTACAAACAACATTTAATTAACAACATGTTTTTATACAGATAAGGCTCAAAATACCATTTTTTGCTATTTTAAATCATTCGACAACAACTGATAAATGATTTATTTTCGATCTTAATTGTGATTGACAATTTTAATTAAAGGCAACAAGCTGAATTTAAACAAAGATTATTTTAGCATTTCGAGCCTCCCCCATTCTTCTTAGTTGTCACATTAAATAGTTTAATTAAATACTTTAAATCAAAATACATATAGATATAACAAAAAAATTTACAATTATATAAAGAAAAATGTTTAGTTGTCAGCAATAAACATTAATAACATTATTGCTTCATTCATATATATACACATCACACACACTACTGTTTTACTTTACTAAATAGTTTTAATTTTATTAATTTCTCTAATCATTAGGCATACAGTGTGTGGGTGAATAGCATATATTTATAGCAAGGTCTGAATTGCGGACCCTTAGGAGATTAGTATAGATGGTGAAACATGAAGCTCGATGATGATTAGACATCGATTGCTTCAACACATAAGATAGATATATATATTTGAACTTATTAAGAATTACAAATTTTTGATAAATATAATAGTAAAGCTATATTAATAGTATATATATCGTAGAAAATTATTTTCTAGCTGTTTCACTGATTATATTAGTACATGAATAAGATTGTCATGATTATATTTTATTGCACTTATATGTAATATTGACCATTAATTATTAAAGTGTAGATATTGACAAGCATAAAGGATGCAGGTAATATTTATATAAATCAGTATAAATTTAGTAAATATATAAAAATTAGATTTTTAATTTGCATATTGGATTTGGATAATGAGAAGATGGTGTTAAAACCAAATTTTTGGATGAAGAAAGATAATGTGAGGAAATCATGTTGTAGTTTACAATTAGATTTGAAATTTTAGAGGTTATGTAGAAAAATTATGGCTGACATGTTTCTCTAAAATAACTGAATTAAAAATTCTGAACTTCAATAAAATCTATAAAGCTGAAGCCCTATAGTTAAATCCTGACAGAAATGTGAAATGTATGAATTTTCATTATATGAAAATAATTGGCATACTTATTTATATTATAAATATTTACAATCATATTTAAAACAAGTTTAAAATTAAAGCAGGACTGACTTAAATTAGTTTCTTATATTATTATTATTATTATTATTATTATATTTTAAAAAGTTAAATTTAATGTAAAAAGTAAAAGTAAATACTAAAGAAAAATAAGGAAAAAATTGTTTTAAAAAAGATAAATATGAAATAAATAAATTGTTTAGGAAACATTCAGAATAACAAAAAGAATGTTCAGGTGATTGGAAAATAAAATTGCTAATAGAGAAAAGTATTAATAAAGAAATCAGTACTGATTTTATATATTAGATACATTTCAATAAAAAGTATATGAGAGAGTGTGTATGTTTATAAGAACGCATTAGATATTTAGGAAAGAAATGATAGAAAAATAGAGAATATGTTTTACATATGAACTATAAATAATTCTAAAATAAATTTGCGAGAGAAAAAAAAAGCAAGCAAAACATATGTAATTGATTTTATGATTAGGAATAACAATGTAATAGAATAAAAAATATTATATAATTGATTAAAAAAAACACAAGATCAGTTTAAAATAATATAATTTGCTAACAAATTGGGTAAAGATTTGGGCCACTTCATTCTGTAAAAAGTGGGGTTGAATGCATTATGGGATGGGATAAATATTACATTTACAAATACAGAGATAGATGAATATTGATAATAGAAAAATATGGAGAGATGATGTAGAAAATTTTAAAAAAATTAAGCATGTATAATTAAGCAAATTATGATAGTGAGACATTTTTTATGATAATAAAAAGGAAAGTAGTATAATATTTAAAGCTGGAACAGAAATGCTTCAAGTTAAAAAAATATATAGCATTTATAAATAATTTGAAGGATTGGTTTTACCTACTTTACTAAAAAAACATTGAAACATTTATTTTTCATGTTGAGGGCACACTTACAAGCGGAAAGATATGGCAATAATAAAAATATTAAAAAAAAGAACAAATCAAATGCAGTAATATATAAATGGAATAGAAAAGTAAAACAAAATTAAAATATTTTATATTATGAGAGTACAAAATAACATTGGGATATATATATAATGGTTAACATGTTTCGGTTTGGGGGATTAGCGCTACTGTGACATAATCGTTCGGCTGTAGTTATTCTAGCACTTAATATTTGTTACTTTTTGTAAATATTAGTTAACTTTATATTTAAAACATTAATTTTTAAATTCACCTATATTAAAAAAATTATTATGAGTACGAACTTTATATTTAAAAAATATGAATTCAAGTTAATTTTAAAAAATTATGAATACGCTATAAATAAAAGATTTGAGTAAAAAAAAATTAGTAAACAAAAACCATTTAATTCAAATCTTTTATTCATAATAATTTTTTAAAATTAACTTGAATTAAAAAACTTATTTTTTAAATATAACGTTTGCTAAATCTTAAATGATACTTCGCAAGCAATAAAAAGATATTCGCAAAATTGGAATAATTACTGGGTTGATAATTGCATCACCGCAGTGCTAATCGCAAAGTACCCAGTTTTCTTATGGCTTATTGACTCGGAAATTACAAACTTCGATAAAAAGATAACCATGATTTTTTGCATTATTAATATATATATACTACAAATTGATATATCAAATGTAACTCTACTTACTTTTGGCATGAGCAAATAAATCAATGTTGCATTAAAAATTTACTTATAATCCAAATTTTTTAGGCATTTTTCTTTTTAAAATATAGCCCTAAGTGACAAAGCAAACCAATAAAATTGAAGTATTACTTGTAAGTTAAAAGTTAACAGACTTACTTTATTTTGCATACATAAAAATACATATAATTTGTATAAAAAACCGGTATTAATTAAAATAGAGTGATTAGATACTTGAAATATTTGATATTCAGATTCATTCATAATGTTAATTTCATTTCATAAATAGCAAAACTTAAATAAAACGGTCTTTGAAATTATAATATTTAAAAAATTTTAGTCACTACCCTACTAGGGGAAAATGCTTTTATTTATGTTTGTTTATGCAAACTTTAAATTTAATTTTTTTTTTTTTTTTTTTTAAAACTTTAAATTTAATTCTAATTCTCTCTTTAGAATTATATTTCCATTAACAGTTGAACGCATCAATGTTCACCTATGAATAATGCGATATGGTTCACTTTGAAAGATCTTACTTTTGATTGCACATACCAAGAAAAGTTATTGTTAAACTTTATCGATTTTTATATATAATCTCAGAAAAATTTGAATTAAATAATGTGCTAATCTCAAGATATTCTAAACTTACTACATTTTAAGCAGATTATGGGATTTAGGAGTACTCTCATCTGTAAAACAAATTAAATAGGCTTAAACCTTCAATTGTGCTATTGTATTATAAATGGGGGGGGTGACATTATAATTGGCATTATTTCCTGAATTCTAAAGTTATATACTGGTTTATTTTATACATGTACACATAAGTACTAATTGTTTTTTTAAACGCTAAAATTGAAAATAATGATGTTGATTGTTCAAATGGGAAAAAAAAATTCGTTAAAAATTGCATTTTTTAGAAACTGATTTACCCCCCCCCCCTCCAAAAAAAAGAAAGAAAATGAAAAGAAAATTTAGGCTTCAAACGAGTCTATTAATTTATTTTTAAAAAGGTAATAAGAAAATTAATTAATTAATTAATTTGATATATCTTGTAAATAGGCTATAAAATCTGATGGAGTTTAAAAATAATTGTTTTTTCATGTGCCACAGCATCGGCCAGAAAGCTAATCCGGGACAATTGCTTGTAAGGCAGCTGAGCTGACCTCTCAACCACCAACGCTTGCATTTAAAAAATCTTTTGTATGTTAACATTTTTCAGAGCAGCAGATAAAAACAAGAGTTTTATTTTTTTCAATAAATAAATGATAAAAAAAAAAAAAGATTCAGCCCAAATATAGATAAAAATGAGTAAATGCAAATTACTTGACATAGAATAAATGTCATTAAAGTTTAAAATAATTAATTTTAGTCTGCTCATTAAACTCATGTTTGGTGGATATGGCAGTTTTACTCTCAGATTGCACAGCATGTAAAGTCTGTTAATAATCTAAAACTATCTGCAAAATCTTTTCACAGACTTGTTATATTTAAAAAAGATATTTTAGTATTAGACCTGCTGTGATGAAACTCGACCTAAGCCCTAACATTAACCTTTTACTCTAACCCACTACAACTGTGAAATTTCACAGTAGGTCTATATTAGTTCCAAATATGCAAAAGATAATAGATATGTTTACAAAATAAACTGAAGAAAATAAAACATTGTTATAAAAAGATTTTTATGTATTTGGTATAAAATAAAAATTTGTTTAACTATATTCACTCACACTACAGGTGTGGAATAAAATAAAACTATTTGCACTGGCTTAGTATCAAAAGCAAATTCAGATATTTAGTAATAACTATTTAAATCCTAATATCAAATTAAAGATTTGGGAGTAATGGCAAATATTGACATTTTTTTCACATTTATAGTTATCTTCCATCAGTCAAGGTACATCCTAGTTTATAAAAGTTTTCAAGATCCCCCCTGTCTTGCTTTACTATCGAACTAAAACTAGTGTATTACATATGCTTCAAGTTGCTTGCCTGATTAAAAAATATCAAATGTGCTTATGGTTCTTTAATTTTTATAACTTGTGGTATATCAGGGAACAGTCATTATAAGGGAATAGGAATGTTCTTTGTCATGTGATCAGATTTGATTTATCCAATGTCTAACTTTGAAATTTTTATTGATTGAATTAAGTCCTCTCACATTTATCACAATAATTTTAAATCTCATTAATAATCTTGTTTGAGTTTATGCACTCATGTCTTGCTTTTTGTCTCCCTCCATTTCCATGGCATCCTGAAACACTAACCCACTCTCTTCATCCACAGTCCAGCCATATATCTCCAACTTACCATGAGGGCTCTCTTATTCAATTCTCACCTTTTTAATTATTCTTCTATCTTTTTTTGCTGCTCGGTCTGGTTTGTGTCTATGTTCAGTGTGTGTTTCTACTTGTGTCGGCAGATCTAAAGTGATAGCTTCCATCACTTCAGTCGATGTTTTGTTCATTATTGTCGGCCGTGGTAAAACTTTGGTTACTATTCTCCATCTTTGTTGTACATCAATCATGTAAAATGAATCTCCTATTTGCTAAGAATTAAAGAAAGATGATAAAGATTGAGCTCCTATTTGATAATAATATGTTGAATTGACACTTATTTTCAAAGAGGATAGAATCATTTACAAATACCTATATAGATATGAACTTTTGATAAAATAGTATGGTAATACGCGAAATTAGTATCTCGCTACAATTAATTGGCATTGAAATACTATGTCACTAGAGCAATCAATAAAGTTTATTATTGTTGAAACTTAAAAAAATATCAAACGCGCTTTAAAGTTATTACTTACCAAAATTTAAAGCGGATTCGAATCCCAAGTCTTTTGCATGGTAAGCGATGACACTAATCACTACGCTATATTTTTCCCCATCTATGTGTGTTCATAAAACACTCTGGAATTATTTATATATAAGCAAGACTTAAAATGACTTATCTTTAATTCTCAAACCCAAATTTTTGTTTAATCCATAAATTAATAAAATAATATAAATATAAGGAAAAGGAAAACTGGAAAAAATTAAAAATTTTGCCAACTAAAATCATTGAACTAAATATTACCTTTTTTATGATTTGCATCACCGAAGATTATACAACTAATTTTTAATTTAATAGTTGTTACATAAATTACTAAATGGCACATTATTATTACTAACATATTAGTAAAACTAGCACACATACAAAAAAGCAAACTCACATTTGATATTTTTATTATTATCTCTGAAAAATTTTATAGACTTCATATAAAAGTTTTTTTTTTTATATTTTCATCACAGGAAGTGTGAAAAAGAGATATTGACTGTATTAATAATTACGTTGTTTATTTTTTAATTTAGCTTTTCTACTTCGAATAATTCAGTTATAATTTTAAAAGTTAGTTAATTCCAAAAGAGAAGATGCTAAAATAACTGCAATTGATGATGATCAAATGTTATAGCTTGATTGGAATAATCTATAGTTTAGTTATTTTATACAAATCGTAATTCAATTTCTTAAAATCAAGTTGTTTTTATCTCCTCTAGCTTCTATCATTAATAAAAGATTTATTCTTTCTTTCAGTCTCCCCTCTCCCGATCGTGTGTGTCGCTATGAATATTTGACAGCTTACTATATTTAAAGCGTTCTGTAGTTTACTTTTTTCTGAATGGTCTAATTATATCTATAAGGTAGATCAATTTTAAAAAGAGCTTAAATAAGTTACTTATTTCTAAAATACTTTTATTGAGTTTTGTATACAAACAGAAAATCCACCTCATCCACCCAGTCCGTTGTTTTTTACTTTATCAAAAATTGAAATAACTGTATTTGCTCATAATCATGTGTTCTATTTTGATAATATCTTAACTAACATCTCATTTATACATGTGAAAAACAAAATGAAAATAAATATAAGGTAATGGTTTAAAGACAGCGGCAACCTGGGGTAATCGAAAATCATCATCGACCCCACTTAAATAGGAATATGCAATGAATATAATGAAAGAAATAAGTATGAGAGATTAGCAAAAATTAAGACTAACTATAAGTTCACCACCATTATAGAGAACAAGAAAAATCATTCAACATTATGAAATGATCAATATTAAAAGAAGTAAACTTTGTAACTGGATTTGAAAATGGTCCACTATAGACCAGGTTAATTATTTAACCACTACCAAACATGGGGCAGATTATGTAAACAATACTTTGGATGCACAGACTTAAGTGCTAATTCACCAGAATATTAAAAAAAATCAAATAATACTGAGATACACAAACATGTTGACCATCATCAATGCTCTGGCTACTTAGTGTACCATTAATGACCTGGTCAACTATAAATTTAATTTCTAATTAAAAATAAAATAAAATGTAGTGCATGGATTTTAAAGGTAATACTGAATACTTAGTGTTTTCCTGAAGATTTGTGATGATGGTGTTTTACTTGTATTTTTATATTGGAGTATTTCCATTATGTAATATGAATATTGAATGTCTTTAGAAAAAATTAACTTTATTTAAATATTATATGCACAATGTTTCAATAGTTATTATTCTCTCCTCTTCTTCAGGTATTGCTGGTCTGACCAGTGACATTACTAGTATGGAATTTGAACTTAGATCCTTATATTCTTGAGTATTGAATTTTAAGGTAATGTTTTAATGTATGGAAATCACTAATCAACTTTGCTCTTAGGAAAAAATGGAGAAATCAGAGGAACATTATAGATATAAGTATATGAGATTTCTACTAACTGTTGCCTTTGGCAGGATGGCTCAGTTGGTTAGAGCAATATCTTAAAATTCAATAATCAAGAATCTAAGGGTCCAGGTTCAAATCCCATGCTATTACTAACACTGGTCAGGCCAGCAATACCTGAAAAAAGGGTGCAATAATACCTCTCGAAACATTGTGCATATACTAATCTGTTTGATGTTCTATTACTAACAGATGAATGTATTTTGAATATTTAAATAAAGTTAAATTTTTCTAAAGACATTCAATACTCATATTAGATTATAGAAATAGTCCAATATAAAAATACAAATTTAAAGGTAATATCTTTGAGCCAACTAGTATTATCTGGATATCCATAACACTAAGCATAAACTCCAATCAATATAATGAAGCAAGCTCAGGGAGCAAGAGTTCTATAACTGTTGCTATGAACAAAAAATAATACCAATAATATTTTTAATCTATTCTGGGATTAAGTGAATTTACTGGAATAACTTAAACTGTTTCACAAAAGTAAGCTGTGATAATGCTATTCTATTTGACATTTTAGGCAGCATCAGGGCACTTGACATTTTAGGCAGCAGGAGGGCACTATGATCACTACTTTTCAATGTTGTTTTAAAGCATTGTATATGTTAAATTACAGTGTGTGACAGGCAGCAGTGATTCTTTTTAAGAAGCTTCCATTTTTTAGTATATTAATTTTAAAAAAATTCCAAGAATGTTAGTAGTATACATAACTTTAAGGACCATTGACTGTGATTGTCAGCACATTCTATTGTTCTGACAAAGGTATAAAGTATGTGGCAGTTTGTGATTGGCTGATGCTCTAGTTTCGTGTCCTTTGCATTTAAATGCTACATATAACACGATTTTCAGTAACTTTTAATGATTATGGTGCAATATTTTTATAAACAACTTATTATTGAACTAAAAACTATGTCACTAGGGGGAAGGTAATTTCCAAAAACATTTTTTGATAATATTTTAACTTTTAGATTTGTTTTTTTTTTTTTAATGATAATTAATTCTAAATATATCAATTTTTTAATAACATAAAATTCTAATATCTAATATTTCATTCTTTTAACTTTTTTGAATAGCTATCATGAAGCCAATAATGATATTTGCCTTTGTTATCAGTAAGACCTTTAGTTACTTACTTATTTCACAATTTTAAAATATTAATTATTCATGTTTTAGAATTTTAATTATTAGAAGGCTTAAATATTTATAATATAGTCTATAAATAAATTTGTTAATATAAGTAAAAAACATTTAATTGCACACACAAAAAAAGTCAATCATGGTATCATAGTAAAAATTTATATCAATAGAGTCTATTCAAAAATTTGGGACCTGGATTTGATATTAAAAGAATTAAACAATGAAATACTAATTTATTAATTGAAAACAATAACAATAAAATTAGATTAAGATTTGTTGAGTATGTTATAAATATAAATTCAGCATTCTTATTTTGATTAGAATACAAAAAAAAAAATATGCTATTACATTTCTACAAAAATATATGCTATAACATTGCAATTTACAGATATTTCTAGATGTTTACATGACACATATCTATATAAGTAAGCACACAGACATGTTGTCCAATAATAGAAAATTAACATTTTAGAATACTAATAATAAAAAAATTATTTTATTTTAATAATTTTTAAATAATTATTTTTACATATATATAGATAATGAATCCATTAAAATTTTTACAATTTTGTGTTTTTAAATATTTTTTTTTTTTAAAAAAAAAAAAAAAATTTATTTAATTCACCTATTTTTTTTTTTTAAAAAAAAATTTATTTTTTAAAAAAATATATATAAAAAAAAAATTTTTAAAAAAATTCTGCGTTTTTTTAAAATTTAAAAATTTTTTTTTTTTAAAAAAAAAAATTTTTTCTTTTCTTTTTTTTTTTTTTTAATTAAAAAATTTTTTTTTTATATATATATATATATTATATTATATAGAAGAAAGTTTTTTTTAAAAAATTTTTTTTTTTTTTTTTTTTTTTTTTTAAAAATAATTTTTTTTTTTTTTTTTTTTTTTTTTTAAAAAAAAAAAAAAAAATAAAAATTTTTCTTTTTTTTTTATGTAATTTAAACACAACTTATAAATTAAAGATTTTAATTGAAAAATATTTCAAATAATGTCATTCTCAATATATAACACATTCTGTTTATAATATATATTTCCCATAAGGTAAAAGTAATTTTAATTCTTTAAAATATCTATATTCATTTATATATATATGACATGCATTTATATGTGTAAATAAAGCTGTAAGTTAACTTTTTCAAATAAAAGTAATTTTAATTCCTTAAAATATCTGTATTCATTTATATATGTGCGGCACGCATTTATATATGTAAATAAAGCTGTAAGTTATCTTTTTCAAATCAATGTAATAAATAGCAGACTAAACTATCAGTCAACATTATCAGTTATTAAGATCTCTCTGTTTGAATATATTATAGCTAGATTTTAAAAATTACTATTCAATTGTGGATGGGTTAAAACTTCAAATAAAATTTCATATTTGGTTAAATGGGGATGCATGCTGTATTATATAAAAGATTTCGTTATTTTAAATTAGTATAGGCTAAAGGTTAATTAATTCTTATTTTCATTCCCATAATTGCATTCCTACATGTAAATGTGCTTCAATGGTTACCTTAAAATATTTTGTTATCTCTGTTTTTGCATGATTCACTTATTTATGTGTAGGCAGTGCATCCAGAGCCTGCTATATTTTATATGTGCTTGATTATCTAATCTAAGTATTAGCATCAGACTATGTCAGGCTAATGGATTGAAGACTCTCAGCCACCTCAAGAGGCCCATTGCCAAGACTTTTAATTTTCTTTTGTATAAAAGTATAATCTGTATGGTGAAAGTAAAGTACTCCATTGTTCACCTAGTTGTATGAACATTCTATTTAATTGTTTATTCATTATTTAATGTGATGAGTTTAGCCTAGCACAAGTTGCAGCTCTATATGTGTATAGAAGATTTAATCATTGAACTGTTTTAATTGCTAATAAATCATTTAATACTAATACATATGTTGTTGTCTTTAAACTCAACAGTGTACAGGTTTGCTGGTCACTGAGGACACAGCAATATCTTTCTTAAAGCATTAAAAGTAACATATCAGTGAAAAACTCCTATGGTAATCCTATCACATCATTTTAAAACTTTTTTTAAAAGAGGATGATGCTATTTTAGACAGATGAGCATTATTTAAATAATAATAAAAAAAAGTAATGACTATAGTTAATGACTTATCCATTTTAATACATTTTTAATCTCAAGAGAGTTATCCAAGTTGATGGGAATAAAATAATTATTCCTGATTCTAACAACAAAAAAAATTATAAATTCTGATGAAATATCTGGGGTTTGGAAATACAATGCTCATGTATTAAGTTCAAAATTATTTAAAGTTTACCATCTTATCTGAAACTATTTCTTTTTTTTATAAAAATAGTCTTTTTTTTTTTACTTTTCTTTTTGGTAATATATGTAAATAATAGACCATTTAGTTTCAAAGCAAAACTTTATTGAGCAACAAACAATGTTACATCAATAAAATACAAATAATATAATCAGCATTGACTTGCAACTCAAATGTGTACATAGGTATGCAAGGTTATAGATGGATTATCTTTCAAAAAAATCCCAAATTTTATTCATACCCAATAACAAGGATGAGTGAATAAGTTCACAAAAATAACAATGTATACAATTGGGTAGTGGCTCAATGCAGTCCAACCACCTTATACAATCAATTAAGTGTTACAGGTATATTAACTTTGATCAAAGGACAGTCAATCAAGGGTATAATTTGTTCTTTCGAGGCAAAATCTACTAGGTTGAAGAAACAAACTCTCAACTTGACTGGCAGGCCCCCAAACTTCCCCTCTGATCCCATCCATGCCCAGACCAGCTCAGAACTCCACTTAGTGAGGACCCAGACCCACTTCTATGGACAAGGTTAATCTGCATCAGGCTCCTCCTATAAGTGGGTTTGTTTTATCTGGGTGTCCCATTGGTTCAGCTGATCCTGAACACTAACCGAGTCAAAGAGGGTTGTGAGAACCATGCCTGGTCATCCCCTTCCTGGGTGTGGCAATGCTTTCTGTCCACCCCCACAGATTAATGAACCTCTCATGACCATCACCTCTACCCCAGAAACTGAGGATTCAGGCAAATACCTATGTTGCTAATTCAACATTCCAAATAGGCAATGACAAACTCAGTCTACCTGGCCAAAGATGTACTGCAACCTAGAAAACATAAAAATAAAAAAAATAAAAAAGAACACAAGTCAACACTGTTCACTAGCAGTCCATTAGGGGGTGTGGCAGCCTAACAAGGCCAATCCAGTGTGGGAACAGTAACTCTCAACCCATCTGATAGGTCCAGACATTCCTTTCTTGGGTGTGGTGATAATCACCACCTGCTTCCACACATGACCAGACCCTCCATGACTGTCATCCCCCCTGAGAAAGATGAGTCAAGTGGAGACCCATGCTGTCAATGCAACAATGCTGGTATGGGTCAGTCCAAGTAGGCTGGGACCACATTCATTCTATCTGCCCATCTAGACTGAGGACTACACTGCATTACATGGGTAATCAATTATATTAAGTCACTGAAGTATGATTCACCTGTGCAGGTACCGCATTCTGTCACCTGCAGCAGTGGACCATTGAGGCTACACTAATATTCTACAACTGGGTGGTGGCCCAAAGCAATACAACTGCCTTATACAATAGATTAGGTATTACAGGTATCTAAAAAAATACATTCTGAGAACAAACGTCAAAAAAAAACACCAAAAAAAGGGGGAGAGGAGGACATGAATAATAATTAACTACTTCAGTGTTTCTGTCTAGGCCCATAACATTCTATAAATCCATTTTTATCTCTAAATCATTATTTTTTATTTTCTAATTTACTTTGTCATAATTCTAAGTCAATTTGAAACTTTTTTAAAAAATGTTTATTTTTTGTGGTATCCCAATTGCACCATGAGTCACCCAATAATTTTTGATCTAATCATCATAAATTTCTAAATTTTTATGCAGGGATGTAGCTTAAATAATAATCCATAATGTTTAATCTTTAATTTGAGATAGAATTAATAATTAAAATAATTTTCTTTCCTGAAAATTTTTGCCGCATTCGGCCACTTACAGTTCGACATCATGATATCATTACTTTTTAACATTTGAAAAAGATTTTTCCATGGGTTTTTGACTAATCTTTGCAACCTGCATGCTTCTTCAGTTGTTTTCCATCCTCCCTGACTGGTATGTAGTTGTTGAAAGCAGTTTTATTTCTTAATATCAGGAGTTGAGTTTGAATTCTCAGGAATAACATCATTGAGCATTTTTCTTCACTTGTATTTTTACAGGTAATTTTCTAATCATTTTAAATTAGTTTCATCATGAAAATTAGGGTTTTTGTTATTATTTCATATTTTGAGTTATTAGATTACATTTTAAATTCATTTTCTCGGTTTTAATAATTCTCATAATTATTTATATTGTAATGTCAAAATTCATCTATCTCGCTAACCCACTGCAAAATTTAAACCCCAGACATGGAACTCAACACTAGGAAGGGTTGCCTCCTAGAAATCTCAAGTTTGAATCCAAAGTCTAAGCTCCACAATGCCATCTATGTGATAACACATCTGATGCTACTAATAGTACAATTTCTTGCCAGTGCTGGTGGTCAGGGAGAAACAAGAGACTCTAAAATTAAAATAGCCCTAGGTTCATCTAACAATAACTTATAGATGTGCCAAAGATAAGCTTAACATGGGTATGTAACTTAGATTGCACCCTGGATAAATAAACAAAAGCAACTATTTAACTACTACACTATTTATTGAAACATATAAAGTTGTAAAGTATGTCCTCCAGATTTGATATCAAAATAAATATATATAATATTTGTACTGTTATTTTATTATTATAATGTGTCAATTATATTAAAAGGTAAGTATGTGTGAGCTATGTAAAATATTAATGCAATTTAAACGACTAATTAAAATGTGAACAGGAAATCTTAAATTAATAAGAGTGAAGCTCATGCAAATGTTGATTCTAAGATAAATCTATACTGCACATTACTGGGATTCATCTACTCAAATTTAATAATAAGTTCTTATGAAAATATGCAGAGGTGCTAGTGAGAAAACAGGTAAATAAAACTAAATTTGATGTTTGGATAGGCATTTTGCCATTTATTTTGGACATCTCTAGTCCTTACATAGCCCAAGCCTGGCCACACCAGGAGCTTCATGGCTATGGGGACAAATGTGAATAAATTTCCTAGTGAGGCATTTATGTGACACTTTAATGGGAATTGTGGAGTTATACAGGGACATGGACTCAGCTGTAGACAAACTTGGGAAAGTAAAGCGAATTTAATACTCCAGCATGTTCACCAACAACACACAATTTAATTTTAAAAAATATATATAAAGGGTGGTTCACAAAAAGGCAGAATAACTCACTCTTAAATTTATTTTATGCAGCCTCTCTCAAAAACAAAAATTTAAATGAAAAACTATTTAAAATCATTTATGTGATATGTAAAATAATTATCTTAAAAACAGTAATAAAAGGGAGGGGAAATGTGTGCTTGCAATTTAGTAATTAGTATGACAACCAAGCATTTATAAAAATTTCCCTACGCAACTCACACAGGCTTGAAAGAATAGATTTAAAAATCACATTATTATAAGGCATTTAAAATAAAACATTACATATATATATATATATATATATATATATGTAATGTTTTATTTATTTATTTATATATATATATATATATATATATAAATAAATAAAGGTAACCCAAGTAGAAGAAGTATAACATGCATTAAAGAAGGATTAAATGAATACACATGCTGAATACATAATATAAAGTACATTATTAAAGATAGCTATAGATTAAGGTTTACAAGATCTCGGATTACATTTGTAATTACCTCACTTAGCAAGGGCAGTCTGTAAGCATTGCCTAAAATTTAAATGGAGTTCTTGAGCAAACTTTTGGTTTCTTCTCTGTAATCACAGGTTTTACAAGCAGCATAATTCAGGATGTTTCAAAATACAGCTTCCATGAGCAGCTATAGTTTAGTTGGCATTTTAAGCACAATAGCAGGACTTTGGATGAAGAATAATAGCATCAAGAAAGCCATTCCTGAGGGAAGCTGTCCCACTGCATTTTACCCCACCATTCTAAAGTTGACCACCATAGGAATTTCTGGATGTAGTTCACTTCTCATAGAGAATCCAATAGGGGATTTCTTTGACCAACTTTTTCTTTCTTCAAACTTGTTATTCCAAACATTAAAACTTAATTCAAACCTATAACTCAGATTTTAGATAATTAAAATCTATATTAATATGATTAAAACTTGTCTCTTAGATAACTATAACTTATCTGTTCTTATCACAAAATCAGTCTTATTTATACTCCCACATTATACAATCACTTTTGCCCTTCAGTAAAGAAATCCATTACTTAAAATTTATTAATTAGATTAGATACCAAAAATGCACTTTTAATTAAAATTTATTATATGCACATTCCCAGATATTCTGATCCAATTTATTTAATTAAAATTTGCTTGTTAAACTTTTCTCTTATAATTAATCAAAGAAAATCCATTAGTGAAACTGGCATAAAACAGTTTAAAATTAGCCACTATTATTTTCTTTGGCCCACCCTTATTGATTATTTTTTAAAAGAAAATGGCCTAAATTCTAAAATATAAAATCTACTTAAACTTATTTTCAAAATCTTAATGTTTAAGTCTATTTACAAGTGATATCATTTTATTAAATGGTAACAAATCTTTTATTAAATGAAAATCTAAATCAAAACGAAGATAATATCCCTTAAGTAAACATATCCAAACAACAACTTCATAACCAAAACATTATTTTACTTAAAGTTTTAAAATATATTATTTTACTTAAAGTTTTAAATTTATTATCGCGGTATGTGGGTAAATGAGAATATGTGACCTACTTTAATCGTACGAATATATACGTAAATATACTCGACAGTTTGAAAATAAAACCGTTAAGAAAAATTTAATTGTTATAAAACCCATGGGTACCCCATTAGATATATAAATTTAGGCAGGATTTCAGTAAATATATGCAATACACACACTATAATAAAATTAGGGTTTGAAACAAGGCATGAGGGTAGGTAAAAGGGAAGACAAGATGAAACTAAGATTTGCAGGACATATCTTACTGTTTCAATATTAGCTTTTGCTTGATTAATGGTGGCCATTTGCATAGTATAAAACGATTGATAAATTGAGTTAACTTAAAACTGATTTAAAATTTCTTAAAAAGGTGTAAGTAATCACTTATGTTTTATCATGCATCTTCTTACCAACTCCTGTCTTGAATCTGTGAATCCTTCCATCCTTATGGAGCTAGTGAACAGTGAATTATTCCCACTAGCAACAAGAAGTGGATTAATAAAATGCACTTATTCTTATGCTTTTCTTTTTAAGTTTTTTCTTTAGAACTTATTTTTTTATTTTAAAAAAAAATATTCATTTTTTTTAATCTCTGAAGAAAACCACTGTACAGCTGAAAATGTAAGCATAAATATAAAAAATTGTATGAAAATATAAATAAATGGTTTATTTTATATATATAAGTATATTAATCATTATATAAATTATTTAGCAAAAATACTTTCTAAGATTTAATTAAATATATTGTTCATGGTTGTACATTTTTTCATTATCTTATTTCCAATGTGGTTTTAGAGAAATAAAAAGCATTACAAGTAGAAACTTTGTGATCAGGCAAATGATAGTAAAATAGCAGAAAAATAAAGAGTATTACTTTTATAGATTCAGTCAACATTTGATTCATTTTATCAAATGTTTGTGGTAATATTTAAAAGTATATGATTGTATATAAATACTTATGTACATTAAACATCTACAACCTAATACCTTGAGAAGTAACTATTACTTGTATTGCATAATATAAAACATTTGGTCTAAAACTGTTGTTAAACTATTGCACTATTTCCAACTATTTGTTATACTGATGTGAGTAATCTTTGGAGCAGTTTATAAGCAGTTTTATAGAGCATGAATTAAGATTAAATATAGCTTTGATAATAGAATTTTAAATCAGAGCATCAACTTGATTTCTAGATTTATACAATGCAGATGATTACAATATTATTGTTATTTTACAGTAGGCTCTAAAATAGCAAGAAAAAAAACAAATTTTTTTGAACAAAGAGCTTTGTTAATTGCTCAACAAGCTTCCTAATAAATGCTTAGCAAGGAAAACCATTTTTTGGGTGTGGTTTCTGATAGAGATATTTTAAATGCTTTCTCTTGCTAAGCATTTATCACAAAGCTTGTTGAGCAATTAACAAAGCTCTTTGTTTATATTTTACAAGCTTAAAAAAGAAATGGAGTCATATGATATATGATTATTTTTTAAATGTTTTTAAAGTTTGACTGTTTTGGTTTAATAAAGTAATATTTAATTTTTAAAAACCTTTGTTATATTAACATGAGAGCCATTTTTTAATTGTAATAATAAATATCAAAATTATTGGCCTATATTTCATTTATTTACTTTAATTTGTAAGTTGCACAATGAATTCTATGTTAGTCATTCAGATTGAAGTCTCAGCATAAATTGTTGGCTAGTTATTTAAATTGCTGATAACTATCCATCTAACTGCTAATGAATTATTTTTTTTTATTGTTGATTAATAATTTCAAATGTATGGATTAAAAATAATCTTCCTAAAAAATATATTGTGATTAATTTTGACATGAGTTTTTCAAAAACACTTTGAAAAATACAAGATTGATTACTTTCACTGGAAGAATAATGCTGAAGATAGAATTCAAAAGCTATCTAAAATTTGAAATTTCAGAAATAAAAATTGCTGCAAAAAAAATTTAGAATGCATTGCAAAGTTTCAAACAGATTAAAAAATCACCTGGTCAATACTGTTTGTCTGAATAAGTGTCTATGTTTAAGATCCATTGATTAGTTTTTTTGGATTTTTAGGGGGGGGGGAGCTTTGGTCATTTTTGCATAACTTTTAATGATGTTAGGTAACAATAATTGGTTCACAGACTATACATATATATATATACTGAAATTGTCTTTAAAGAAGAAAATAGCTATAAACAACCAATAAGTAGTATTTTGCTAAAGATATTTTCTGCCTTCTTGTAGGATACAATGGTGGGTTGTATGTTTCGTACTAATATTTAAATTTAAGCCCAATAATTAATGATAAAAGTAAACAGCATATCCATTACTCCAGAAAAAGATAAGGCAAAAAATATTTAGAAAAATATATTTAATAGATAGTTAACAGAAAGTTAAGGCAAATGAGAGTAAAATTAATTAATGTACTATAAATTACAAGAAATATTTGCTTAAAATAAACAATACAAATTAGTTGAATAAAACAAATAATAAGAAATCTGCTTGATAAAGGATAAGAAAGATTCACAAATAATAAATATTTGCTTAAAACTCTCAAGGTCAGAAAAGATTAATTAAAATATCAGAAGGGAAAACAGACTGATTAGTATCTGAGGAAATAGGATAGTGATCAAGAATTAAAACCAGAAATTACTGAGAGATATAAGTAGGGAGTACCGAAAAGTGTAAGAGTTTTTTGCTTTTGTGGAATTACTTGTGTGCTCGTTGCAACTTATTTTAATTGTGAACTGTTAATACTGGATATTTGGAACCGGCTAGAATTAGAACAGGGCTGAAAGAAATCAGTGAGAAACTATTTGGGAAGCAACAGACTCTGAGGGAGCAATCCTATAGACCATGCCTCTGAAGCTACCAACACCTGGCTAGGGACTAAAGCAGATTGCACAGATCTTATTTTGTTTATATGCCTAAAGGGCTTTATAAGAGAAAACACAGTGAACTGTGAGTATATTCACTTGTTAAAATTAGTACTTGGCTAGACATTAGCGATAGACTGTTGAAATCACAATTTAACCCAATAGTGGTTATATAATATATATTTATATAGGGTTTTATTTGTCTGCAGAGTGATCAATATTGCTGTTGATGATGCGTTGCTGTGAGAGTCAGTGCTAAATTCATGTTAGTTAGCATTGATAATTCCTTATTGTAATTTTTGCTGTTATTAAATTTTTGTTTGTTACTTATTTTGTTGTTATTCATATAATATATATATATATATTAAAAATAATTCAATCAAAAAATTTTAATATATTCCATCAAAAATTTTTAATATATTACGTTGCAAAGACAACATTATGAACAAGTTTTAATTTAAAATTTGATCATTTATATAAATATATTGTAACGAGCACAGACGTTTGTTACATTGTTGTTGTTTTTTTTTTTATTTATTAAACATGAAAGTAAATTAAAAAGTTCGCATTTAAAAATTTTCTTTAAGAATTAAAAATTGAAATTAAATATCATCTTAAACTCTTATATATTAAATCGCACAGATAATAAAAAATTATTAAAATAAAAATTTATTAAAGAAAAAGTATTTTAAAACTAAATTTTAAAAAGATTTGGAGATAAAATTATATCTTTAAATTTATCTTTAAATATATTTTTGATTTGGAAAACAGGTTAATTAATCAGAAATGGAAATGATTGTTAATTAGTTAAATGTAAACCAGCCTTGGGCATTTAAAATATAAAAACATCAGTCAGGTAGGAAAACAATAGAAACTTTCAGCAAATGAAATAAATCCATTGGGAAATCGGACCTCAACGAAAAGGATCATCTCATCGATGACGTAATGTTAAGTCAATCCTTCGAATACGTATAAAAGGAAAATTTGGAAATTATTAATTAGTGACTAGTTATTGATGATTATTACGATGTAACAGCTAGGTGTTAGTGCTGAGGGGATTGAAAAAGACGCACAGCTTCAATCCCTTCAGTTCTGCTAAGAAAAAAAGAAAAATGAACCATCGTTTCTACATTGAGGACCAACTACACTAAAAAATCTCCGGATGGATAAATAAATCGGCCAACAGGATACCAATCTTCGGATGACATGGGAATTCACGTTCAAACGGCAAGGAATATATGAAGATGAACTATTTAAATAACCGTAAGAACTTTAAAATTTATGAACAGTAAATTGAAAACTTTTCCAGATTTAAATGATTGCAATATTATTCTATCTGACCAACATTATTTATTAATTAGTTATAATTTTATTTAATGTATTTATTTTGTAAAATCATTTCCATTTATTTATTTTTTGTTCTTTAAGTTTTATTATGATTGTTGTTTTCCGTTAAATTAATTATAAAAATGTTAAACTTAAGTCGGGCGTGAATGGCTGTATAGATTTGTAAAGTTATATTAGGGGAGGGTAATCTTAGGTTATTTATGTCGTTGTTAGATTGGGTCAATGGATTGGACATATTGTTGTAGTTAGTAGATGTAATCGGAGATTCGCTACTGGCAGAATCATTTATATATATGCCGCACTCACCCGTTTGCCTATGGAAGGAATTATAAGACGGAGAACGCAGTTCCTTTCTATGGAGTTTTTTTTTTTATTGTTCTTCTCGTTAGATAGATGTAATATTCCTATCTGATTGAGAGTCAATGTCTTTTCTTAATTCTTTTGGTGCTGCCGTATTTCGTATTACATTGAATACATCGATGTATCAGATGGATTGATGCCAGTTTGACTACGAATTTTAGCCTAAGGTTAAATGGGGATAGACTGTTTATTTTCAAAAGCAAATTTATGTGGTCTATTCATGCTCGACCTTAAATAAAAATGCATTAAATTTAAGTTGTTTATAGACGCTTGATGGTTGTTTATCGGTTAACTATATTTTGTTTCATATTTGATCAAAATATATAGCATTGATAAATAATGATACCTTACGTGAGTATCTAAAATGTATTTATTCGGATGTCTTTTAAGTCATTGGTGACAATAAGTATCTTATGGTGAATACTACGGGGTTACTATAAATTTCCCTCTGCAATTGCCAGTATCAATGATTTTATATTTTGATCATTTATGTTTACTTTGAAATGTTTTTAACGTGTAATCTATGTAACGATCTATAGCAACATATTAAAACAAGCTTTATAACCCATCTGTGAACTTAATTAAAATGTAAAATAGAATATAATAGTAATTAAAGTAAATTAAAGTAAATAAAGTTAAAAATAATGTTAAATTAAAAATGTAAACAATATAAATAATTTTAAATATATATATGTGCATAAATAAATGTTTGTCTAATTACTGGTGGCTTATTTTATTTATTTTTAATGTTGAAATCAAGTAGATAAGATATTATATTATTTATTCGCTATTCCACTGAGCTAGTGCACTAAAAGGATAAATTTAAAAAAAAAAAAATTTTTTTGACGTTCTGCCTACTTTATAAATTTTCTAGGTTCACCTAGTGCCCGTATCATTAAGTCTCTTTCCCGGTCGTTACAAAACGCGATCTTTAATAAACCAAAATACCCTGAGAAATTTTGTCAAATGAAATATTTTATCTGTTATCATCGATACTTTAAATCTTATAAAGCGAGTAAAAATGCATATATATTAAACACAAGAATTGAAAAAATTTTAAAAACTAATTTTTGTTAAAAAAAAAGTAGAAGGTTGATAAATATGTTTTTTTGTTGATATATATTATGCTTTAAGTATAGCCGCAGCCAGTAAGTTTATGATAAATGGTACCTACGATGAGTACGTTGGGATTTACTTAGTGTAATCCTATTTAAGCATTTTAATCAGTCATAATAAGTTGGTGGTATTTATAATTATGCTGCAAATATACGTATAAATCCATTATCTTTAAAATATATTTAGTTCAATGCAACCTTCTTAAATAAATAATTTAAATAACTTGCTTGTCATGTGTGTAAAAATAAAGTATAAAATAAAATAGACTCTTGTGGGGAGGGGTGAAACGAAGGCCTTAGGTAAGCGATGGTAAACATTTTTCTTTTGTATATAGTCCTTTTGTAAAATTATTAACGGATGTTTTGTAAATGTTTCGTCAATCGTGTACCGTAATTACTAACCCTAAGTAAAATATTTTTTTTTGTCATTTTTTTTTAAGTAACTTTACTGATATGTAACGACAATTTAATTGTTGTTGTTTTTTTTATTTATTAAAATGAAAGTAAATTAAAAAGTTCGTTTAAAAATTTTCTTTAAGAATTAAAATTGAAATTAAATATCATCTTAAACTCTTATATATTAAAGCAAGATAATGAAAATTATTAAAATAAAAATTTATTAAAGAAAAGTATTTTAAAACTAAATTTTAAAAGATTTGGAGATAAAATTATATCTTTAAATTTATCTTTAAATATATTTTTGATTTGGAAAAGGTTAATTAATAGAATGAAATGATTGTTAATTAGTTAAAAAACCAGCCTTGGCATTTAAATGTAAAAATCAGCGTAGGAAACAATAGAAACTTTCCAAATGAAATAAATCCATTGGAAATGACTAACAAAAGGATCATCTCATCGATACGAATGTTAAGTCAATCCTTCGAATACGTATAAAAGGAAAATTTGAAATTATTAATTAGTGACTAGTTATTGATGATTATTAGATGTAACAGCTAGGTGTTAGTGCTGAGGGATTAAAAGACGAACTTCAATCCCTTCAGTTCTGCTAAGAAAGGAAAAAATGAACCATCATTTCTACATTGAGACCAACTAAAAAAATCTCGGATGGATAAATAAAGGCCAACAGATACCAATCTTCGGACGACTGGGAATTCACGTCAAAGCAGGAATATATGAAGATGAACTATTTAAATAACGTAAGAACTTTAAAATTTATAACAGTAAATTAAAAACTTTTCAGATTTAAATGATTGCAATATTATTCTATCTGACCAACATTATTTATTAATTAGTTATAATTTTATTTAATGTATTTATTTTGTAAAATATTTCATTTATTTATTTTTTGTTCTTTAAGTTTTATTATGATTGTTGTTTTCCGTTAAATTAATTATAAAAATGTTAAACTTAAGTGGGGGATCGTATAGATTTGTAAAGTATATTAGGGGGGGTAATCTTAGGTTATTTATGTCGTTGTTAGATTGGGTCATGGATTGGACATATTGTTGTAGTTAGTAGTGTGATGGAGATTGCTACTGGCAGAATCGTTATATATACGCACTCACGTTTGCCTATGAAAGAATTATAAGACGGAGAAGAGTTCCTTTCTATGGAGTTTTTTTTTATTGTTTTCTCGTTAGATAGATGTAATATTCCTATCTGATTGAGAGTCAATTCTTTTCTTAATTCTTTTGGTCGTATTTCGTATTACATTGAATACATATGTATCAGATGGATTGATCAGTTTGACTACAATTTTAGCCTAAGGTTAAATGGGGATAGACTGTTTATTTTCAAAAGCAAATTTATGTGGTCTATTCAAGCTGACTCTAAATAAAAATGCATTAAATTTAAGTTGTTTATAGACGCTTGCATGGATTGTTTATCGGTTAACTATATTTTGCTTTTCATATTTGATCAAAATATATAGACATTCGATAAATAATGATACCTTACGGTGAGTATCTAAAATGTATTTATTCGGATGTCTTTTAAGTCATTGGTGAAATGCAAGTATCTTATGGTGAATACTAAGGGTTACTTATAAATTTCCTCTGCAATTGCAGTATCAATGATTTTATATTTTGATCGTTTATGTTTACTTTGAAATGTTTTTAACCATGTAATCTATGTAACCGATCTATAGCAACATATTAAAAAAGCTTTTATAATCCCATCTGTGTGAACTTAATTAAAAATGTAAAATTAGAATATAATAGTAATTAAATGTAAATTAAAGTCAAAAATCAAAGTTAAAAATAATGTTAAATGTAAAAATGTAAACTAATACTAAAATAATTTTAAATCTTATATATATGTGCATAAATAAATGTTTGTATGCTAATTACTGGCAGTGGCTTATTTTATTTATTTTTTAATGTTGAAATCTAAGTAGATAAGATATTATATTATTTAATCTCTGCTATTCCACTGAGCTAGTGACATGGGCTAACGACCGGAATCAAAATTTAAAAAAAAAAAAAAAAAAATTTTTTTTTTGACTTACGTATCTGCCTACTTTATAAATTTTTCTAGGTTCAAATGCCTAGATGGCGCCCCGTAGTGCAGATTACGTGAAGTCTCTTTCTTCCCCAGATCGTTACAATATATATATATGCAAATACACAATAGTGGTCATTAAAAGCTAACAACTATTTTCACACAGGCAATATTTCCTACTTTTATCATTAATCTTTCATTTCTTAGCATTTCTACTGAATGAGATTTAAATAGATCTTTGATAATATGAAACTTTTGCAATATTAATAGTCTTTTAATTAACTATGACAATGCTATTACATATTTGTGAAAGTTCATTTTTATTTTTTTAATTACATATCCATTGCAATCTTGGATAAATATTAAAAAGTGATCTAAAAATAACTTGCCACACAAAATTAGAATTGTTTTGCCTTGTCAATGTTTTGCCAAGTGATAGAAATATTTATAATATTAGTAACGGCAATAATGATTATAAAAAATGAAGTAGCAAATTAATAGGAATAATTTAAGTATTTACATTTATAGTAAATATATGACCCTAGGTCGTTTGAATTTTGCCTAGTGAAAACTTTTCAAGATTGAAATACAATACAGTACATATAATAATAAGAAAATCTCAAATTTTAAGTATGATCTACAAAGTTCTTTTAATCATTACAATTTTAAAAAAAAGTTTAATTGATTGAGCAAATAGATGCATGTTTTTTTGAAAGATACATAACATTGAATTCACTCTTGGAATTTTTAGATATCTCAGTGAAAGATATCTAAATAATGTTACCTATGCGTATCGACGTTTGGTTTGATCATTATAGGTCACTTAAAAAACAATGACAAATAATATAACTATTTAATAAAACCAATACTTCTTTAATTATTTCATTTTTTTCCAAATATGGTCCATTTAATTTCAATATATATAAAATTAATTTTATACACTTTTTTTAAAAAAATCTTATTTTATTTTATAAACCATTTTTCATTTCAATATTGATCATATTTCGAGGTCATTACCAAAGATTACTCTTATATATTTGTTTCATATATTTAAAGAGTAATCCTTGAGAATATCCATATAATGTTCAAACTTTGGGAAAAAATTGAAATGAAAAATAGTTCATAAAATAAAGAAAAGGAAGTGTAAAATTAATTTGTTTTATATATATTAAAATAATATACATCAGAAAGCTATCATTTGATCTATGCATCAGGTTACATTTAACTGGTCAACATGAAACATAATTCAGGAAGAAACATAAAAAAAAAAATTATTACTAAATAAATATTGATTTTACGTGCATATATATCAATTCATTTTTTATTGGATGATAAAATGTGATTAATAAATTTATAACCAAATTATCATTAAAAATATTGAATAACTAACATCCTATAACTACAGTTACATTAAAATCCTAATTTTATATTTCAAGAATATAATTATCTATAAAATTATAATTATTTTCTTTAAAAGATTTGTTCTAGCAAAATTATTAATTACTATTAAGCCTATCTATAAATCATGTTCCCCCTTATATCAGTGTATTGTATTTTCTTGTACAAAAATCCATTTTAAATATAATATGATAAGCATCATTGATTCGAATAAAAATATTTTATTCAAAAATAAAAATATACAATAACAGCAAATAAGTAAGTAAAACTTTTACAATAATAAAAAGTATTGACAAATATTAATCATTTTTAAAGTTTAACGAAATATATTTTGATGTGCGTTTTTTATGGTATATTATTATTTTTATCTTTCAAAAGGAAAATTTATTCACAATCCAGAAAAATCATTTACAAAAAAAAAAAGGATCTTTACATATCAATCTCCATGGAGATCAGTTAACAAAATCATAAGTTACACTTGTATACATAGAATAACCAATTAATTTCATAACAATTACATTAAGACATTAATTATCACCAGAAATTGAAGATATATAATTTCCCATTCCAGAAAATCATAGTTGTGGCCCATTTTCATTAATCTGATCATGTATATCACATACATGATGGTGGTAGTCAATTCAAACACATGTAAGTTTGCTTAATTTATGAACATGTAGATAATCATTAAAAACATTTTTAGCCATTTAATCTGTAGAGCTTTATTTTACTAAGTGAAGAGCATTTTTAATGTTTTTGTGTGTATTAATTTAACATTTAAATTTCAAGAGATTAGTCATTTTGAACCATATATTGAAAGCTATACACTTTGTCTAATGTATAACAAGTAGAAAATCTGAAATTTTCAGACATTCAAATGTCTTCCAATCCAGTTATCTAACTTAAATAGCCATGTGGGACTGAACTAAGTTCAAATCTACCATATATTAATAGCTTTAGCAATATAAAATCACCAAAACCTTAATAGCAAAAATAAAATTACAAAAAAAATAATCAAGTTAGATGTCACATGACCTAATTTAATAAGCTTGTATTTACAAATGTTATATATAGAGCTCACAAATAAGCTCTTAACAAGATTTGCAGAATATCCCCAGATCGGTTTCTGCTACTGATATTAAGAGCTTATTTTGCAAGCTCTATATACAACATTTGTAAATACAAGTTATTGATTTTTTTTTGTAATTTTATTTTTTACTATTAAAGCTGTGGTGATTTTATATTGCTAAAACTATTAATATATGGTGTATCTGAACTTAGTTCAGTCCCATGTGACTACTTAAGTTAGATAGCTGTATTGAAAGGCATGTGGTTGTCTGAAATTTTCAGATTTTCTACTTAATAGTTTATCCTAATGCCTCACTGAGGAAGCCAGTAGCAGAAACCAGTTTGGGTTGGGGATATTCTGCAAAGCTTGTCAAGAGTTTATTTGCGAGGTCTATATATAACATTTGTAAAGACAAGCTTATTAAATTAGGTCATGTGACATCTGACTTGATTTTTTGTTGTAATTTTATTTTTTGCTATTAAGGCTTTGGTGATTTTATATTGCTAAAGCTATTAATATATGGTGTATCTGAACTTAGTTCAGTCCCATATGGCCACTTGAGTTAGATTGCTGGATTGGAAGGCATATGGTTGTCTGAAAATTTCAGATTTTCTATTTAATAGTTATACATTAGATAATGGGCTGGGCTTGTCCTGGTATTTTTAATCTAATGCTTGAATATCCTAGCACCTCACTGAGGAAGCCAGTAGCAGAAACCGGTCTGGGTTGGGGATATTCTGCGAAGCTTGTTAAGAGTTAATTTGCCAGCTCTATATATAACATTTGTAAATATAAGCTTATTATATTAGGTCATGTGACATCTGTCTTTATTTTTTTTCCGTAAATGTTGTTTAATATTAAAATATTTATCAAATGTTTTTAAAAGCTCAAAACATTAAAAAAGTAATAATGCTATAGTTATAATATTTTACATATCAAAAGCATGCCAAGCATTAATAAAAGCTAAGTTTAAAATATAACGACTACCTTTTCTGTAAGAATATCCAGAACATTTAGTTAAAGATCCAAGAAGCTATTGAGATACTAAAAAGACCAAACTGCAATGACAAACATGATGACGCATATAAACTTCCTATTTGGAAAAAAATTTAAAAAACAAATTTCCCTGAATTTGTATTTATTATTATTTGTTCAATTTTATACACCAATTTTTTAGTTGTGGAATTTCCAGTGTCTCTCCAATTACTTTTATTAACACTGTTTACAACACCTCTACAATTACATAGTTTTTATTTCCCAATTGAGGGCTTGTGTAATCAAGTGGAAACTTTGGAGTTTTTAAATTAAAATCTTACATGGATGAACCCACAAATTATGTTACATATATATGTGCATGATTAAATCACAGCTTATTATTTTAAAAAAATATAATTCTTGGAAAAACTATAAAAAGGAAAGTCAATATTCAAAATTAGTCTTTTTATTGGGAGAGAGAAAAAGTTGCAAGTGAAAAATGCAGAGGTATTTATAGAGGACAGCTTGTGATCCACAAAAATAATGTCATATAAGTTATGGTGGCAGGACAGCGATTGTTGGAAAGCCTCCAAGCTGCATCATTAATAAATCTCCAATAATCTGTCAATCAACCATTCCACAAGAATGTTCTATTATTTTTACAAAACTAGTCAAACAAAGCTACAATTCATTTTGCTGTACAGCTAATGCCATCAAAACTGTCTCTCATTTTAATAATACTGGTATCTACAAAAAAAAAAAAAAACATCCATATATTCATTTTCTATAAGGATTAAAAACCTAAATTTTATTCAGAATCAAAGAAAAACTTTTTTTTTTTTTTTAAGATAAAGAAGGCATTGCTGCCCTAATTTCATTTTTATTTAAATATAATTACAAATTTGCTCAAATTAATTTTTTTTAAGTTTAATTAAATCTGATTTAACTAATTTAAAATAAATTATTTATGAATTTAAATATTTAGTAATAATTGAAAAATGCTTTTGGAATTTATTACAACTGATGAGGGCTTAAATCAAGTTAATTTTTAGCTCAGATAAAAATAGAATGAAACTTGTTTTTTGTCAATATAAGATTTGGGACAAATTTGTAATTCTAATAGCATTCGGATAATCTGTCAGAGTAACTTTATTTAATAAAATATATTAAATGAAGCCATTATTCAACCATTATTTGATTAATTTTTATCTATTAATAAATTTATATTTTATTATAAATTCTTTGGTATTTTTTCATTGTCGGTGTTTGCATTTAAATATTATAATCATCACAGTAGTTGTATTCTTATACTGAATCAAATTCTAAAATATACTAATGTAAGAGTAAGTGGATTTAAGTTTAATCAAGTATATATTGGTTCACTAATGATCATTTTAACACTTATAAAATAAAGTCATATTGAAAAGACATTGCACAATAAAAAAAATAAAAAAGAGGAAATATTGATTGATTTGGAGATTAATATGGGTTGTTTTACAATAGCGTGTTGAAACTGTTGGAGGGCGGGTTTTGTTTGTAAACAAAGATAAATATAATGTTTACGGGGCTGCCACCGGGTTTGTTTATTATCACATTTCAAAGTAAAGTTAATATCAAATACATTTTTGTGAACACGCAACAACAACAACAAAAAAATATGCAGAAATCAAAAAATTGAATTTAAAAAAAAGTACTTAATTTTTTTTTTTTTGTTGTTATTCTTTTCATTACTTATATTTTTGGGGGGCTGGGAATTCTTTTTTTTTTTATATATGGATGTTTTTGATTTTGTTGATCACATTTAACCAAAACTACTATCTATCAAATAACAATTTTTGGAATGAAAACAACAACAACAACAACAACAAAAAAAAAAAGGGTACATTGATCGAAATGAAATTTAAAAAGTAGTTCCTTCCTTTTTATTCTTTTCATTACTTATATTTTTTGTTTTTGGCGGCGGTGGTCAAAATCAGCTTCTTTTCTTTTTGATATTTTTGTTGTTTTATAATAAATTACAAATACCAAATCGATTTCCATTTAACGGTAGCAAACATTTCCAACCGAAAGGTCCAACTTTGGGAACAAGGGGGGTGGGTGGTTGCAATTGCTAAGTGAACGTAATGCTCTGACTCAAAGGTTGAGCAACTTTTTACCTGTAATTACCAAAAACCACATCAATATATTTATGGCAATTCAAAGCAACTTTTAGGTTGTTCAGGAACAGCACGCATGCAGCTTCAAAGCCCTCTTTTGTTTGATAAGCCAGTTCCGACAGCTAGCAGTCAGAGAATATTTGACATTTGGAGGAGCAAGTTTTCCCATTTCAGCCATTCGATGAAGCTCACCATTGTTCTCGCAGAAACAGTACTTAGCGCATGATTTCATTCCGAATTGCGCTCGTACCTACACTTGCTGAATTTTTTGAGCAGAAAATGGGGGCTAGGCAAGCATGAGACTCTGCTGATAATTGTTAGTAGACATTCCTAAAAGATAGCAGATAGAGGGGGAGGTGGTCTTAATGAATATTAAAATAGTTTTGACACTCGGAATTCCAGACACCCTCACCCGATACTGTAGCCAAAAGTGAAATGTGATCACACATGAAAATGCTTAGCACAAATCTGAGCTGTAAGCTGACACGATAGCTTCTGCAGCAGATTTGATGTTATGTTTCTGTGCATTAGCATAGAAATAGACACTTAGCAGTCACCCCATACCGACGGACTATTTCTAGGCTTACGCATTAGAAATAGAACGTTCGCTAGCGGTGGTAGGCCACCTAAACAGCATATTTCTGTGCGCTATCACAGAAATAACACCCTCCAGCGGTTTCAACACGCTATTGTAAAACAACCTTAATAAGAGACTTCAGTATTTTCTTTATTTTCATTTACTTTATTCAAGTTTAAATTAGTTTTAAAATATGACATCAGTATCGCAAAATTTTAAATTAAACATAAAAGGTAAGTCATATGTGTAGTAATTATTCTAAGTTCTATGTATATACATACACACACATATAAAATAAATTGAAAGTGATTAAGTCTTTTTTTAACTATTAAAAAATTTAACAAACCTATCACTTCTTTGACAGCAAACTAAAGAACAGAGTGGATTTGTTCTACTCTTTAGCTTATTGTTGTAAAGTCAGGGGGAGGGTTGTTTAGTTATTTTCCAATTAGTGGAAGTTTATTCAACTCAAAATTTTTTATATGTGTTATTGCTGAGTGAATTATATTGAGATTACAATGGAAATTTCAATGCATTTATTTTAAAATATTTCAGTAAAGACGCAGCCAGGCAAATATCAGTTATGAAGTTGGTATGCCGGCTGAAATTCTAATACTTAGAAATAGTATTTTCTTTCTCTGCCCCTCCCCCCACACATATTTTCTCATTCTCTATTTATCTATTTACATATATATTTGTCTATCTATCTATCTATATTATTTGTGAGCTCTATATATAACATCTATCTATCTGTCTGTTTATCCATTTATATACATACACATTCCCTGACAAAAGATGTTTGTATGTGACTTCTTTTTCTGGATCTTTTACAGTCTTTTGGAATCCAGTTTAAAATTTCACTTGTTCACTATTATCATCTCTTTTAGCAATATATACAGCCCAAATCCATTTCAGTCTTTTAATTGTTTCAACGAGATCAGTATCACCTATTTGTTCTCTTACCCATGTATTGCATTTTCAATCTCTTCTTGTTACTCCTAATACACATTTTTTCATACTTTTTTAAGTCGTTTGAAGTTTCTGCATTGCCCTTCTATAAGTGCCTATGTCTCGGATCCATAAGTAAGAATTGGCAAAACACATTTATTAAAAACCTTTTTTTTTTTACGAACACCTAGGCATATTTCCTTTTGATATTAAGTTACTTCTACCAAAAGAATTCCACCAAGTTTAATTCTACATTTAATTTCATCCATTATGTTTCCATCTGTAGTAATAATTTGACCAAGGTATTTGCAGTTGTTAACATCTTCTAATTCATTATAATCAATCTTAATTTTTACCTTTTGAGAAAATCCATTGAACATTACTTTAGTCTTTTTAATGTTTATCTTTAGGCTTACTTTCTTACTTTTATTTGTTAACTCTTGCAACATTTTCTGAAGCTATGGAACATTATTTGCAAAAACAACTACATTATCTGCAAAATCTAAATGACTTAAATAATCTCCATTTACTTTTACTCCTACAGCTTCCCATTTTAATCCACAAAACAGTTCTTGCGTAAAAAGTTTTGGAGACATGTCAGATGAATGGATGAAATAAGAAAGTGTGCAAAGGTTATGCAGAGAGGAGAGACTAGAGATTGGAGAAGAAGGACTGAACTTGGAGAGACCTTCATCCTGCAGTGGATTTATAATTGTTGGTGATGATGATATGACTTTTATTTTGAAAATCCCATGCAGATTGTTGAAATCTATTTGATCTACTACCATTAACTTTTCCCATCTTTCATTAAAAAATAGTGAAGAAGAAAGCAATATTTATAAGTTATTGGAAAGTAAGATGGGGAGAATTTGTGCATCATTATTTGCCAATCAGTATTACAAATTTTATTGCAATCGAAAACAATTTTCACTTCGCATAAATTTGAACTCAAATTATAGGATAGAGAGCAGGAGAACTATCACGCCTTCAGTGTAGTAGCACTATTAGATACTTTTGAAAATATTTTAAAACATAAAACCTACAATATTTAATGACGTATGTTTGGGGGAGGGGACATTTAAATTTATAGACTTGTGTTTGGAATGTACAATTCATTTTTATTTAATGTTTGAACAAAATATTTTTCAAATAAATATTTGTTAACAATATTTGAATGAGACGCAATTTCACATAAAGTATTCCTAGAGAATATCTAACTAACCGGATAAAATTTAATTGGTAATAATATTCATAGCAAACAATATACATAAATATTAATTAAACTATCGTTCACATTATTTTAAAACTTTTAAAATTATTGTACTTGAGAAAGGGGGGATATTCTTTTTTTTATTCCTTAAGACTTTAAAATAATAGATTTATTTTTTTTTAGTCTACTCTTAAATATAATATAAACAAATGAAAGATAATTGTTGAAAGTTTTATTTTAAAAAATTTTTTTTTAAAATATTTTATGCAATAAATTTGCCCCCCCCCCCCTAAATCTTTTTATTACTTTAAATTCTTACTCTTAAACAAAACCAACTTCTTATTATAATATTAACTCTCTCTCTTTTTTAAGATAAAAAAACAAATTCTTGAAGAAAACTTTGGAGATATAAAACTATTATATAAATTGGATTTTTATTGCTGCAATATATAATAAACTTAGAAAAACGGAATTAAAATGTTTCACTATATAAAGTATTTGGGTAGGTATGTGATTTTATTAGAAAAAAAATTCTGACAATCAGATAATGACATTGCTTATTACTAATAGTTATCAATTCTGCTTTTTAAACTGAGTTATATGTATACAGATTATGCAATATAAGTTTTTCTTTACTTATCCAAACACAATATATATATATAATATAAAAATATGAGTGTGAAGGGCGAATTCGGATAAAACTTAGATTTTTAGGTTTCAAATAAATTTAGAATTTTTAAATATCATGTATTTAATCTTCAATAATTTGCCAGCAAATGGCCAGCTGACTGTTCTTGGTAACAGTGTAAAATAAGAATAAAAATGCAAATTCTCATCATAAGGCATTTGATTAATCTGGTAGGGGTTATCATCTCTTTCACTATTTTAATATAAAAAGATGTTAAAAAGCATTGGCTTGTAGCGGACTGTTTAGAAACAGTTATATGTACACATGGAGATATAAATAACTGAATGACTTGGGAACTAGAAATTGTCCATTATATATAAACAAAGTAGATAAAATTCAAAAAACATCAATCACAAAAACCTATTTGCCAAGAGCTTTCGGTACCGTGTACCAGAATCACGGCGACATATTGGAATTGAACGGTTAATATTCCAGTGCATGCTCAGTAAAACACTTATGTTATGCTGATTAATAACGTTTTTAGACTTCGCAATAAACCAAGCCTCTTTCAACTTCCTCTTTCTATCGTTTAATTCATTGCACACAGTAGTGATAATTTGAGGATAAAAAAAGTAGTTGTGGATATGAGTTTTATCCTCAAAATATCACTAATGTGTAAAATGAATCAAACAATAGAAAGAGGAAGTTGAAAGAGGCTTTGTTTATTGCGAAGTCTAAAAACGTTATCAATCAGCACAACACTAGTGTTCCACTGAGTATGCACTGGAATATTAACCGTTCAGTTCCAATATGTCGCCATCATTCTGGTACACGGTACCGAAAGGCAAATAGTTTTTTGTGATTAATGTGTTGTTTTTTTTTACTTTTAGCTACTCTGTTTATCACACTTTATACATGAAGAATAATTTTCATTATCTGATAGAGTTTTTGTATTGTTTATATATATATATAAAGAGAGAGAGAGAAAGAGTCACAATATTTTTTCCCTTGATTCTGTAGCTTATTAGAGAATGGAGTACAGTTTTAAGAGTATTGTGAAATTATGTATCTATATATTAAACTGTTTTAAATTAAATACATAAATTCTCAATTACACCACTAACCAAAATTAACAAATTCACTATAAATCGTTTTTTTTTTGTTTTTTTTTGCCAAGTCAGACTTCTCATATTGAGCAACTCTGCCTTGAAGGAAAATTATTGGTAATGTAAATATTTGTAATTTATTTTGGTTAGAAATTTTATTGTGATTTGGTACATTTAGTTAATTATACTAACTAGTTTAGTTTGTAACAATTTTATATTGCATATAAACTAATATTTACTATTTATTCAAAAATGTTACTTAAATTATATAGTCTAAATTGCAAAAATGAAAATGGAAACCATTTCTTATTAGTGGACAGTAACTCAGGATGATGTAAATAATAAATATATATATATAATTAAGTCAAAATTTTAGTATTGTTTTACCAATAAACTTTTTATTTTGTTATCTAAGATAAGATTAATTTCTAATCATTTTACAAACCTTTAAGATCTTTTTAACTGACTATATATAAAATTCAAATATTTATAATGCTGTACTGGAATCTAACAACAAGTATCATAAACATCTAACGTTTACATTTATTCAGCAGAATTATGTGTTACATAGTCTAATATATATATATATATATATAACCAATTAAATCAATTCTCAGCATATATATATATGATATGAATTGATTTGATTGGTTATATATTTATGTATGTATATATATATTATAGCAACGAATCTGTAATATCAGTTAATGTTCTGTTAGGTAAATGCAAATTGTTAAACAATTGTGATATTTGTTATTTGATTCCAGTATAGCATTATGCTTATTTGGATTATATATATAAGGGTATCACATATATCACAATATACTGTGTTCTTTCTTAACAAAAGCCAATATGTTCTCATAATTCTTACATCTAATTTAAAATAACTTAACTTCACTCCAAGTTTTATTATTATTAAAAAATGTAAATCTTTTTTTGCACAAAAAATATGAAAACAAATAAGATGAACATATTCATCAATGATACACAATTTTCAATTAAAGTTAATTTTGTAAAAAGATTATAAGTTCATAAAATGCAGAAGAAAGACAAACAAGAACTTTTTCTAAGTAGGTAAGTTTTAACTAAATCTCTTTTAGATATGTATTCTTTAAAAAATAATCCAAAATAAGAGAAAAAATGCAATTATATATTAAACAGATGAGAGTGATGACATATATTTTCATCATTGTTACAAAAGCTTGATCAAACTGCTAATATAGTCATCATCACAATTTTATTTTATATAACAGGTTTTATATAGTAGCTGAATTACACATATCTCAATAGACTATTCTTGATTCTTTGTTCAATGTTTAAGAGTGCTTTTAAGTCATAGTCTGATGGAGGGTGATTTACTCCCTTTGTTTACATATACATTCAGCTATGTTTAATTTAAAGTTTATATATTTCAATAGTAATTTTGTTTTAACCTATTAACTTGTCCTAGTCTTATTAAGTCAATATTTGAGTGATAACTAGAAAACTTTAAAATCACAGAGAAATACAAAATCTATTTATAAAATAGTACTTCTTTTGTCTGGATTATTTTTCAAAAATTAAATTGCTGATTGAGATTGGTAGTAATCCTTATCTGTTTATTATGCCCAAATAAAATCTCTCTCTTAGGTAATAAATAATATAAATTGATTTTTTTTTCAAACTTAGTTTTATTTATTTTTTCTTCTAAGTTTATTAGACTTTCTATCTAAACAAGTTGCTAGATACAGGTTTATTTTTTTGATAATCTGATTTACAATCTTACTATGGTTTTTTTAATTTTAATATAGATCTTCAAGTGATCCATTTTTTATTCTTTACAAAATTCTGGGAATATGTGATTAATACAGTACATTGACTTGTATTATTTTCATATAGACATATCTTTTTTTTATTACATTGATTGATACTGTCATATGTACAATATAAAACAATTATTGACTCCTAGTAGTTTAGCCCAAAGATAAGCTCAGAACTAAAGATAGTCAATTTTTAATTAAACAAAAAAAATATAATAATAATAATCTCGATGTAGTTAACTGGGTAAAAATTATTGTGGTAAACCTTTTTGTATAATTAATTTTAAAATCTTGATTTCTGGTTTGCATAATGGCTGGTTGTGCAAGTTTCTTACCTGCTTAATTTTGTCAAGAATTAGCTGATAAAGAATCAAAATAAAAATGGAATAGAAGAGTAGAAAAGCCTTAGATGTCAAAGTAAGTATTCCTAATGTTAAAGACAATTTTAAAGATTTAGATATTAGTTATCTTGGAGGGAAATAAGAACTGCAAAGATTAAAATGTCTGATAAGACTATTAGAAATTAACGTAATCTAAAAAAAACTAATAGTGATACTGAATTAAATAAATTTAAAGATAGAAATGATCATAATAGTATTAGTATTAACCTTACATGACAACCATCACAACTAATAAATCATGGGAATAATATATCAGTCATAGATAGAGAAAACAATAGATCAATACTTGATGGAGGCCTAAATAGTAATGTTGGACTTGAAATATCAGAGCAGGAAATATTAAACTATAGTAAAAGAAGAAAAATGAATAGCGATAAAAGTTATGACTCACTGGATGAGTTGAGTACACAATCTATTGCAATGAAACAAATCATGCATGGTAAGTTCAATATTAATAAAAGGAAGTTCATGAATTGGATAATCAAAAATAATTAGTGAAAAAAAAACACATTTTGTCGATTTTAACGATAATTATGCAGAAACTAAAGTACAAATAGACTTATCACTAAATCGTTTGTTGGTTAAAATTCTTATTAGAAAAAGATTTTCATAAACTACATATCACCAAGTACATCAATATTTAATCTAGTTATTCAAACAAATAACACTACAGGAGAACATGTGTTTGACAAACCAGATCTTAATGAAAACTTAAAAGCCCTTAATGCCCATGAATTGAATAACACGAACAAATATACAACTTTTTTTTAAGTAGAGGGTTTGTTTCAATAGAATATTTCAATAAAGATCAAAAAGAAAGAGCTGAAAATATAATTAAGGAAATACAAGAATTTTTTTTTTACTACATAACAAAAGATCTGCCATTAATTTATGGAAAAATATTGCACACTCCACCGAGTTTCAAGATCGAATATTTTAAAATACAAATAGAAAATTATGCCGAGGTAATAAATATTAAAAGGGAGATGATGCCAGGCATAGCCTTTCAAATACCAACCAATGCATGGAGGGTAGTTCTTAAGTTAAAAAAGGAGTAACGAAAGAACAGTTACTGCATAGGTTAATAAAGGATCAAATGCCTATTTTTTTAATTATAAGGGCTTGTTTTAGATCTAATAGAGTTGGTCATATTGCAGTTTTATGTAATATGGGTAATTGCATAAAGTGTAATAAATTCGATCAAATGAATCACCTATGTAATGATTTGTCTATTAAGACATGGGCTAATATAATTAATAACATAAGAGGAGAAGATCAATTGTATGAACAAGTAATATATAATGAAATTAATACAGATGACAATCTGCCTGAGGCTGGACAATTGTCAATTGAATCGCCATAAATACTGATAGAAAACCTCTGAAGATGCTTTTGACACTGACTCACAGTTGGAAAGTATAGTGGAAGACTTGGATATCCTAACTCAATTGCCAGAACCTCTCAACCAACAAGTAAATAAAAAGGAAGACAGTATGAAAGTCAACATGGAAAATATTTTTCAAAAGGCCAATAATGAAACAAAGCATAAAAATACTGATGTGTAAACCCTGTCCAATCTTGACAGATCACCTGTAAATGATGATGTTAATGATAAGAAATATGATGGATTAAAAACTAAAAGGGAAGATGATGATTTGGAGAGGCATATTTCAAATAAAATGACAATTCGATTACCAGTTCATGAATAAATCACTAAATATAATATCAATCAATGTAAGAGGTATAAATGGAGGTGATAAAGCAGATAAAGTTTTGAATTGCATTGCTTCTCAAAAATATGACATTATAATTTTATCTGAAACAAAGATTAGTAACAATATGATCCCATGGATTACTGAAAAACTTGCAAATAATATGTTTTTGTACAAACCTAACATGAAATCAACACAAGGAGTAGCAGTGTTAACAAATATGTGCTCAGGTAAAAGAAATATACAAATAATATTGTTACAAATAAATTATATAGTAATATCATTTGCCATTTATGATCAACTTCATTACCTAATTGTGGTGTACTTGATTTTTAAGAGTAATGATATCTCTAATGTGATTCATAGTGTTTGGAATAAGTTGTTGCAAAATTTGGGTATTGTGGTGGTGAGACATGATTTCAATTGCTCTTACCAGAATATTCTGAAACCTTAAAACAGAAATTGGAAGTATTTGCAGTATACCTGTTGAAAATGAAATATGGCAAAGGTGCCTACACATTTTTAACAGCAGATACTCTTCAATGATTGATTTGTTCTTTGTGTCCAGTGGTAAAGTTAGGGACTCATTTATTGACACTTCTCTAGTTGCCTTTTCTGAACACTTAAGAATACTACTCCAAATAAAGAATTATAGTATAATAAAAAATAAATGATATGCCTTTACTATAAAGAAGAACATTAGGAGTGAGATTCCTTTTTTGGTTGATCAGATATCTAACATTATCATAGTATTGAACTATTACAATCAGATATCAAACCTGCCTCCATATATTTCTTGGCATAAAATAACAAAACTTCATTTCAGACTTATGCTGTGATAATTTGAATGCTATTATATCTCAAAATCAAATGAAAAATAGAATTATAGAGATTAATAAAACATTCAGTGTCATTTCTGGCTTTGGGAGAAATAAAGATTTGGTTGGTAAACTGCAAGAAGAATACAATTATATATATATATTGAAACGGAAATCTCCAATCCCTTTCCGTTTCACCATCAACCTAATGACCTACTCATCTGAACTAGTTTCGAACCTATTTTAAATGTAAAAATGTAATATATAAGTCGAGTGGGAAAACTTTGCTACAATGGCCGCTTGAATGGCATCATCCATTTACATACGAAAACCCGCTATAATTAGACAGGTTTGATAAAATTATAGCGGAGAAATGCTCATAATTTATTATAAAATGTTTTATTAATTTTCAGTCAATTCTTAATTATATTCGCTATTATTTCATATGTGGATGGATAATTTAAACCTTGGAATAACAGCAAAATGATTCATATATATTTAAGTTTAAATAAAAGTAATGTAAATGTTTTCTTTAATTTATTTAACGGTTTTCTGATTTAATGTTTTACATATATAGTTGAAACAAGTATTTTCTTTAAATTTGCTTTTTTTTTTTAATAAACAAATATGTTAAAAGTTATTTAGTTTTATAAAATAAGAATTATCTGTTCGCAATTAAAAATGAGAATTTTTGTAAACAAGATATCAATTAGTGACACACCCGGGTAAAAAAGTAAAATCTGTTTTCTGATTGATTTTTGTTTGCAACAAAAGACTTTTTCATTAAATCAGAATACCGTTCCTTCTGCTAGGTAATAACACCTGAAAAGGAATTTAATTAATAAAAATGAATCAAATTATATAGTTTATATATTTTGATACATTTTTTTAAGGAAATTAAATATAACACCTTGGAGATTTTATCAGTTGTTGTAGAAATTGAATTATATTATTTTGCTTTAATTAAAAGTCAATTGGTCCCGAGGCTTACGAAATTCCAGAAAGGTGTTAAAGTTTAGTAGAAGGATATAAATAGGCCTTATTTTAAGCGGGAAGGGAGAATCCATCTTACTTTTGAAGAGAGTCAACAGGAGAAGTTTTATTATTGTTCAACCTTAACATGTCTGGCTAAAGTCAGGCAAAATTTTGCTGCTTTCCCATGATGGAACGCCTAGTTCAATCCATCAAATGCCAAAGGAACAACCAAGCTTACACCAACTAAATTTGAAGATGCCATAAGCCGTAAAAATAATTTGCCCTCGTTCCGATTTCAGTCCAGCTAAGGAAACATTATTTTAAAAAATCATCTCCCAACTAAATTGAATATGCCATAAGCCGCCAAAGAAGTCACCTTCATTTCCAGCTCGAATCTCTCCTTAGCTACAGAACTATTTTAGTATTATTTAAAATCGCAGAGCTCTGTGTGAATTTCAACAACAATCATTATTTCTTCAAAATCAGGTTAGCTAACCATATTATCGAAACTTCTTTCTAAATTGTTTTTCAAATAATCTTTAAATTCTATAATATGAAATACCTTTGTAAATTTCTGTGTTAATTAATGTTTTGCTATATAATTTAATCACTGCAGTTATATTTTTGCTTTTCTTTTGCTTATTTTTAATTATTATTAGTTGTGCCTATGTTTTGAAACGGCATGCATTTAATTATAGAATATGTTTTTAAACATACAAATTTAACATCTTCATATTATTATTTATATAGCATCATTTCGTGCGCTGTTTCGAAACCCAAATTCATATTTTTGTCATTTAGTAAATTAATTAATATAAATATAAAATGTGGCTTTTCAACCTTTATTTATTATGTTACTAAAGATTAAACTAGCCTGGAGTGTAATTATAAGTATATTTTTTTAGTTAAGTATTCGTAAGTCCCTTATTAAATATACTTTTCCACCTTTTAAGAGTTTATTAGTTATAGATAACTAAAGAGATTGAACGGGATAAAGTAAAGTTTGTATATACATTCCTGTCAGTAGCATATCGTATTTCTCATGCTACAGAAGAGTTGGCTCTTTTGATCAAGCTGATGATCTAGTGTTCATTTAATATATGATCTTTAATTTATAATATCCTTCGGCTTGGCGGATGTGAAACTTATTAATATTTTTCTCGTTGTGCTGTTTTATATATAAGATGGAGCCACGGCGTTGCCAGCACATCTTCTCTTATGGGTAGTGCAGTAGCGAAGTCTGAGCTACAGGCCAGATTAGCACGTAAGTTCCCCGCCTCTGAACCAAATAAAGGTTCCCCATTAGCAGCATGACGACCGGTTCTTGGGTAAACCGTTGTTTGTCACAAAAATCCTAAAACTATTCTTCCATCCGCAGAGCCACTTTATTATTATACTTTACTTGTGCCTAGCGTATTAGTAAAATCATTATAGCCAACTCTTTCCTCCCTAATATGCAGTCTTCGGCGTTGATCCGAAGCAATCTTGAAAACCCGTTCGATCTAAAGCTATCTGGGATGCTTTAAAAGCCCATAGTTAATATAAATTTATTATAATTAAGACGTATTATTAAGCTTCACTCCAGACTTGGTTTGATTTTACATAAAAGAGCCACTCGAACTGATTATAAAAGGGCATAACTGGTAAAAGTTAATGTAGTGATTGGTTATATAGTAGGGTATTTGTTTCCATTAAATAATATTGGAGCAATTAAATAATAGCCAACGTATCAATTATTGGCCTAGAGTAATGTTACTTTATAAATGAAATGCCTGTGTGCATTTGCCAATAACAATTGTCAATAAATATATTTTAATTCATCATATATCAGTTTCTGTCTCATTATTGAATCAATCCAATTCACTAATTGCCCATAAGTATTCATTAGTAAAGCCCCTATTATTTAAATATGTTAGATTTTATCTGTGGAATGTCTAGTATTTACGTTGTTTATATATATGTTTAAGTCCATGAGTCTTATTGTTTCCTCCGATTTGCTAGTGGGCCGGATGAAGAATTAAATCTTGTGTGCTACCATTGTTATGTTATCCATTGGGTGTTAGATCTGGTGCTTGGAGAGTGGGTTCGAATCCAGGCTGGTCCCTGACCTCAATCTCGGGCTTGACTGGGTTTGAAGTACATTTTGTGAGTTCCAGCTCGTGTTAGATGGATAAGCATGTTTTGACTGGCACATAGGTTTTTTTTTTCCACGTTTGGCGCCCAACGTGGGGCTTGTAACTCATTTCCACCCCTGAAGAGATTATGGAGTATATATATATATAATTCTTTTGGTCAAAATTAATGATTTTGAGTCAAATTTTTTTTGAATAATGTATATATGTAAGATTTTTTTTCTGCGTTTGGATGACCAAGTGAGGCTTCGATGTAAACACGTATGAGTTATGGACTTTTGTGTGTATATAGCAAAAAAATTTATTAAATTTATTTTGTGTCTTTCCTGTTCACTGGTGACTGGCGCCCGAGGATGATTGATCAAGTTATAAGTCATCCTCTTATAAATTTGTCATTAGGGAGCAGAGAAAAGAAATTTAGATTAAAAGAAAAGGGGGGTCTCGTTGTTTTATCAAAGTATTTTTATGAATTGGAGTGGTTTAAAATGAGTAAGAAATATATATATAAGTAACGTCAAATTAACCAAAAGTTAAAAGGTTTGAAATTGGTGCAGACGGGTAAACGAAATTATTTCATAAGCATGAACCATTTAAGTATATATATAATAATAAAATAAAAAAAACAGCTGGAAGAAGAGACCGGGGGTGAGTTGAGTTTTTATTGAGTCATTTTTAATATTAAAATATGTGTTATACTTTAGATATATAGACGGAAAAAAAAAAAGATTTTTTTTTTAAATTTTTCGTATATTTTATTAAAGCTAGAAAAAAAGAAGGGATTTTTTTTAAATAAAAAAAAAGAATTTCGTATATTTTATAAAATAAAAAGTAGGGACACGAATTTTTTTTTAATTCATTATATGTTGGATGGGCATCGAGATGGAGTAAGCTTATAGATATATTAGTGAGTTAGGCATAGAGTTGGGATGCAAGTGAGCGAGTCGTTCTTGAAGGGGGAGAGCAGCAAACAGCTGTATTAAAAGTATAGAAGTTTTAAAAATCAAATATTTATTAGGTGCGAAAAATAAATAAATAAATTTTGAAAGGATTATATAGTATACAGAATGAACAAAGAAACAGAAGTAATGAGCAGTGGGGAAGAGATAGAAGTAGGAATGGAGATGAAAGGTGGAGGTATCGTGTTGAGATCAGGAAGAGAGATTAATGAGTACAACAGCAGTACAGAAGAAATAGAAAGGGAAAATGGTATGAGCCAGGATAGAGATGAGTGTGCACAGAAAACTCTTGATATGCCAGAGAATTCAGTTACCGAAATATCTGAACAGATACCGGTAGAGGAGATTAAGCAGGAAGGCCAGGATTTTAATTGGTTGCTGAGACAGCTTAGACAGGATGCGAAAGAAATGGATCAGAAAATGGATCAGAAAATGGAGGCAAGGGATCAGAAAATGGATCAGAAAATGGAGGCAAGGGATCAGAAAATGAATCAGAAAATGGAGGAAAGGGATCAGAAAATGGAGGAAATGAATCACAAAATGACACAAAGATTTGAGGCCCTAATCAAAGAAATTAAGCTATCAGTCAGTGGCCAGCATAAATATAAAGTTACGGGAGAATTCAAGAAACTTTACAGACAAGTCAAGTGGAAAATAATCAAGATAGGGTCATAATGAAAGAAGTTAAGACCTTAGTAGAGAAGGTAGAATGTCAAGAAAAGAATGTGATAGATGAGGTTTATGAAGTTGGTGTAGAATTAGGCAACAAATTTCAAGGCTATGAAGAGACTCAAAAGGAAATGAGAAATGAAATACATGAAATCAGAGAAAATTTAATGGAAAAAAATCAAATGGCTGCCAAAGAAGAAAACGTTGTGCCAGCGTATACTCAAGAGTTGAAAGATGTAGCAGAAATGAAAGAAGAGAGAGAAAAGGAAAGCAACTTTGCTAGTGATTACCAAGCTAACAAACTTAATAGACAGGAGGGAGTGCAAATTATTGGCCAGAGTGAAGATGATAATAAAAATAATTTTAGAGAGAGCGAAGCCAAAGTCGATCAGCAAAGTACCATAGTCAAAGAAAATGAATTTTTAAGCGAACATAAGTTCCAGATGGATGATGAAAATAGCACATTTTACCGGTATGAAGAACAACTTGAGTTGGAAAGGAACGAATCTCAAGCGACGGCGCAAAGTCAAAGCAAGGATTGCGGAAAACCACTTACTAAAGAAAATACCACTGAAAAGGAAAATAATGTAAAATGTACACAAACAATAATAAATGTGAGTAATATAAATAATATAAAGCATCTAGACACCCCATGCCAAGAAACTCCTATAGAAAATACTAGTAAGTTATCTGTAGCAGAACAGGCGCCCACGTTTGAAGAAAAGAATCTCGAGCTGCGTGAGATACTAAGTCTGACAATGCACCCTAAGCGATCTCCTGTGAGGTTGAAAGACAAAAATGAAAGTTATGAATGGATAATCGATGATGATGAAGACGGTTGGACATCTGATGAAGATGATGATGATCTATTGGGATGTTGTTTCAACCACGGCATGGAGTTATTTTTTAAGCAACCCCCAGATCCTATTTAAATTGTTAGTTTTTTTGTGTGTGTGATTGATCTTTTTATATACTCTTTTATATATATTATACGTTTTATACTTTATTTATATACCTTACATATATATTTTACACTCTATATTTTATCTATATACACTTTATATATTACACGCATTATATTTTATCTATATATAAAAACTTATCCATTATTTTGAATAAGATGTATACTCGCTTGGGTATATATCTGTTTAAGTTTAAAACATTTACTAATAACCGATGATTTCATTGTATGTGTATTGATAATTGTTAGAAGCACTAACTGTATTATTATAGTGTAACCTAGTCTGATGTAGTATCATAAGTGTAGCGTAGGATTAGGCCAGGAGTTATAGGATGAAGAAAGCCATAATTTACCTCTATGTTTATATAAGTAAAGTCATTTTTTTTATTTGTTTTTTTTTACTAAGTTTACTGATATGAAACGGAAATCTCCAATCCCTTTCCGTTTCACCATCAACCTAATGACCTACTCATCTGAACTAGTTTCGAACCTATTTTAAATGTAAAAATGTAATATATAAGTCGAGCGGGAAAACTTTGCTACAATGGCCGCTTGAATGGCATCATCCATTTACATACGAAAACCCACTATAATTAGACAGGTTTGATAAAATTATAGCAGAGAAATGCTCATAATTTATTATAAAATGTTTTATTAATTTTCAGTCAATTCTTAATTATATTCGCTATTATTTCATATGTGGATGGATAATTTAAACCTTGGAATAATGGCAAAATGATTCATATATATTTAAGTTTAAATAAAAGTAATGTAAATGTTTTCTTTAATTTATTTAACGGTTTTCTGATTTAATGTTTTACATATATAGTTGAAACAAGTATTTTCTTTAAATTTGCTTTTTTTTTTAATAAACAAATATGTTAAAAGTTATTTAGTTTTATAAAATAAGAATTATCTGTTCGCAATTAAAAATGAGAATTTTTGTAAACAAGATATCAATTAGTGACACACCCGGGTAAAAAAGTAAAATCTGTTTTCTGATTGATTTTTGTTTACAACAAAAGACTTTTTCATTAAATCAGAATACTGTTCCTTCTGCTAGGTAATAACACCTGAAAAGGAATTTAATTAATGAAAATGAATCAAATTATATAGTTTATATATTTTGATACATTTTTTTAAGGAAATTAAATATAACACCTCAGAGATTTTATCAGTTGTTGTAGAAATTGAATTATATTATTTTGCTTTAATTAAAAGTCAATTGGTCCCGAGGCTTACAAAATTCCAGAAAGGTGTTAAAGTTTAGTAGAAGGATATAAATAGGCCTTATTTTAAGCAGGAAGGGAGAATCCATCTTACTTTTGAAGAGAGTCAACAGGAGAAGTTTTATTATTGTTCAACCTTAACATGTCTGGCTAAAGTCAGGAAAAATTTTGCTGCTTTCCCATGATGGAACGCCTAGTTCAATCCATCAAATGCCAAAGGAACAACCAAGCTTACACCAACTAAATTTGAAGATGCCATAAGCCGTAAAAATAATTTGCCCTTGTTCCGATTTCAGTCCAGCTAAGGAAACACTATTTTAAAAAATCGTCTCCCAACTAAATTGAAGATGCCTTAAGCCGCCAAAGAAGTCACCTTCGTTTCCAGCTCGAATCTCTCCTTAGCTACAGAACTATTTTAGTATTATTTAAAATCGCAGAGCTCTGTGTGAATTTCAACAACAATCATTATTTCTTCAAAATGAGGTTAGCTAACCATATTATCGAAACTTCTTTCTAAATTGTTTTTCAAATAATCTTTAAATTCTTTAATATGAAATACCTTTGTAAATTTCTGTGTTAATTAATGTTTTGCTATATAATTTAATCACTGCAGTTATATTTTTGCTTTTCTTTTGCTTATTTTTAATTATTATTAGTTGTGCCTATGTTTTGAAACGGCGTGCATTTAATTATAGAATATGTTTTTAAACATACAAATTTAACATCTTCGTATTATTATTTATATAGCATCATTTCGTGCGCTGTTTCGAAACCCAAATTCATATTTTTGTCATTTAGTAAATTAATTAATATAAATATAAAATGTGGCTTTTCAACCTTTATTTATTATGTTACTAAAGATTAAACTAGCCTGGAGTGTAATTATAAGTATATTTTTTTAGTTAAGTATTCGTAAGTCCCTTATTAAATATACTTTTCCACCTTTTAAGAGTTTATTAGTTATAGATAACTAAAGAGATTGAATGGGATAAAGTAAAGTTTGTATATACATTCCTGTCAGTAGCATATCGTATTTCTCATGCTACAGAAGAGTTGGCTCTTTTGATCAAGCTGATGATCTAGTGTTCATTTAATATATGATCTTTAATTTATAATATCCTTCGGCTTGGCAGATGTGAAACTTATTAATATTTTTTTCGTTGTGCTGTTTTATATATAAGATGGAGCCACGGCGTTGCCAGCACATCTTCTCTTATGGGTAGTGCAGTAGCGAAGTCTGAGCTACGGGCCAGATTAGCACGTAAGTCCCCCGCCTCTGAACCAAATAAAGGTTCCCCATTAGCAGCATGACGACCGGTTCTTGGGTAAACCGTTGTTTGTCACAAAAACCCTCAAACTATTCTTCCATCCGCAGAGCCACTTTATTATTATACTTTACTTGTGCCTAGCATATTAGTAAAATCGTTATAGCCAACTCTTTCCTCCCTAATATGCAGTCTTCGGCGTTGATCCGAAGCAATCTTGAAAACCCGTTCGATCTAAAGCTATCTGGGACGCTTTAAAAGCCCATAGTTAATATAAATTTATTATAATTAAGACGTATTATTAAGCTTCACTCCAGACTTGGTTTGATTTTACGTAAAAGAGCCACTCGAACTGATTATAAAAGGGCATAACTGGTAAAAGTTAATGTAGTGATTGGTTATATAGTAGGGTATTTGTTTCCATTAAATAATATTGGAGCAATTAAATAATAGCCAACGTATCAATTATTTGCCTAGAGTAATGTTACTTTATAAATGAAATGCCTGTGTGCATTTGCCAACAACAATTGTCAATAAATATATTTTAATTCATCATATATCAGTTTCTGTCTCATTATTGAATCAATCCAATTCACTAATTGCCCATAAGTATTTATTAGTAAAGCCCCTATTATTTAAATATGTTAGATTTTATCTGTGGAATGTCTAGTATTTACGTTGTTTATATATATGTTTAAGTCCATGAGGCTTATTGTTTTCTCCGATTTGCTAGTGGGCCGGATGAAGAATTAAATCTCGTGTGCTACCATTGTTATGTTATCCATTGGGTGTTAGATCTGGTGCTTGGAGAGTGGGTTCGAATCCAGGCTGGTCCCTGACCTCAATCTTGGGCTTGACTGGGTTTGAAGTACATTTTGTGAGTTCCAGCTCATGTTAGATGGATAAGCATGTTTTGACTGGCACAATATATATATAGGAGCATGAAAAAAAGATACGTATACATTAAGACTAAGGAAATTAATTCTGTGGCTTGGATATATATTGAAGTCAACCATTAATTCTATAAAAATTTATATACCTCACACAAATGGTGTCTTATCTATGAATACAGCTGAAGATTCTCTAGTATCAGGTGATGAGGTTGATGAATATATGGTTGAGAGATTGAAACAGACTATGGGTAATTGGGACATTGAGGATAGTGACAAAGCAAATCTCGAAAAATACATATCATGTCAAAAAATTATAGAAGAAATTAATAGATTGAAAATGCAAATGGTATTGGCCAATGATGCAATCCTGGCACCAATTTATAACAAATGAATTATCTTTTGATCAGCCCTATGTTAAAATATTTTAATCAGATGTTCTCACAATGATTTGAATGGCCAAGCATAAATAACAGAGTAATCTTTAGCATTTAAAAAGAAAAAAAGATAAAAATGCCCCAATTTGAAGACCTAAAAAATATCTATTGAGAATATCAATTGTAAAATACTGACTAGAATCCTACAAAGAAAATTGTTCAAAAGTATTAGTAACAAAATTTCAATGGTGCAGTGAAAGATAAGAGAGTGATAAATGCGGCTCTTAAAATACAAGAAGCAATCAAATATGCCAAAGCTCTGAATCTGAACCAGTACTTTGCATTACAAATTGACTTTAAATCTGCATTTGACTTGGTTGACTGGGCTTATCTCGTTAATGACTTGAATGGTCTGATAGAAGATGATTAATATTTACTAAACACAATAATAAATTATATTTACTAATAATAGAATTTCTTATAAAAACTTTATGAGAAGGTTAGAGTTCTTCATCCCTGGTAAAGAAATCCCACAAGGTTAATCGTTAGCGGCACTCTTATTTGATATTTATGTAGACCCCATGGTAAAGGAAATAGAAACATTAATAAATAGAATCTACCTGCCCCAATTGTAAAAGTCATGGCTTTTATAGACGACATTATAATAATTTTTGAAAACAGTTATAATATCGATATAGTTATGAATCAAATTGGAAAATTTCATCAGCCTACAGGATCAGTAATATAGTTTGCTAAGTTGGCAGTTTGGTAACTGGCAACATGGAAAAGAATACCAAATGAGTTTTTAGCTCAGCCTAAGTTGTTTCTTGATCTCCCTTTGTATTTATCCAAAACTAAAATGAATCTTCAGTTAAATCAACTAGTTACAAAAAAAATAGAAGAAAGAATTAATAGCTTTTCATTATTTAAACTCTATGAAGTGACTAGAACCAAGATTTTCAATGTGATTGCAATTGGAGTCCTTGGCTATTATAAACTGTGGTTGAAATTATACAACAAAATGACCCTAAGGATTATACAGATGGCTAAAAAATTCATATGGATGAACAAATCTAGCCTCCTCTCAACCTCAGTATTACAGCTACCAATAGATAAAGATGGGCTTAATTTAATTGACCCAAAAGCTTATGTTAAGTTTATTACAGCCAGGACTTATTTGAGCATAATGAAGGGTCAGTTCTTTAGTCCCCCTATGGGTGATATAAGAATTTATAATGAAATGGGGCTTAGAGGAGATCACATTTTGCCAACATGTTTATAATATACAAATACTTACAATATGATCTTAATGTCCAAAGCCTTAATGGAATAAAATATAAAGATTTAACAAAAAGAGTTTACCACAATGAAAATTCTTGGTTAGGGTGCTCAATGAAAAATGTCCTTAAAAAATTCCACTCTATATTGAAACAGTCAGTTTTATCCACCTGCCTGTTTCATGTATTTTAATCCCCATACCTATCTCCATGCACAGGTTTAAACTTTCTCAGAGTACCCATTTAAACAACCTCAAATTACTATATATGTGGAATTGGGTATATATATATATATATTTATTGAAACAAGAATATATATATATATATATATATTTATTGAAACAAGAATGATGTTTCACATGTATATTTATTCTAAGAGCTAGTTACCCTCCCACCTTAAAAACAGCAGATGTATAAAAAAGTTTAGTTTATGATGTTGCAAGAATATCATTATTTTCTATAATTAAGAAAAGAAAATAATAAAGAAAATCATTATTGATTTTATAGTTTTGGATTACGATATAATTTAAATATATCACATATTTATTTAAAGCTGGCATGTATTAAATTGATTATATTTTTAATTTTTGGATGTTTTCAAATAAATTGTAATAATCACTTGAGGCAAAGTTAGTAAATTGAAAAACATGACTTAATTCTTATGATTTCTTATCTACCCCGCTAAAAAAGTAGATTATTCAATTGTTAAGAAGCAAAAAAGCACTCGGGCTTAAATGAGAGCAGTATGCAAATTAAGTACAGTGGGAAAGGCTGCTTAATCAATCCACAGGAGAGAATATAAATAGTCAAGTTGGAAGTTCAGAGGCAGATTAGATTGGATTTTTAAAGTGTATGTTTAAAGAAGATTTTTTTTAAAAAAGATAGTAAGAAAAGTGAAGAATTAAAAAGTTAAAATTCTTATTTAAGTGTTACTCAACTCTGACTTTCGTCACCTTGGAATATAACCTTTACAACCATGGTTAATAATGGAAACACAAAACATTATTAAGGAAAACAAAATGATGGAGGGCTAACATAACAGCTTTTCCTCTTCATTCTCAGCCATGATTTTTCTAGATTTGCCTAGATAGACATCATAGAAAGGATAATGCCATTCAGTGAAATGCGATGACCCCCTTTTTGAAGGGACAAGCTGGATAAATGAAGGTAATGATTTTATAAAATATTCGATATTATGTGCTTTTTTAAACTAAAATTATCTCTGTTTTTTAAAAGACAAACAAAACGTCTTTATTATGAATATAAAAAAAAAAAAGAATTATTAATAAAAATAGCTGTGTAAAAATATGTTCTGTTAATAATAAATTGTAGTGAAAAATATTAGAAATATCTATAATCAAAAGGCATTTTTAATAAGGATGGACTACTTATCTACAGATTACATTTGAATTAATATAAAGTAAAAAATGAATACTTGTAATGATTTTATATTTTTTATACAATATTTATACATGTTTATAAAAATAAAATACAAAACAAACAGCTGTCTTAAAATGATTTATGTGAAATATGTTTCATTAATGATAAAGTATAAATATTAAAGATATATATATAATCAAGAGGCATTTTTAATAAGGATTAACTTTTCATCTACAGATATATTTGAATTAAAATAAAGTAAAAAACGAATACTTGTAATGCTTTTATATTTTTTTCAATATTTATATGTGTTTATAAAAGATGAAACAAAACATTTTTCTTAAAAAAGAAAAACAAAATTATGAACAAATTTAGCTATGGAAATACGTTTTACTAAAAATAAATTATAAATACTAAAATACCTATAATTAAAATGCATTTTTAATAAGGATTGACTTCTCATCTACAGATACATTTGTATTAAACTAAAGTAAAAAATGACTACTTGTAATGATTGATATTATTGATTTATAAATAAATATACCTAGAAGAGTCAGAAATACTGAGCTATTACATATAATTCTAACTGGCTAATAAATAAATGCAGCTGCTGATCAACTTATATGAAGAAATATACATCTGTGGCAGACCAAATAATAATGGTTATGCTATATTACTAAATAAAAATTACGAATACTTACATGTATCTTGATGGAATATAAATAAAATAATGAAAGACTATATGGATTATAAATACTTACCTGCCTATTGGTATTATGTGAAGAAAGTAATGAAACTTATGCACATAGATGCACATTTACACTGACTAGATTATGAATAATTCACAAACTCAGAATTGTTCACATTATCTGTTTTGATAAATATAAATAAAATAATGAAAGACTATATGGATTATAAATGCTTACCTGCATATTGGTATTATGTGGAGAAAGTAATGAAACTTATGCACATAGATGCACATTTACACTGACTGGACTATGGATAGTCCACAAACCAAGAATTGTTCACATTACCTGTTTGATAAATAGAATAAAATAATGTACTATAAAAATTACAAATGCCTACATGAATCTCGATTGTATACAAAGAAAATAATGAAACTTGTGAGCACCAATGTACATTGATACTTGACTGAATTATAGAAACCTTACAGATCTGGAATAGCTCATCTTACCTATTTACCTACCTAAAAGGGATGTTCAGATATGGAATAAAGAGTGGCAAAATATTCACACAGTATTGGTAGATGTCTACTAGATAAAAGACCCTTTGAATCCTTTACCTAAGATACATCAAAATGAGCCTTCATTTAAAATGAAGGATGAACTTTATTAAAATGAATTGCAAATGAACTATTGATCAACAAACTGCTTCTAATCTTTTCATAAATGAAATGAAAATGAGTCATCACATGGATAGGAATGAACTTTATTAGAACTTGCAAATTAATTGTTATTAAATAAAATTATTGTTACTAAAAATTAAATTTAGTTATCCAGTTGTCCAATTCTATTTTGTTTTTATTGCATCACTCATCATTCATTGCACTTGTTCATGAGAATCTCATCCCTCCTGAGCTATGTCTGGCATAACTAGACCTAGGTAAGTCAGGTTGTAGTGAGATGGAACTCTAGTGGTGCCGTTTGGAAAACCAAACATATAAATGTCTAGATGCTTCCAGCCTCTATGGTGCTACATCCTCTGATGAGCAGGAAATATTGTTGTAGGGGGGATTAACATCTGCATTGGGGAATGCCAATCGATTGTTCCTTCCTGCAACATGCTCATCAGGAAATTGTTACAACTGAAGTAATAAAAGGGTTGTATGGTGGTCCGGTTACATTTGTCGCCCTACTGGGAGGTTTTATCTAGCTAGCCTACCCATAGGCATAAGCAGATCATGATTCTGTGATATGAACAGTGCATATGATGCAGTGATGTGATTTATTCAAGAAGGGTGGAAAAATATAAGTTTAAAAGAAAATCAACACAAAAATGAATGGCATAGAGAATAAAACAGGCATTTCAAAGAAGATGGAGTTAAATCATGGTGTGGATGGAGAGAGAATCTTATCAAAGTTGAAATAAAAAAAATACAAATAAACTGTAGACTAAAATATTGATGATAAGCAGATCAAAAACAAAAAAAATGATGAATACCGAAAGCATAGAGGATCTTCCTGAGAAAGAAGATAAACACGAAGCCAAAGCAGATGAGCAAAAGCAATCAGGGGAGACATCCATGTTACCCCAGTTAATGGAAATTATAAAAGCAGACCACACTCATCATTCATTGCACTTGTTCATGAGAATCTCATGCCTCCTGAGCTACGTCTGGCATAACTAGACCTAGGTAAGTCAGGTTGTAGTGAGATGGAATTCTAGTGGTGCCGTTTGGAAAACCAAACATATAAATGTCTAGATGCTTCCAGTCTCTATAGTGCTACATCCTCTGATGAGCAGGAAATATTGTTGTAGGGGGGGGTTAACATCTGCATTGGGGAATGCCAATCGATTGTTCCTTCCTGCAACATGCTCATCAGGAAATTGTTACAACTGAAGTAATAAAAGGGTTGTATGGTGGTCCGATAACAATATATATATATATATATATGCTAACAATAAGTCTGATTTAACAGTATATGTATATATTACAGATATGTATTTATTTTGAAATATTTCTAGTTTAAGAAATATTTTAGTTTAAATTATTTAGCCAATTTTATTGTTATATTATTGAAATCACATATGTATAGCATATGTATATTTCCGTTGTTGTTATTCTGCATGTATGCTAATAAAATTAGTTTTCTATTAATTATCAAAGCTACTTTTAATTCTTGTAAACAACTTTTAAATTATGTCACACAATAGTCCTAAAATAGTGTGAACTTGATTTTATAAATCTAAAATGTTAATAACAACTCTGCAGAATTTTATAGCATTGTCACAATAAACAGCAGGGGGGAAAAGTAGAAAACAAAATCTAAATTAGTTTTTGTCATTAAATATGTTTTTCTAAAATAAAATAATGGGTTTTTAGCTACCAGACAAGTTTATAAAAATAAACAGGTGGCCAGAGTTAGAAAAATATAAATACGTAAAGTTTTGTCACCAAGGATTGATCATATATAAGTGAATTGTAAACAGAACCCACATTCATTTCATCTTCAAAATGACAGGGTAAAGTAAGCGATCCTTCACCTCTCTCCTTGCCAGGGAGGGAAAGAATTTTTGTCTGATAAAACATAATTCTGTACACCAGCAAAGCAGCCCGTGGAAAAACCTACATTAACTTTAAATCATCACCAAAAGTGTCAACTTATTATCATCCCAAGTGCCCAGAACTGCAATGAAGACAACTGACTGGTAAATTGATAAATTTTTACTCAGAGCTCTGTTCATAAACTGTGACTTTCAATTCTTTATTTTAAACGCTAGCTATTTTTTGAACCTACCTTTCCATGCACCTTTCCTAAAATCTGCAAAAACCTGCGAAATGCTAATGTTTAAATCTTGCCTGAATGTAAAACTTGTAATCTTAAATTCTCATTTAAAATGTAAAACTGTGGTAAACTATTTTAAACTAAATGAATAATTTTCTGCCGCCTCTTATGCCTATTTTTAATCTATTCAATTTATTCTATAATTTTATCATTTTAATATTATATACATTTAATATGCCAAATAACTCGAAACCATGAGTATTTATAAGTATAATTTTACCTTATCAATCTGTGAAGATAATTTCCAATCTTCGCTATAATAAATATTAAATAATTGAATTATTATTTTTCTCACTTGCTGTTTCAAGATCATGTTATTATTATTTTACTGATTAATTTTGGGTATTAATATTCTAATAATCAGTCATTCTCTAGTTAAAATTGTAGTTTTCTTAAATCTAGTTATAAATTATAACTATTTATATATGTAACTTATACATCATAAAAACTAGCCACAGAGATATTCTCAAAGCATATTTTAATGTTTTATCTGTAATTATCCCTCAAATATGATTTGACCTCCTTAGATTTATATATGTTGAGATGCAGGTGATAATCTTAAACTAGGTTACTAATTAATTTAGTCACCAAATAATATATTTTAAATACTAAATTTGAGAACTGGATTGTATAGATATGCAAATAGACGTTATCTATTTTTAAGGCACGCTAATATAATTTTACATATTTGCATTATATATGTATAAGCTGCGGATGTGTCCTTACTAAGTACGCAATTTACAATTATCTGCTTGCTGCATGATTCCTGATGAGTTTCTGGCAGAGGACACACTTATCCACTTAGTTCAGGTAAAGCACATTTTTTTAGAACTAGGGCATAAGGATCTAGATTATTCATAATTAATGCTTATCTGACTCCCTGAGCTACTAATGTTCCTATTCATAGCAAGTTGATCGTTTGTAGGGCAACTGAGTCTTTGAGTCTGAAACCCATGAATAATGACCAATTTGCACCTTCTAGTTTTATTAATATTTTGATATGTGCCATGGAGTATATAGGTAAATCTATAATAAACCAGTTTTCTCTCCCTTTATATTAAACACTTATCTAGCATCAGTGTATATCCTAATCTAGGCTAGCACACTAACCTGTGTATCTCTGAGCATGATTATGTGCTCAACTTAACTTGATATAGATAGACATCATAGGAGCGCTATTAAGTTAGTTATATAACTTTGGCTATTAAGTTTCATATGGGTTAGCGGACTACACAAGAGCTAGAAATTTGGCATATTAAAATAGGCATAAACTTAAATACCACACTACACTTGAGTGAACAGTTGATGATGAGATAATATGTAACATTAATCTCATTAGTTATGCAACATCTGCGTGTGTAATCTTTCACGTTCTCATTACATAATTTTGTATATATATTTTGGTTTTACTATCTTTTGTTTTATTTATTAAATTAATAATATTTAAAATATAACTTGTTTTCATATCTTTATTGTCTGCGAGTTCATTTTATCCAACTCTAGATTTAATTGCACATACATCATTATATCTGTATGTAAATCATTCTATTAGATTTCATAATCAATCATTGATATATTAATTAATCACTTAGTCATATGTGTGTATGTCTGACCAAATCAGTGTTAAGTTAATTTATGAGTCTCTTGTTTTACCCTGGGTGACTGCTGGACCGTGGTTAAATTGAATGTCTGTGTAAGTTGAGAAAAGTCATCCATAGGGTATTGGATCATTGAGCAGAGGTGAAAGAATTGAATGTTGGCCGGATTCTAGATCCCAGCATCCAGATTCGATCAGCTTTAATGTATTTTGCCTGTGTTCTAGATTTTGTTACTTGGAGGGACAATTCTTACTGTTACAATATATACACCTCAGACATCCATAAAAGTTATTTTTAAGTTGATCAATGGAATTTTGCCCACTACTTTCTATATTAATAAAAGGCTGAGAATGGGTTTGGATGAAGCATGTATTTTTGTAAGAAAAGCAATGAAACATTTATGCACTTGCTTGAGGACTGCCATGCATTTCGGAATCTGAGATCAAAAGTCTTTCACATGCCAAAAATAAATCTAAAATATCTGTTAAAAAATATGTTATGAGTTTTAGTCTGCATAATGGAATGGTAATAATTCATTCATTGAAAACAATATGGGCAATTAGATGCTCACTAATTTTTGATAATAAAAATTTAATTGGCTGAGAAAGCTAGATAGAGAGTGGGATGATTACTTTAATGTATGCTTAAAATATTGGCCCAAGAATACTATAAAATTGGTGGGGAGGAATCGCTCCGTCCACATGTGAAATTTGGTAGTAAAACATCTTTTGCAGTCTATGAATGAAATTAGTAAAGGAAAGTAAGACAACATAGTAATCACTGATTAGTAAGTGAATTAACAAGATGTATTAGGTAAAGAGACTAATGCTTTGGATATTGCGACAGCTTTGAAGAAATTGTGTTAATCAAATTAAACATATCTGTTATAATTATGTAAATATCATTTGTGTTTTTAATAAAGAATACTACTTAAAATAAAAATAAAAAATAATTAATTTTAAAATCTTTTTTTAAAAATAAATTCTTTCAATCCATTTCTACAATTATAAATTGTATAATAAAAATTTTATATTTTTATAATTTATATTTCAGAGAATTTTTTTAAAATATTAATTTTTATTTTACCAAATCCAAATTGTTAATGACTGTAACATAAACTGATATTCAAAAAATATTAGTGCAATTAATAAAACTCCGATTTGACAAAGTAAAATATATCGGTCAAAAACAAATAAAGAAAAAAATGTGTATATATTTTTTCTAGAAAAACACAATTAAATATAATTATTTTATAAAAGATTAAACTAATACCTAAAGATTAGGTCAACATGGGTGTGACAATAATCTCGGCCTCAGGGTGGCCTTTGAGCATTCCATCATCAGATTTTCAATTGGATGGACGGTTGAAGAGTTGGAGTGCGGAGTGGATTGAAGCCTGTCCATTAAACTATGAGGATAGTCTATCTTAATATATATCTGAGCACTTATATTATATATGTGTGTAAAGATGATAGTCTGGACCAACTGATGATTGCTGGTTTAGCATGAAATACGTATATTGGTGATTATTTATCTTTTCAGCATATATGTGTTTAGATGTATCAGTGTTATTAGATAGAGTGGAGAGAGGTGGGTGGTGTAAAAGTCTGTGCTCATATACCCTATATTATATAAAATAATATAGTATTTTGGTGTCATGTGACAGCAGAACCCAGAGTGATAGGTTGTCTTTTATTTAGGAATATTTAACAATAGATTTCGCTATTTTATCACTGCATCAAACCTCCCAGAATATTGGAGCAAATAAGTCATACTAACTGATATATTCGTTTTAGAGCGCTAAAATATAGTTTGAAACATTTCCAAGTTTTATAAATCTAATTAGCATATAAGCTTTATTATAAGTTTATATATATTTTAAACTATAGTTCTTTTTAAACGTTTTAAAATGTTTGGAGGATTTTTTTTTTTTTTTAGAAACCCTATATTTATTTATCGTCATTTTACTCTTAAAGCGTAAAGTGAACGTAAATCTATAGTATTACGGAGTTTCGAAACATACACAGACATTAAAATAATCTATTTTAAAACAAAGTTATTAACTATTCTTCAAATATAATATTTTAATGGCTTATGGACATATAAAGAAAAAAAAATTTTTTTGCATAGTTACTCTTCAATAAAATTATTTTGTAATATAAAATATCTAAAAGATCAAAGCAAACACTTCATTATCTAAATATTTTTTTCTATCCCCCACCTCCTCATTAATATAGAACTTAGTGTATGTGCAAGCGTGCTTAAGAGAGGAAGAGAAGGTAAAACATTATCAAAACAAAAATAAAAAAAGATTTACGTTGTCAATATTTAGATATTTTATTTAATAAAAATACCTTTACTAGATTCAAAATAATTGTAGTGTGAGTGTAAATTAAATATAATTTATTTTAAATTCTTAAAAACGAAACTTTGAATAATACTTTGTTGTAACAGGTTTTTCCAAGTTCCGCGATGAAAAACATGATGTGAATAAAATTAATTTTCTCCATTATTTAAAAATATGCCACAATAAATTGAATTGATCTTGCCGCTGCGTATATATAAATATAGTACTTATTTATGACGGTAAGTGAGAGAGATCGAGTAACTCTGAGTGTATATAAGTTTGTGTGAATATGTGTGCGTATGTATAGATAAGATAGACGAAAAGATGTAAAGGTAAAAATAACTACAGTTATCTTCACTGCCAGTGGTGAAGGCCGCACTATGTTATAGCAGTATTTTTTATTTCTATAGTTAGTACATTGTTCTTCATTTACTAACATAGTTTAACACGAGATCTTTATCCATTAACTGCTAATAGCCAAATTGCCATTTATAAAATTCTTATTTTGATTCCAAGTAAATATGCTATAACTATACCAAAAGCGCTTGTGAATACATATAGATTTAATTCTGAATGAAACCCATGGCTACGATCTCTGTTTTCTCTGGAAAAACCTTAAACCTTTTTTTAAAAAATTATTGGCCAATAAGGTTGAGAATAAAAATTACATTTTATGTGTAGATGTACTTTGAATGTTCTAATATTGTGATCAAATTTCAAGATAAAATCTATTCTAAACTAACCGATTCTCAAAAAAAAAAAAAAAAGAAAAGAAACTAAATATTAAAAATAAAAATGTTAAGATTTTTTTTAAAAAGTAAACATATCTTATGTAAATAAATATACATCTGCTGAAAATATTTCTGTAACAGTTTCAGAATGTTTCTCAATCTGATTCTCAAACATTTACTGTTTATAAGTATACATCCCAGAAAGAACCCTTAAAGCTGCATGTTTCATGTAGCAACACATATTTATTGGTACAATTAATGTCCCACAGTAATAACAAAAAAATGAACTTTTCAACTGCAAGATTCTGTTATTAAATAAAATTCATTCAGTGACATCAAAAATATTAAAGAGATACATTAAAACCTCACCTTAATAATAAGATGTAGAAAACTCATTGTTTTCTAGAAGTATATTTTTTCAAATAATTTGATAGTAATTAAATCAACTTCACATCCAACATTTTAAAATAATCTTTTGCAATTTAAAGAATTCAAGTTATTAAAAAAATTCATAGTTCACAAACAATTTTTTTAACATATGGGGGGGGGGGGAAGATGATGAATACATGAAAGCGTTCACTGTAATAAGTATTCATTACGCAAAGTGGATTACTACTATCAATATTTTTTAATATCTTTTCATTTCTTAATTCTAAAAAAAAAAAATTGCAGTTTTAATATTGTATCACATACGTATATGTATATCATTTTGTACATTACTGACATCTTTGAATACCTTCTGCTAATTAAATGAAAGCCGTATGATATCAAAATGTTAGTATAATGCCAATATAAAGAATAGAAAAATGTATACACTGATAAATATAATATATATATATATATATGTTTACACACACACACATATATATATTGTAATAACCGTTCCTTTCTAATCATATAATTAGTGTTACCTATCTCTTTTCCTCACTCTTGCCTATGTAATTTAGCACAGTGGTAGAGTGTCTGTTCTGGAATGTGGAGTCCTAGAATCGATTGCAATGCTCACTCTTCTGGAACTTGAATTTCTTATGAACTCTCTCTCTTGCAATAAAACCATTTAAATATTTTTTTGCTTTCCATACTGCATTTGTTGACAGTATGTTCATATAGAATTTAAAAATGATTTAGTTGGATTTTATTATAATGAATATTGTTATTAGTGAATCATTCCCACACATGCTCTGTATAATCAAATAAGACACAGCTGGTAGGGGTACTAGATAAATAAATAATTCATTATATAATGAAGCTCTAATAAATATAGCAAAAATTCAATTATTTATTTCTCTCTTCTTCTATTTACATTCTGATTGCTTCATCTTCTCTAACTACTTTTTTGTTTTTTTTCTCTCCACCATTTTTACCTTATTAAAATTTATTTCAAATTTTATGAGCATGCCATTAAATTCTGTCATATTACATCTAAATGGAATCAGTTCAAAGACAATAAAAGGAAAAATCAACTTAAGTATAATGAGATTATAATTAATTTATTGTATATAAAATCTTTACTATTAACCCTACCGAATTTTGCTATTTCTGATGTTTTTCTTTGTCTCACATGTCAACATAAAATATATGATAAAATGATTATTACTTATCAGAAAATAATAAATTTGACTTTATTTGATATATATTTGTTTACTACTGAAATAAATTTTAAATGTTCATATTTTGTTTCTGTAAATATTAAAAAAATGAGAATGTAATCAAAACAAAGTCATTATACATCATTGTTTTTAGAAAGATTATTTTCAGTTTATAAAATCAACAAAATCTTTTTTGTTTCTGAATATTTTTAAAAACTTGAACAAACAATTATTTATTTCTTTATTATCTAATAAATTATGTTTTAAAAGTTTAAAGTTTTTAAATATTTATTGCAAAATTGTGATTATTTTATTCCTCGTAAATATAAGTAGAATGTTTACAACATAGCAAGTCTCCAAATTTGCTTGTGGCCATCCATATTTATGTTAGCTGCTAATATAATGTTATATTTTTGAAAATAAATTATTTCAAGTCAAAATAAGTTATTAATAATTTATATTTGTTGATATCTAATAAAAATAGTGTAAATTATTGTTAAAAAATATATAAAGCTAATAAATTCATAAATAAACATGTTTTTGGATCATTGGAAAATTCAATGTTGTAAAACACTGAACATTTTACAGTCTTGACAACACATAATGGCTGATCATGTTAGTGCAGGGCTGATGTTTATTGTTAGAGTAGAAATTTTGAATTTTACATTTTTTTTCAGAAATTTCAAGTAAAAAATTTATTATAATAAAATATAGCATTTTAACACATTTTCACATATAATACTTATGAAAAAATTCACTAGGGGGCAATTGGCCAAAAGATGCTTCTCTATCATTTGAAGTATAAGTAGGTTGCCAAATGATAACTTTTCTTATTATTTTATAATAAAAATTATTTATTTACCTAAATGTAATTCAACTATAAATTATTTCCTCCTTTTCTGAGTTAAAGTAATACAAGACTCTGTTGATGAGAACATCCACAGAAAAGTTTTTTTAAAAAAATATTCAGCTTTATTACTGCCTAGCATGTTTTCTAAATAACATATATACATGTTATATTGAAATAATGCTAGACAGTAATAAAGCTAAATAAGTCATGAATATGACATACATGTTATATCAAAGCATTCTATTGCACCTTTTCTGTCAATATTTTCATTAACAGTCTCTTATTACCTAGATATATTATATCCAATTCTATACCATTAAAGTTTTTGTATAGATTTCTGTCATTATTGCTTTTAATTAATAATTTCCACCAATTACTCCTTTATACACTTTTATTAACTTTTTCTTAATTATTATATAAGATGAAACAGATGACTAAAGTGATCTTGAAAGTCTGGATTTAAATCCCCTTGAATTACATCTAGTTTAAAGCATATATGTACTATATTTTTATTTAATTATTATTTATTTTTTACTGTAATTTTTTTTTGTTTTGTTTTCAGTTGCTGATCTAATCTGAATAATCGTTTTATATTTATTGTAAAATGAAACAATTGTTCAGATTATATCATTGATTCATATCTTTACTCAAATGACTAACTGAAAGTTTTGGAAAGAAATTTCTTGAAAATATTTTATGAACATTCTTTACAATAAATCATTGCCATAAATACGTATTTTTAATTTTCACTTGGAAATATTATATTATCTATAATGTGTGATTGTAAATTTAACTAGCTGACAATCAGGGTCAGATATAATAGGTAAGAGTTAAGTGTAAAATCAATAAAGGTAATTACTATCATAAACAGTAAATAACATTTATTAATTAAAACCGACTTCATAAGAAATAACATCCCAAAAAGCACAATTCATGCTGCAGTATATTTTAACATTAGATATCAAAACTATTATGAAACAAAACCACTCATTACAATGGAATTGCTGGTGAAAAAGAGCACGTTAACTGCACATGGCAAAATAATAAAAAAAATAAACAACTATTAATCATAGGGAAACATTGTAACTAGTGATATATCTGGTACTTTAATGAGGCTCATAATATAGAGCATGTTAATTGTCAAAATATTAAGAGATATGCAGTACACAATATTCTATAATTATAATTAAATTGGCATGGCTTTATATAACTTTATATAGAATTAGAATATTGAATGGCTATAATCAATATTATTTTTAAACATAAACAAATATTAATACATTGTGCAGGCTTAAACCTGTATTTATATATGTAATATATGCAGGATTTGAACTCAGACTTTCACATGACCCACTACTCTCAGTGCCATCTCATATTGCTGACCCATTTGGTCACAAACATGTTCATGATTATCTTTTCAACATGTGTGTGATCATGTAGGTCAGCAATATAAGATGACACTGAGAGTAGTGGATCATGTGAAAGTCTGAGTTCGAATCCCACATATAAACAAATATTGAAAACATTAAACTCCATATCTTAAATCCCTCAGCATATGATATACTTAACTCAAATTACACATTGAATCTATGCATAATTGACAGTATAATATCTTTTATCTTATATTTTAAACAATAATTAAATAAAAGAACCTACCAAACTTTACACTTTTGTTTCCCCAAATAAATTACATTCAAATACTATTTGAAATAATAAGGAATTTTCTTTCTATTTTTAATATTTTTCTTTTCCTATTATTTTTAATATTTATTTACATTTTCAAATATTTTTTGTTCATATAATTATTTATTATCTCTATATTAACATTATTCTTTTTTAAAAGTACAACATAATCAACATAAAATTTATCTGATCTACACATACATATATCTACACTTATTTATGAATCACTAAGTACAAGCATTTAATATTTTTTCTTTCTAATCACCGAAGTACAAGCATTTAATATTTTTTTCTTTCTAACATTTAACAACTTTATTGTTTTTATTTATGATGTTTTTTTTAAACAGACAACTTTGTATTTTAAATCATTTAGAATGTTATTTTTTATTTATTATGTCAATATTGTTTTAGTCAGTCAACTTTTTATTATAAATCATTTTATAGTTTAAATTTTTTTGAAATGGTTATTAATTATTTCCTATTTTTTTCTTTATAATATCCTGAAAATAATGTTGTAATATACCAAACACTTTAATAAATTATCAGATCCATTGTTCAGATAATAATTTAAATTACACATTAAATCTCTTTTATATTAATAAAAAACATTTCTTTCTTTCATATCTACATTAAACGATATATTTCAATTATTTTGTAATATTTTCAATTATTAATGCTAATTATAAATCAATGAAGTAAATTAAAGTTTATTTCAGCTATATTTAAATCACTGCTTTTTTACTAAGACAATAAACCTAAAGCATGTGCTGTGGAAAATGTGAAGGTAGGGACCTCTACAGGTCTTAACCACAAGCTTATGCATTGGAAAAAAAGGGGTAAGCTTGTGGTTAAGACCTGTAGAGGTCTCTACCTTCGCATTTTCAACTGCACATGCTTTAGGTTTATTGCCTTAGTAAATATTACGTATATAATCAATATGCATTAAATAAATTTATATCACTGCTTTTTCGTGACTTACCACTCTCCACACTATCTCATAACACTGATACACTTGAACACATATATGTTGAAAAGATAAATAATCACCAATATATGTATTTCATGCTAAACCAGAAATCATCAATTGGTCCAGATTATCATCTCTGCACATACATGCTACAAGTACTCCAATATATATTAAGATAGCCAATCCTCATACTTTAATGGACAGGCTTCAATCTATTCCACACTCGAACCCTTCAACCATCCATCCAATTGAAAATCTGATGATGGAATGCTCAAAGGCCACCCTGAGGCCAAGATTCTTGTCACACCCATGTTGTAGCATGTATGTGTAGAGATGGTAATCTGGACCAACTGATGATTGCTGGTTTAGGATAAAATATGTATATTGGTGATTATTTATCTTTTCAACATATATGTGTTCAAGGGTATCAGTGTTATGAGATAGTGTGGAGAGTGGTGGGTCATGTGAAAGTCTGTGCTCCTATACCCTATATATTACATATATAGACACAGGTATATAATAAGCCTGTGTGTTTCAGTTATCACTGCTTTTTGTAAATTTACATATTAACTTTGAAATATGTATACCCAACAAAAACATTCTACTTTTTTTGTTGGGTATTACAACAATTTCAATAACGCAACATATTTAAATTAAGTAAGATAAAAAATTCTGAAAGTTTATTTTAATGTATTATGAAATAAATATTAAAATGATTTTTTTTTAAAAAATACTAATAAAAGAAACAAATTTAAACAAATTAATAAACACTTACAGGTTTTCCCATGGTTCTGAAATATGAAATTTTTGTTTACATAGAGTGCAATTATAGGTTTAATATTTCAATTAGAACCTAGAGAATAACTTTGTACGTTGTTGACAGTATTTTAATTATTGCTTGTGATAACTTCTGATTTTGATCTTTTAAGTAATGCTAAAATTTCAGTATTATAATTTTCACTACACCATTGTCACGCAAGATAGAGATTGGTTTATATCCCTTTTAAAACCTTATCAATGGGGGTCTAATCAAAATTATATGTTGAAAGATATGTAAAAAAGATGTCTAATCTTCAAGATGCACACACTTTATGCTGAAACAGCACTCATCAGACATCCAGATCATAATATCTTGCATATATCTTTATCATTGTTCAGAGTATATAGATAGCCAATTACTACAGTTTAATTGATGTCAAACTTCCCATTCTTATATCTTTGACACAAATCACATAATGGAAGTATATTAATAATTTTTATTAGTCATTCATTACACTAGAGATTATTTACTTAATGAATAATATTTTTGTAGTGTAACTTTCACATCACCACTTTCACATAAGATAACACTGGTTTCTATCTGATGTCTATCCACTTTTTACAAGTTAGGGAAGTGTATAATCATAAACATATGACCAAATACATGTGAAAAAGATGTGTGATCCCCAAAATGCTCATTTCATGATGAACCACCACTCATCAATTGGAACAGACCACAATTTTTTAGACATACATTTATCATTGTTAGTATATATAGATAGCTAATTACTACAGTTTAACCAATAAGTGTCTAATTTACCACCCTTGTATCTTTACACAAATCATTTACTAGAAGTAAATTAACAATTTTTATTAGTAATATCTAGTCTGGTAAATGACTAATAAAATTATTAATATACTTCCATTAAATGGTTTGTGTCAAAGTTATGAAGATGGTAAGTTTGATAATCATCAATTAAACTGTAGTAATTGGATATATATATATATATATATATATTGAATAATGATAAAGATATATGCAAGAGATTTTGGTCTGGGCCAACTGATGAGTGCTAACACAGCATAAAATGGTTATCCTGGGAATCAAATGATTTTTACACATCTTTGGTCATATGTTTAGAAGCAGATAGAAAACAGTCCCTACCTTATGTGAGAGTGGTGTAGTGAAAATTTTATTGCAGACATATTGTTCATTGAGTAAATAATCCCTAGTCTAATGAATACTAATAAAAATTATTAATATATTTACAGTAAGTGATTTGTGTCAAAGTTATGAGAGTGGTAAGTTTGACACTTATCAATTAAACTGTAATAATTGGCTATGTTTATATTGTACCAGTCGAAAAACGCATATTGATCCAACATACCCCTGAACACAGGTAAAGTACCTCGAGTCCGAACATGTACAAGATATATAAATCAGGTACACCGTGGATTCTGCCCTATTTACCTATATCCCCAGATCAAAGATCGAATCAATAGCCTTTCTTGATGATACGAACTAATTCCTTTACTTTCACCGTGCCAGCAGCTGAGTCTTAAAGCCTGAGATTCATTTTTAATTATATATTTTAGTGAGAACTTGGGTAATTGATTGATTGATATATTTAAAATCAAAAATAAAAGTAAATAAAAATGGTTCGAGGAACACTGGAAGTTTTGTTTTAGTTATATATATATATTTAAAATTCATTAAGCATGTTACATTAATATTTAACTCAAGCTCTTAAAAACAAAACAAAATTACAATCTTTAAATTAACTTTTATAATTGCATAAGTTCATGATGACTTTATATTAGCAGTTAACATTTCATTTGTTTAGTTTATATACTTTTACTTTTATCTTCATTTATTGCAAAAAAAAAAAAAGATTTTAAAAATTAAATGATCACGGATTTTAAAATTATCCATGCACATTTAGTGCATGCTTATAAGATAGCGGCAGGTCTAAACATCTGCCTAACGAACATATATAAGAATGAATATTTTATTTCTTCTTTAAACAAGATTTAAACAAAACATTTTCTGTTAAAATGGACATTAAATAAATGATTATAATAAGACTAATTTGACATCTTACTCCATTAACATATATATATATAAAATTGATTTTATTTCTCTTTATACAAATAATAATTTAGATTTCAAATAACTAATGTTTTATGACATTAGTGACCTTGCTGGAATAGCTTATAACCAACTTTACAGTGATTAAAACTGTAAGCGGTTATAACAAAAAAATAGATCAGTTAATTATCAAGCAGACAAGCCACTTTAGTTGGACTTACAACTAAAATCATACCTATAAGAACTATAACGTGAATTAGCCAAAATCAAATGATTTTAACTAATTACGAAAACAAACAAAAGAGTTGATTATTCAGGTCGAAGATCCTCAAGTAGAATCATTTGCTTATGGCTTATGTATTAGATAGGCAAAAGAAAAGCAAAACAATGTTGGGTTAATAAATATACAAATGCAAAGGAGAGAAGAAACGTAAGTAGAAACATACGGGCCGGATTATGGACACTTGTATGCCTATTCCAACTAAGAATAAAAAGAGAAATTGATATGTCCACATGTCATGTCGATATACCAATAGGAGATAGGACTTATGGAGAGTCAACATGCCCACCTATATGGGTTCCACGCCAGCTAACCCACTCTATCTCAACCATGCTATCCGATTCACAGACGTATGTGAAACCAGAAGCTAACTTCAAATCACCAAATCAATGACCATTTTAGGTCTGTCCATCATACTCCAAGCATTCTTTATTAACCTAAGATATCATAATCATTAAATATGAATGAATTATAATTAAATAACCTTAAATGATCTAATACTGCATAGAGACCAACCTGCGTAAACAACTACTTTATGTAAATATTTAACCTACAAAATCATACATATAGAAATAAAGAAATTTAATTCTCGAATAAACCCCCCCTTCCCTCTTTCCTAACTTAAAAAAAGGGCATAATAATTAACTGACGCTATCCAGCAGCACTGTTACAAAGTCAAAATCTATAGCATATTACTTTTGTTTTAAATTACCGAAATATAAAATAATAGAATCCCATTTTGGGAAATCTATAATAAATTATTAAAAAACAATTATGGTAGATTTATTTAGAAATATATATATTCGACATAACTTCACTTGTGAAAATAAAAATAGATCAACTTATTTTATTTTTAAAATTAAATTGTACTTTGCTAAAACTCCCTTCCCCTAGTAAATATAATTTGCTCTCTTAGCAAATTACTCTCCTTAAGTCCCCGCGAGTGAAGTTTGTTGAAATAAAAAAAAATCAAAGCATGAAATATCATGCTAAAAATTAATATAAAAACAAATAAATAAATTCATATTAAATTAATCAAAAATATTAAAAATTATGGTGAGCTTGAGTTATGAAACATTATAATTTAAAAGAAAAGGGTTAAAGAATCAACTAAAAGATTTAAAAAAAAAAAAAAACTTTAAACATTCTTTTTTTTAGCTTTAAAAAACTATATTTACATTCTAACGATAGTAGCTTCTAACATTTTGACGGAAGTATAAATTTTAAGCTCTTCAGCATTTTACCTTGGAGTTCCCCGGGATGAGTTCTGCAGGCGAACATTGGTGGCAGATGGCTTTTTTGAAGGCAGGTTGACAGTAGCAGCATAATGGAAGATTTTAGGTCTCAGGAAGGGACGGGCGGTGATCTACACCTTCTACTACTTGCTCGTCATAGCATGGAGACTTCTACAACTTTCTGTTCTCTGTTTTTGTTTGTCTATGTCTATCTCTCAGTCTAAAAAGGACCACTATTTATACCTTTCTAATGGTATTAGATTTCTCTGCTGCCTGAGGTGATTTTCCTTTAGAAACAATAGAAATTATGTTTTTATTATAATTTTAGAAAGTTTGTACCTCAATAACGATCAATAGATTTCAATATAATTTTATGTTAGTTTTATTTTGAGTTAACGATGTAGAATCTCTACTAATTAATGAATAGAAATTCCAAAGTAAATGGATTTTTGGTAATTTCTAAGTGTTTTTAATTTAAAAATTTATTTTAAACTTCTTATCGAGGTACAAATCTTTCAAAAAGGCCATCTTGGATTCTTGAACTAAAAAAAATAAGGCATTTTAAACATACATATATGTGGAATATATAACAAAAATTCAAAATTTATTATTTGAATTTTTTCCTTTTAATAATATAAATGAAATAACTTATTATGTTAGTACAATTATATATATTATTAACACTATCCAAAATAAATTTTAGGATTTATTCAGGATAGCTAAAAAATGTTAAAAAATGTTTTTTTTAGAATAATAAAAAGAAAGCAAATGTTAGTAAAATAAATGATTAGGTGGGTCAGACTGTGAAACGGCAAATCTGACTCAGATTTACCATTTCAATATATATATATAAACTACATATTTTGTGGGTTTATCCGTGCTAAAAAAAATTTAAATATTAATATTCTGGCATTTCAACTTGGTCACACAAGTCATCCATTGGGTGATAAAAGGTAGAAAGACGGTTCTAGAGGCGCTACATTCACTGATTTGAATAAACGTTAAAGTTCCACCAATAGCAAAAATGTTAAATTTAAAAATGTTTTTTAAAAAAATATTTCCAAATAGGGGGAAGTTTGCATGTATCATCTCACTTATTGATACAATCTGGCCTTTTAAGTATCTCAATGGCTTCTCTAATTTTTTTAAAAGGTTTAAAAATTAATGCTAATGTCATTCTGGTCAGTTTGATGTTGTGTCTTTGTTTACAAACATTCCAATTGATGAAGCTTTAAATATAATTTCACAACATTGCAATTTACCTGACCATATTATTGCATTGATTAAACATTGTCTCTTGAACACATATTTTGTATACAATGGACAACATTACAGACAATTTTTTGGTACTCCTATGGGCTCACCTATCTCAGGAGTAATAGCTGATTTATTCATGGAAAATATAGAAACTTGTGCTTTAGAATCATCATCTTTAAAACCTCTCATTTGGCTCAGATACATAGATGACACTTTTGTCATATGGCAACATGGAAAAAATAAATTACATGATTTTTTCTTACATTTAAATAATATGCATCCTCATATTAAATTTACAATGGAGACGGAGTCTGATGGAAAACTTTCTTTTCTTGATGTTTTAGTCTCCAGAACACCAAATAGTTTATCTTTTTTAATTTACAGAAAGAATACACACACGGACAGATTTTTACATTTCCATTCTCATCATCACCCAACTCAGATAAATTCTGTTGCCAAAACTCTTTTAAATAGAGCAATTAACCTTTCAGATGAGACACATCTGAAAGAAGAAATAAATCATATTAATAGTGTTTTATTAGCAAATAGTTATAATTACAAATTTATAAAAAAAAAAGCCTTATTTTAAGCCTAAAATAGACAAAATAGGAAACAAAAAGATGATAAATCAGCTATTAGGATTTGTGTTACATATGCAAAAGGAACTACAGACAGTATTGGACATATATTGAAATGCTATAATATAGATACAGCTTTTTCTACTCATCAAAAGATCAGCAATATAATAACCAAGCCTAAGGATTCAATCCCTCTTGAATCTCATGGTGTTTATCAAATCTCATGTAAAAATTGTAAAGCTTTTTACATAGGTATGTGTAATCATAACATCAATGTTAGGAGAGATGAGCATGCTAATGCAGTTAAACAACAATCATCATCATCTGCATTCTCACTCCATACTATAGATTCAGGTCATAAAATTGATTTTTCTAGTACCAGGATCATATCTAGATGTGATAATCTCTACCAGTGCAAAATTAGAGAAGCCATTGAGATACTTAAAAGGCCAAATTGTATCAATAAGCGAGATGATACATGCAAACTTCCTCCTATTTGGAAAGTATTTTTTTAAAAAAACATTCTTAAATTTAACATTTTTGCTATTGGTGGAACTTTAATGTTTATTCAAATCACTGATTGTAGCACTTCTACAACTGTCTTTCTACCTTTTATCACCCAGTGGATGACTTGTGTGACCAAGTCGGAATATTAATATTTAAAAATTTTTTAACATGGATGAACCCACAAAATATGTCATTTATATATGCAACCCATGAAAATATTCATTTCAACATATATGTATTGTAACGGTCAGAATCGTCTATCTCGCTAACACACTGCAGAATTCAAACCCCAGACACAAAACTGAACATTTTAGGAGAAGTTGCCTTCTAGATATACTAAGTTCGAATCTAAAGTCCAAATTTCACAGCGCCATCTACGTGATAACGCATCTGATGCCACTACTAGTATAACCTTTGACCGGTGCCTGGTGGTCAGGGAGAAACAAAAGACTCTATACTAAAAGAAGTTTGGGTGGCTAATTAACGTCTATGGATTTACAAAAGAAATGCAGAAAATATATATATAGACCGAGACAGTGATAGGAATCAAATAAAATAAGAGATCAAAGTTAGTTTTAAATAATTTCACACAATTTATTTATATATATATATAATGCCACTGTCTGCTTATATGAGACAGGGACGCGTATTAAATAATTGTTGGCATTTATATTTCAATAAAGACAAAAGGTTTTAAAACAGAGTGATATATTCTATTCCTCAGGCTAATAGCGTTACGATAATGTGCTTGACAAGATAGGAACATGTGCGAGGTGCTTTGAGTAAATAGACAAGTTTAAGACAATATTTGAAATTAAATGTTCTAAAATATTTATTGATTTCGAGAATAGTACGGACTAAAGCTCACGAAGCAAACATGGGAATGGGATCAAAGCATTTATTTGAGAATAATAATAATAGATTTGTATTGGGAGGTCAGTATTGCTGATAGTGAATTTATAAAGTTGGAGGGTGTGACTCGTTTAAGTCATGGATGCTTTATAAAATAAATATAAAATGAAACAATATTGAAGATCTGGAATAATTACAGAGGGCATCTCGCCGCTAACCTGTAGGAAAGTATTTTGATGAACAGCCGAAACTTAGCGAATGTGTGACGATTGCGTTTAATTCCCAGGGGTGTCATTTGGGACACCCTCTGCCTGGAAACCACAGGCATGGAGAGAACGGCCTTAGTGGTGTAAAGAATCCTTGGAAAAATAAAACAAAGCGGTCTCAACAACCAATTCATGTACCAGCAATACGAGACTAGTGTATATAAAAACATACTAAATGGGTTTTACTTAGATTAAGAGAAATGCCCAATCAAATTCCCCGAAATTCATTTAAGAGGGTCCGCACATTCTTGACGTCAATGATGAACTTTATAATGAAAGTAGAACACGGTAATTAAAATAGGAAAATGCATGCTTGCGGGTTTGAAAAGTAAGTATAGATTTATATACGCAATCATGCATTTGGGGACACATTTAAATCATTGACTTCGCACATACTCTTATATTAGATTAAAATCAATAGCATGTAGATTTTAAACTATGTGATTATATTACATTAAAGAAAAGAATCGCCCTCGAACGAGTGATTTGCAAGATAGTAAAATTGGAAAATTATAAATTTAAAATATGCCTTAATAGCGGCATCTTACTTTCAATAGAGGGAATAGTTCACTCGGTCAAAGACGATTCTAACACATTATCATAATAAAATAAAAGAAAGCTTTATAAATAGAAAATATTAACCCAAGGATAGAGAGCAAAATGTTGAGTATATTTAAATACATGAAAGAAATACATAATGAAGTTGTGAAATATAAGAAAACAATGTTAAATAGCTATAGCATGTTAGTTAGGAATCACAAGAGCTCTTGGGTTAATTTGGGTTACCTCTGGAAATGCATTTGCAGGTAGATGTTCGGCAGGTTTTATAATTCAGCAGCAAAATCTGGAATGTTCATATTTTGGCAGTGGCAGCAGCAGTTCCGGGGTCCGTGTGATAACTTCTGATAGTATGGAGCAGCGGCTGGCTATTCCGAGGGGATATAGCCATCTTAACGCCTCTACTCAGACATGTCAAGGTTAGCAAATTATTAGAATCTTAGAACAACTCAGAAACCTTTAGACAACTCAGAATTCTTTATAAGCTTAGAATGGAGAACAAAAGAAAAACATCCTTTTTATAGTAAAATTTAACAATAGACTTGCCCCGGAGCGTACAAAATTATTGGACTTATCTGCTGTAATTAAATCTATCCGAATGTCTAAAGGAATTCAACATTAATTAATTTCTTTTGTTAACTTCCCCGTCGACATTCAAATTACAAACTAGATTTAATTAAAATTACTGCTACTAATTAAAGAAAACTTAAGTGGACAGCTGCTGTTTTTAGATAAACTTATATAATTAAACTATTGTCCCTCATTTATTTTAACAGAAATATTTGGGATGATTTTTATTAAATAAAATGAAAATTATTTTATTTTAAATTGTAATATTTGAATCTATCTACTAAACGAATATTTACTAAATGAATTTTATTTTAAATCAAAATATATTATGATGGTAATATATTTGTAAATAGATCCAAACAAAATAACTAACAATTTATAATTTTGATATGTTTTAAAATGGATATCATAGTGTGTGCGCAATTACGACTTATATAACTTACTTTTTAATAAATGTAAATTATGTGAACAAATACATAATTCATAATATTTTATTTTATTTGGGAATAAGTTATATATATAATACGAGCATTGTGCTCGTGGTTTAAAATTAGGCGGGATTTTCGGTATATAAGTGTATTGCAGACACACTATGATAGATTGGGGTTCAAACTAAGGTATGAGGGTAGGAAGTAGGTGAGAAAAGGTGAAACGAAGATCTGCAAAGCAGACCTTACTGTTTCACATTCCCTTAGTGACGGAACAAAAAAAAATTGTTAAAAAAAAAAGATCTTACAACAAGTGTCCACCTATGAAGCCTGCATAAAAAAAATTTACAAGATAACCCATAATGTACAGGATATAAATATAATGAAGAAACGAAACTGAATTATATACCCGGATCATATTAATAAATCTACCATCTAGCGAACATTTTCTATTATTCCCCCCCCTTCAACCAAATTTTATTTAAAAAACTAATAGTTTAACACTGCTTATATCCGATTTCCTTTTTATATTACCCTGTGATGTGTCCTTTTTTATTTTATTTTTTTGTTTAAAAAAAAACTACTATAATCCTGGGTCTGGTGGGTAATACATGCCTTTATATTTTAATAAGTGCAGTCTCCAATTATCAGGTCTCTTCACATTGTCTGGCGGTTCTTTAGCCCAGAGACTGAAATCCAGACTGGTTAAGAATTCAGCCATGTCCTTTACTTCATGCAGTTGATATATTTTTGCTATATCAGGTGGGAAATTTTCCTGGTTTTCTTTACGTCCTTTGATGTTGGTGGTAAGCATGGTTAGCTGGGTTTGAATCCGTAAGTCCCATACATTCTTGGCTGGAAATATTTCGTCTAAATACAGTTGTGGACATTTTTTGACTTCGTGAAAAATTTTTATGTGATGAAGCTTGGTTAGCTGGGTTTGATGTCCTGTGTCCTGGACATCATTTAATGAAAGTACTCTTTTCAAAGAAAGTTCAGGACATTTTTTTACTTCCTGGAATATTCTAGTGTTGAGCTTGGTTAGCTGGGTTTGATGGTCTAAGTCTCGGATATCATTTGATGGAAGTACTTTTTCCAAATAAAGTTTGGGACATTCTTTAACTTCATGAAACATTTTAGTGTTGATAGGCTGAGTTTGAGGTCCCAGATCTGGTGTATCAGTCTTCTTTGCAGAATCATTTGTCTCTACTTTATGGTTCAGGAGTTTATCTTCCATCTCTTGCCATCCAGGGAGGAGTCTGTACAGCGCTCTAAGTTCCTCACCTCTCCTTCGGCTTTCTTCTTCCCATCTTTTCACTTTTTCTTCACCTTGTTAAACAATTCTATAATAGCCAGGAAACGGACCTTATTAGTATCTGTATCCTCCATGGCCTTGGATGTTACTGTGATCGATGATGTTTTTTTTTTCTTTTATTTTACTATTTAATATATCCTAAAAAAAATTTTTATAAATAGGTGTACTTTTAAAACAATGTATAGCACTGATACGAAAATTTTAAAATGGTTTTATGCTGAGCTTACTAAAACTAATACGGTTAAAAAAAAATACTATTATTATTTTTCCTTGTTAGATTCTCTGTGATTATTACGTTTGACTTCAAATTTTATTAATGGCTAATAGACTATCTTCCTCTCGGTTCTGTTGGCCTAATTGCTGCTTTTATGTTTATCACTAAAACCCCCGACTACTACCCTTTTATTACTGCAAAAATTTCTTGTTTAAATCTGCTGCCAACATATATATTTGTAACTGCCCGTATATATAAAAAATCTCTTAAATTCTGTCAAAATATTTCGCTAAAATATATTTTTAAACTCAAGCAACTTTATTTACATATATAAACATTCGCTAGATCCGGGTATAATTATTTTGTTCCCTCTTATTTAAGATTTGCAAACATATATATTTATTTACGTAATTATTGATCCGATTCACATCTCATTATTTGGTCTAAGAAAATTTACACACATTGAAAAAAACAAATTACATATAAAAGAATTTAGCCTGGTGACAAAATTTATTTTAGAAGTAATTCCGTTTAGTGAAATTACCCTTGGGCGCCATGTCACCAGTTAAAAAGATCCATAGATTGTTAGCTTCCCAAAATGAATTTTAATAACTATTCCATTTAACTACGGGCACTCGTTAAAACATTCACATTTTTTTTATTGATTACAACATTTGATTTATAATTATTTCTGACTTCCATACGATAGCCTATTGTATCTAGGTCATTACGGTACAAAATTATTATTATGCTATCATGCACATTGAGCCGATAAAACTTTATTTTGATAGAAAATATAATATTTGAAATATTTATAATTGTCACAATATTCACTTGGGACAATATTTAAGTAATTTACGCTATGTGTACATAGCATGATTTAAGTGAAACAATAAATACAGATAATACTGATGGCTCGTATCGCACTATAGCATGTTTGGACAAGTTCTGATTATATAGGATAAGTAATTGAATGCCCGAGTCAAACAAAATATATGAAATATACATGCAAATAAACTATATAGATAATATCGAGTTTGAAAAATATTATATATATCAAAAATATAAAGGATTTGAGTGATAAAATATGAACAAAACACTAAAATTAATCTACAGGGATGTGGGTATTTTAAATAATTAAGATCTACAGGGATGTGGGTGTTTAAATATTCGAGGCCCTATGTTTGGGCAAGCCATGGACCTGGAAAAAAAATTTACTATGTAACGGTCAGAATCATCTATCTCACTAACACACTGCAGAATTCAAACCCCAGACATGAAACTGAACATTCTAGGAGGGGTTACCTTCTAGATATACTAAGTTTGAATCTAAAGTCCAAATTTCACAGCGCCATCTACATGATAATGCATCTGATGCCACTACTAGTATAACCTTTGACCGGTGCCTGGTGGTCAGGGAGAAACAAAAGACTCTATACTAAAAGAAGTTTGGGTGGCTAATTAACATCTATGGATTTACAAAAGAAATGCAGAAAATATATATATAGACCGAGACAGTGATAGGAATCAAATAAAATAAGAAATCAAAGTTAGTTTTAAATAATTTCACACAATTTATTTATATAAATATATATATAATGCCACTGTCTGTTTATATGAGACAGGGACACATATTAAATAATTGTTGGCATTTATATTTCAATAAAGACAAAAGGTTTTAAAACAGAGTGATATATTCTATTCCTCAGGCTAATAGCGTTACGATAATGTGCTTGACAAGATAGGAACATGTGTGAGGTGCTTTGAGTAAATAGACAAGTTTAAGACAATATTTGAAATTAAATGTTCTAAAATATTTATTGATTTCGAGAATAGTACGGACTAAAGCTCACGAAGCAAACATGGGAATGGGATCAAAGCATTTATTTGAGAATAATAATAATAGATTTGTATTGGGAGGTCAGTATTGCTGATAGTGAATTTATAAAGTTGGAGGGTGTGACTTGTTTAAGTCATGGATGCTTTATAAAATAAATATAAAATGAAACAATATTGAAGATCTGGAATAATTACAGAGGGCATCTCGCCGCTAACCTGTAGGAAAGTATTTTGATGAACAGCCGAAACTTAGCGAATGTGTGACGATTGCGTTTAATTCCCAGGGGTGTCATTTGGGACACCCTCTGCCTGGAAACTGCAAGCGTGGAGAGAACGGCCTTAGTGGTGTAAAAAATCCTTGGAAAAATAAAACAAAGCGGTCTCAACAACCAATTCATGTACCAGCAAGACGAGACTAGTGTATATAAAAACATACTAAATGGGTTTTACTCAGATTAAGAGAAATGCCCAATCAAATTCCCCGAAATTCATTTAAGAGGGTCTGCACATTCTCGATGTCAATGATGAACTTTATAATGAAAGTAGAACACGGTAATTAAAATAGGAAAATGCATGCTTGTGGGTTTGAAAAGTAAGTATAGATTTATATACGCAATCATGCATTTGGGGACACATTTAAATCATTGACTTCGCACATACTCTTATATTAGATTAAAATCAATAGCATGTAGATTTTAAACTATGTGATTATATTACATTAAAGAAAAGAATCGCCCTCGAACGAGTGATTTGCCAGATAGTAAAATTGGAAAATTATAAATTTAAAATATGCCTTAATAGCGGCGTCTTACTTTCAATAGAGGGAATAGTTCACTCGGTCAAAGATGATTCTGACACATTATCATAATAAAATAAAAGAAAGCTTTATAAATAGAAAATATTAACCCAAGGATAGAGAGCAAAATGTTGAGTATATTTAAATACATGAAAGAAATACATAATGAAGTTGTGAAATATAAGAAAACAATGTTAAATAGCTATAGCATGTTAGTTAGGAATCACAAGAGCTCTTGGGTTAATTTGGGTTACCTCTGGAAATGCATTTGCAGGTAGATGTTCGGCAGGTTTTATAATTCAGCAGCAAAATCTGGAATGTTCATATTTTGGCAGCGGCAGCAGCAGTTCCGGGGTCCGTGTGATAACTTCTGATAGTATGGAGCAGCGGCTGGCTATTCCGAGGGGACATAGCCATCTTAACGCCTCTACTCGGACATGTCAAGGTTAGCAAATTATTAGAATCTTAGAACAACTCAGAAACCTTTAGACAACTCAGAATTCTTTATAAGCTTAGAATGGAGAACAAAAGAAAAACATCCTTTTAACAATAGACTTGTTCTGGAGCGTACAAAATTATTGGACTTATCTGCTGTAATTAAATCTCTCCGAATGTCTAAAGGAATTCAACATTAATTAATTTCTTTTGTTAACTTCCCCATCGACATTCGAATTACAAACTAGATTTAATTAAAATTACTGCTACTAATTAAAGAAAACTTAAGTGGACAGCTGCTGTTTTTAGATAAACTTATATAATTAAACTATTGTCCCTCATTTATTTTAACAGAAATATTTGGGATGATTTTTATTAAATAAAACGAAAATTATTTTATTTTAAATTGTAATATTTGAATCTATCTACTAAACGAATATTTACTAAATGAATTTTATTTTAAATCAAAATATATTATGATGGTAATATATTTGTAAATAGATCCAAACAAAATAACTAACAATTTATAATTTTGATATGTTTTAAAATGGATATCATAGTGTGTGTGCAATTATGACTTATATAACTTACTTTTTAATAAATGTAAATTATGTGAACAAATACATAATTCATAATATTTTATTTTATTTGGGAATAAGTTATATATATAATATGAGCATTGTGCTCATGGTTTAAAATTAGGTGGGATTTTTGATATATAAGTGTATTGCAGACACACTACGATAGATTGGGGTTCAAACTAAGGTATGAGGGTAGGAAGTAGGTGAGAAAGGGTGAAACGAAGATCTGCAAAGCAGACCTTACTGTTTCAATATATATATATATATATATATTGTAGGAGATGACTTACAACTAACCTTCACACCTGTCCCAATTTCTTTCACATTGTTTAAATTCAGACTGGTAGGCAAATAATTTATCCTACATACCTACTTATACACCTGTGTTTGACAAATTAATTCTTATTGTTTTTTGTCTATTGTCAGAAAAAAACAAATTTGTTATATACATAAAGTATATATGCATATAAGCATACATATAAACTAATATGTTTGTCTATTTGTAGAAATTAATTGTTTTTCTTTTATTCATTTAATATAATTAACTGAAAATACTAATTGATTGACTTATAGAACAGACATAATCAAAGATCAAAGTTATATGAGGTCAAAATTGTTGCTAAGTGATCGAATTTCAATAATGAAGATTAAATAAATAATAATAATAATGTTTTATAATTTGTTTTTTTATTAAGTTGTAACAATAGTTTTTAGCTAGTGTGAGACAGTCTTGCATTGTTTCTCTTTACTTGTGGTTTAATGGCAGAACTGTCAAGACATAAAAATAAAGTCTTTTATTTTAAAAGTAATCTAAAGTCTTTTTAATTTGGATAGAAAAAAACTGAAAAGTTAAACTTTAATTTATAATTAGCAGGAATAAACTAGTCAATTAATTTATTCTGTGAGATTGAATTTGTTATTATGGAAATGATGTTAAGGAAATGTGAAACTACTAGAAATTCACTGTTTTTTAAAAGCTATTTTTATATATTTAAGCCACAATAAATAATAGTCAATTATAAAGGAATCATTACAATGTGTGTGGGGTAAAGAAACCAATACTGTAGGACTTTCCAAAGCTAGCTTCAATTTCATTATGTCATTATGAAATTAAGAAATTATGAAATTTTAAAAGTAACCATCAAAATGTTTATTTGTGAAATGCTGGTGAAAAACAATCTTCAATGGATTTATATACATTCAGAAGAAATAATTTGTATGTATTGGTTTTTAACCAAGCAGCATGAAATATATGAATATTAACAGAGTTGGCAAACAGGAACATTATACCTGGAGATTGACATTTAAATTTATAAACTCTTAACTGTGGGCAAAATGCTTGCTTTCCTCAGGATAAATATATTTTATTTTGATTCACATGATTTTTTTTTGCTTTTATAATTTCTGTTCAATAGTTTGTGTATTGTAATTTTTTTATTGTGTATTCAAGATTCATTTTTCAAATTTAATCACCTGCAATTTAAAGGTGGGAGCAGGGAATAGATGCTCATATGTTGATGTATTTTAAAAAGGAATCATAGTCAATTAATAAAAGTAAATTTACAGATTCCTCTAAAATTCAACATTGATCCATCAAGGTAACCTCAAGTAAGGTTTTTTTTATATATATTTAACATTGAGGGCAAACGTTAGGACAAACAAAACTATATTATTTACTAATAAGTTTTAATAATATTTACTTGTAATTTGTTTTATTTCTGAGTGCACAATTAACCCACCGGAGTAAAAGGTCTTTTTCATATCTATCATTAATTTTACTAGGACTTACACACATATATATGGATAGGAGTGGGGCTATACATATATATTTTTAATAAAAAAATAGTTATACATATATTTACTCTAGCCTAAAAAATATCATTCTAATAATTACATTAATGGGGTAATTTTAGAATTAGTGAACTCTCATTTTTTTTTTGTTTTTTTTTTTGTTTTATGTATATATTTAATAAATTATATAATATAATTTTGTATATAATATACTTCAAATTATTTTATTTCTGTTGTGTGAAGCCATCAAAATGATAAAAAAACCATTCTTGATAACCGAATATTTATTTATTTTATTATTTTTTGTTTGTAAATATTTATTATATATGTTGTTAATAAACATATTAAGTTGTTTAAACCAATCTGATCTTTGTTTGATCATCACCATCATCATTGTGCATTTATACCACTGGATGTTTGATCATTACCATCTTCATTGTGCATTTATACCACCAGTTGTTTGATCATTATCATCATTGTTATAAATTGATCTTTTAAATAATTGATCATCATCAGTATTTTTATATATCTATGCTTATATATAGACATATTTGATTTATAATTGAGTGAATCCATCCCTGAAGAGGGCTGACTGCAAAAATTCCCTGGGTTTGAATTCTGTGGTGTAATGGGGCCTAGAAAGGGAGAAGTAATGAATATGCATTAGTCTGGGCATATTGAAATATTGTTAGTAAATTATAAGTTAGTATATTGAAAGTAGGTGTGATTTGGAACTAGGCATTTCATTGTGACATCTTTAGCATCCTATTTGAAGGCCTAGGTCTGCCAGTAGTGAGATGTGCTCCCTTTGTTATATGCCATTTCTGATTCAGTAACATCTGGCACACCCAAAAGGGATGTCAAATCATGAATTTAGGATATAACTTGTTATGAGTTGCTTGACACATTGTATTCAAATCATCCAACCACTGAGTTGTATTCATGTCATTGTATGGTGTACCCAGCAGTTCTGTTATATATATATATATATATATATATATATATATATATATATATATATATATATATATATATATATATATATATATATATATATATATAATAAACTTAATTCATGCCATTGTGATAATTTTCTTTGTCAGCTATTAGAATCAACTAAGCATGGCAAAATGTATCCAGCAATGTAATAGAAATTTACATGAACTTAATTTATTTACATATATTTTTATGTGATGTTATTTATTAAATCACATATACAGATATTTATTTATTGTACAAGGTTTGGATAATAAAATTAAATCATTCGATTTAGCATTATTAATATTGAAAAAAAAATTATGTAGAGAATTAATATTGCTATAGGCAACAAATGAATGAAGTTGTTTTGAAATGCATATACCATAAAGAATGTCATTCTTTTATATAATATAATAAACATTATAATTAGAGCTTACATTCATTCAAATTATTTTCATATATTTGTGTATTATTATTTATTAAATTCTATATATATTGTACCATCTGTGATTAAACATAAAATAGGCATTGTCATAATTAAAAAAAATTTAATCTATTATCATGATTTTATATGTTTTTTAACTATTTGAAATTATTAAGTGATGTTTATCATAATTTTGGAATTATTATAAATACACTTGAATACAAAGTAATAATTCATGATTTATTTTTATTTTATTTTATTTTTAATTAATGTGATAAATAATTTATTAAGTTGAACTTAATATCTTACTATAAAATTATTTATAAATTTAAAAACACATTTTTTAATAGATTTTACAGTAATCTTTTGTCTATTTACATATTTTAACAACAATAGGTTTAGATAAATAAATAACAAATATTATTTTCATGTATATGTGGTTATATGTGTGATTGCATATTTAGATTATCATGTAAATTTAAAATCATATGTATTTTTAAAGTAATATTGTTATTAAAAATATATTATTATAATAATCTTTTTGTTAAACAAATGAATTTTCTGATTTGTAATTTAATAAAAAAAAATTTAAATCATTGTTATTATTTTATGTTAAAACATTTTTTTTTTTTTGTTTTTAAAAATTAAAAGAAATCATTTTGTTAGAAAATCTGTTATGTTTATAAAAATAAAAATAAAATTCTAATTAAAGTGGAATAATCACTAAATAAATAAAATTTAGAGTCAGACATTAGCTATTGCTTCTATGCCAATGATCTAAATGTTATGTTAATAGACAAATAATATAAAATTGCCCATGATTTAACTTAAAAGACAATCTCTTTATATATTTGTATCACTACTAGTTGTTACACTGAATTTTTTGTAGTAGATTATAATTTTAAAAGCATTATATTGAAGCAGTCAATCTTAGCTTAAGATTGAGCTTCATGTTTCCACATACTAACCTGTACTCAAACCTTATATTCCTTCCTGCTCCTTTAGTCATTTATATATATTTTATGTATATATTTGAGATGCATGCCTAAGTTATAAAATTTTAATGTTTCAATAACATTTTTTAAAGTTATTATTAATTCTTTTTTTTATTAATTATTAGTTTTTTTTTATTAAAGTACATAGGTGCGGCTCAAATATATATATAGGAGCAAAATATTAACAAAATATTGATGTTTTAAATATTTTATTATACGTCATTTTTTTAAACTTTTTTTTTTAAAATTGCTTGTTTTTCCTTTTAAACTGTATATTTTGTAAAACTGTAATTGTCCAAAATAATTAAAGGGTTGGAAACACTATTGTTTTAATCTGGGGAAGATATTTTTAATTAAAGTTTTTACTTAAAATGGGATTAAAATTAAAGATTTTCTTTTGTTATAAACATTTTTGTCAAATCTATTTCTAATCTGAAAATAGATTTGAATTTATTTTGGACATTATCTAACATTGCATCTTTCAAAAACAATGGACAAAGAAATGTAAAATTTCTGTTAGATCAAAAATTAGATTTTGAGGCTCAAACTAAGTAATTAAAGGCATTCCAGAAATACCTGGGCAGAGTATAAAATGGACAGATTTTAAATCACCAAGGGGGATAGATTAACTACTATTGAGAGAACTGTACAGTTAACTGAATCCAAGCTGTTTTTAAATGTAAGCATAGAAATCTCATCACCTTTCTGAACCATGAGGGTTATCTTCCGCTGCTGTTATATCATGCTCCCATAGAATGAAATAAAAGCCCAACTGAAGAATTGTGGAATGCTGAATAAAAGCTTGCTGTTATTTAAAAACCAATTGCCATGCATGAACAGACTTTAAAATATGGACTCATAAAATAGTGCAAGGTAAATTTTCAAGCCGCCACCTAAAAGTAAATCTAGCCTAACCAATCTCATCAAGATTTCTTTCATAACTGATTTAACTTTATGTAAAATGTAATTTGCTCTTAAATAATTTCTACAAATTTAATTCTCTCTCATATGCTCTTAACTTTTCTTAACTTTGGTGTGGTCATTTATTTATATGTGTTTATTATTTGATTTATATATATGCTTGTTTATTATTAATATGCCAATTTCCAGCAACCTGGAAAACTTAATTTCTAAAATCCTTTTTGTCTTTCAATTAAATCTCCATTAATTAAGGTTTCCCTCAAAATATATTATATGATATATGTTTGCCAGTTTGTTTTTACAAATCAACATTTTATGTTGGTTTATTACAAAATATATTTGTTAAACTCTGGATTTTCTACCTGTGGAGAATCCAGAACTTAGGCTAATTAATGTTTTGAAATTTTAAAATATTATTTACTCATATCTGAAATGGTGACCTATTAGTTGTTTTCTATAACTGCTAGCTTTCTTTTATTTTTCCATATTCTTAAAATATCTTATGCTTAAATATTCTCCATTGTTATAAAATTCATGAAGGTGGGATTGAATTATTTAAAACAGCAGGAAAGGGAAGGGGATAAATCTTAATGTTTCTTTTACTAAATAAAATTTTAATGTATTAGGGAATACTCTCTCTCTCTCTCTCTCTCTCTCATATATATATATATATATATATATATATATATATATATATATATATATATATATATATATATATATATATATATAACTGCATAGCATATTATTTGTCTAAATTATGGCATTCAAACAAGGGTCATTTATTTTTAAAGCAGTAAATCTTAGTCAATGTCATTAGTGACATTTATCCATACTGCGTTACTGACATTTGGCCTATCTTCATATATATATTACATGCTTCTAATCTTCTAATCTGGCGATTGTGACAAAGTTTGAACCCATAGATTTATTTCTCAAGCCTTGTTCTGAGAATAGTTGACCTTCCTAGAACTATTTATTTTATATAAAAAGGTCTCTGACAGTGATTCCCATAAGTCTGGCACACGCTATGCCTATCCACTTTGTTTGTCTAAGAGGCCTGCAAGTCGATGATGTCCACAGCATGCCTATCCACTTTTCTCTAAGCACTACCCAAGAAGGGGGTCTTAGACTTCATCTTTTGTCCAGAAGCATGACTTTTCCTGTTATTTTTAGGCTATTATGTTAGCACCACAAACTTCTTTATATTATTATATCTTTTACTTCGTGACCCAGTTTTAATGCTCTAATAATAAAATTGCGCTCTGCTTAAAAATGTATATAAATGCCAACTACTTCTAGTTTTATTAATTAAATTTCAGTCTTATACAATCCCACCATCGTAACTTATTTCTGTATTTAAGAGTATCTATATGCCTTGGGGAAAATAAAGCATTTTTCTTACCAGCGCTAATTAAAAGAAGTTTCATTAAGTATTTTGTTACATAATCAAATTTGTTTTCAAATGTATTTCATTTATTTTTATGGCCATAATGGCATGAAAATAGTTTGTATTATATCTGTAATGAATCTTGAAACACTCCCCGAAATAATGTTAGTCACCATGTTTCAGAACCATATATAAAAGCATTAATAGCAATTTTATGTAAATTCTTTCTAATAATCATTTGGCATCTTAATATTGGACCCACCAAAGATATGTGCTTATTTATAATATACTATTTAGCTAATAAAGAGCATATGAGAAATAATAGCATGAATGACACTATGTAATCATCTACTGCTTGCTCATTCACACACATACTAATGTACGCAATTAATTTGTAAATGTTTATTATATTAAACTAATTTTTATTATCCAACTTGTTTCAGTAGTTTGAATTCCTCTTTTCTCCACTTCCAAACATACAGCTATGCGTATATATATATATATTAGTTTAGTGATAGTTAATAGATGTCTCATTGTCTTCTCCACTCTGCTAGTGGGCCAGATTTAAAATTAATTCTTGTGTGCCATCATTGTTATTTATTCATTAGATGTTTGATCTGGGGCTTAGAGAGTAGGTTCAAATTCAGACTGGTCCCTGACCTAAATCTCAGGCTTGAATGGGTTTGAAGTACATTTTTTGAATTCCAGCTCATGTTAGATGGATAAATGTTTTGACCAGTACAATATTTATATATATATTTAAAAATGTTTAATGTAAATCACACAATGCAAAGTTAAGCAATGGATAACATTTTACTCCAAAAAAAACAATTTAGTCTTTTGGGATATACCCAAGATAACAACTAAAAATGAAATTTGTTCAGGAGCATTCTCGAGGAAAAGTTATAAAATGTTTTTAAAGTTTTATATGTAAATTAACATATACATATATATTGTAAATGATGGAAAATCCACCCTTTCTTTTGAAGTACCAGTATAGTTTTAAAAAAATCTCTTTCATTTAGTTTTTACTTTAAAAATTTGTAAGTAGGTTGTTATTATTATTATTGTTAATTGTTTTTATTGTTATTTGGTTCATTTTTATTTATTTATTGTGATATGTGCTTTGTTTTGTGATGGTGAGATTTTAATAGCTATGGATATATATAAATTCATGAGTGTGTATGTATATAAATAATTATCAACTGTAGCATTTAAATTGCTAGTTATAATTAGAGTGTACTTTTATATTTTTGGGGGGAAATTATAAAAGATGTAATGGTATTATTTTGGGTTGTTTATTTATTTATTTATTTTGTAGATTGTAAAAAAATAAACTTTTCAATGTAATATTTTTATTGACATTATTTTTGTTTTATTATTTAAACAAATATTTTAAAATCAACAATCAACAGTGTTAAAGATTTTTAACTTAGCAGTGAGTTATAACAATAGGACAAAGATTACTATGGAACCCCAGAAGATAATCATCATTATTAGTTAATAAAAGAGAGGGAGAAAGAAGTCATAGCTTTATTTTGTCTATTCCTCAAATTCCTCTTGTGGATCTCATTATAATAATTCCTGGATCAAGATATAACATTAAAAATGGCCGATTAAGTATATTTTATTATCCGGAGCATTTTCATCCCTTTTGCCTGTCTTATTTCATTATTGAAGTCCAGTAAAATATGCAGCCTGAAACTAAACCTGCATTTGTAAATAGTCTTCAGAAAAATAGCTATATATATATATATATATTAACTTTAAGTTTATTTTAATGAGCCTAAGTAATAGTCAAATCAAATTATTTCTATAGTTAAATATAAAGAAAATGCCCAGAATCAATTGCTCCACCAACGAAAAAATCTATAAATTAATTAATAATATGTATATATATTTTAAAGTTATTTTGATCTACTCTGGGATGGACAAAACAAAAGAAAAATGCCTGAAATAATTAGTGAACTGTGAAGTGAAGGGATAGTAAAGAAAATTAAATGGGGTAATTAAAATTTGTCATATTTTTTTTGTTTTATATGTCTATTATTTTTTTATAACATTTTAATAATATATCTTTATAAAAGTATATACATTTGTGATATATAAAGATGAACTTATAAGTTTCTTCTTGAATGTTTAAACTTATTCATAATAATGCAAGTTAGTTTTTAATATATATATTTGTTTATTTATTTATTTATTTTTTGTCAGAAATGTTATATTTTAAATTGCACGAATAGATTGGGAAAGCCCAAACTAAAATAACGATTGTAGTAATATATTTTTTATTTTAATGTCATTAAATGGTTCTATTTGATTTGTATTTTACACACACACACACACACACATATATATATATAATAAATGTCATTTCTTCATATGTTGCCATCATATGTACTATTACAATATATATTATAATGATTAGGGTGAATTTGAGTCTTACTGTATCTGCTGTACAGGGCACCACCAGGCCATTCGAACCTGAAAAAATTTAGATAGTAGGCAGATATGCAAGTTAAAGATCCAATTTTAATTTTATTATAATTATATATTGACTGTTAGCCTTTGCCACTAGCTCAAGGAGTAGCAAGGGTTTAAAATATATTTATTAAAATATATTTTTAATAAAGATAAAAACAAATTAAATCAATGCTAGTACTAATAACACAGAAGATTTTATTTACATATATATAACAACAAAGTTGAAAAATAAATTACTAAAAAATGCTTTAGGTTTCATTATTTTTTTTAATTTTAATTTTTAATCTTAGAATGTTGAGCATAGATAGGCTACCTAGACTACACACTTAAAAGATTTTCGAACATTTGATTCCAGACTAAAAGTTTGAAGTCAAACCAATGATCACTTTCTGACATATAGATGCAATCAATGCAAAATGAAGATGTTAGCATAAAACCATGCTGACAGGAATATGTGTCTGCAGCATAATATTATTTAAAGGATGTGATCCTCATCCAGTACAGGAATGTGCATCTGTCTGGTGAAGGAATCATGTATATAAAATATCAAAGAGAAGAGTTATGTATGGAGGTAGAGTGGAACATTGCCATCTTATAGTTCCTATCCATAGACCTAAATGAAATCAATGTCACAGAAAATATGTCTGTGTACATTGCAATGCAATGACTACCTTTTTGGTCATGCATTCAGTTGGGCAAGTTGCTCTGTATGCTAAACACACTTCACATTCCATTGATATAAACATCTATATATCCCTCCACCAGCATCGACACAACCATGAACAAATAGTCTGAAATCAATACCCCTGAAACTAAAATATACTTATATGAGTCTAAGCAGCCATCTACACCCAACTTAAATTTATGTCAATTTAATAATTTAATTTATTATTTAAAAGAAAAAAATTAGTTTAAGGTATTTAACTTATTTTAAAATCACACATTATATTTAACTTATTTTTACATCAAACAATATATTTGACCTATTTTTAAAATCTAATAATGCTCAAATAATGACACGTGTTCGATTTTATCTTTAAATTTATATTTGCAATCGCAAACTCCTGCCCTATTACAAACAGATCTTATACTAAGCATAAATAAAAAATATAAACATATTTTAAAAAGATTATTTTAAATTTTACATAAGACTTTTAAAATTGCAAAGTTTATAAAAAATAAAGTTCAGATTTTATCAGGAGAGAAAGTCTACAGTTCATATTTAAAGGAAAATAAAGTTTGGAGATTTTAAATTAAAGAGAGTTTATAGTTCATTTTTATCATTTATAATTTATACTTTTCTTTTTCTGAGCTCGTTCCTTCATGGTGAAGATCTAAGTTTATGCAAGGGCCATTTCTTGTAGACAATGAGGATTTATCAAGATTTATGAAGACAGTTCCAGTAGTTCAATCCTCAGATACATGGAGATGACAGCTGCCTTTGGCCTGCCGAATTGAGGGAGGTACGATTAAACACATTACATTTTTGATAATGGCAACAATAACTCTTTAAATTTCTTTTCTTTTCTGCAATGATAAACAAATTCAAAAATTCTAATCTTCTAATTCCTTATTTCTTTTGAATTTTTCCATTTATAGTCCTGAAGCGTCTTATCTAGGAATGCTCGGATCCATCTGACATATTTCAAAACTTCTGTTTATGCATAATCTAGCATCATGTTCAGTATTTTTAAATGTATTTTTTAAAACCTGATATAGCAATCAGATAATCATAATTCTAAATCAATGGTAGTCATTTATTAATAATTGTGATTTTAATATATTTAAATATATACTATTTTAACCCTGCTTAATTATTCATTAATAGTTAGATCAGAATATCTTTCTGAAGGTTATTGAACATGTAAAATCTATGGTCCCTCTTGTATTAAGCTAGTGATAAGGATGCTTTTATTTGCTAATTTATTTTCACCAGTAAAAACACAATAGAATCTTACATTTAAATCTAAACCTAATATTAGCTATATATGAACTTTTATTTCACTCTTTTCTATTTTGTGTTTTTTAATAAATTTACACACTCATAACTTCTTGCATTTGTGTCTTGTTTAACACAATTAGCATTTTTCAGTTTTAAGTCTCCTAGATCTCTCTGACCGCAACAGGATATAAGAAAAAAGCATATATATTAATATCAAATGTGGTAGTCACATGGAAATTGTTTTGTAGGCATAGGTAATGAGATTCAACTTTGTATTGTTTAGAATGATATTTATGTCAATTTTACATAAAGACGCATGAGTTAGTGATCACTACTTGGCTCTTATGGTTTAAAAGACCTGTTTGTAGAAATAGGTTTAAAATTAGTTTAAAAAATTGACACAAACATAAAAAGCAGAAGGCAAAGTTAAATAAGATATATATAATATTTAATATTGGTTAAAAGATTATTATTTTTATAATAGCAGTAATGTAAAAAAGGAAGTTTTACATAAAATTTTCTAAAGTTAATATTGATTTTTTTTTCATTTCTTTCTCTATTTTAATTAGTTGTAAATCCTTCTAAAAAATTTTCCTCAAATTAAATGAGTGTTTTTTAAATAATATAATCTCATCTCTTGCACAAAATTGAAATGTATTTTGAAATGTAACCTGCCAACACTATTAGATTGGATAATTCTAAAATATTGTAATGTTATATTGCATTCATTTCATTTTTCAAAATCCTTTTCTTTTAAATCATTTTTTCTCATAAGTAGGAAAGCTATTCCGATTCAAATATATAAAAAAAAATGTAAATGTAAAAAATGTGGTAGTTGTGACTTATGCCCCATGTAACCGAAGCAAAGTTCCAGCCGCTAGATGGCACTGTGCACCATGCATATGCACAGGAACCTTATGCCAAGTAGCTGCCAGCACTATTGCCCGCTTTGTGGCGCTGTTAGCCATAGGTAAACCGATCCAGCTTACATCGTCTTCTAAACAGCAATCACGCAGCAATCTAGCCCACTATGGACGCTGTTTCTCCACGCGCGCGCGGAAAAAACGGCAGTTTACATCCACGTTCTTAAAACAAACATAACATGTAATGTGAAGGTGTGAATAATATAGAAAGCCATAACTATTTAAATCTGCTTTAAAATTTAATATTCTTACATTGAGTTTCACTCTCTGATAAATCTATATATTTTTAAATTATTTTATTTTAAAAATCGATCTTTTTTTTTTCTGTAAAAATGTTTTTACCACTTCGTTTTACTTCAATCTTTCAAAACTGCTAAAAATCGTTAGTTTGAAAAGTAATTGTTTGTAAAACTTTTTTTTTATACTTTAAAATAATATTTCAAGCAACTTCTAAAGTAATACAAATTACATTTCTGTTTATAGATCTTTTATTCGCAAACGTGTTATTTTAAAAAGATGAAATTGCGTTTTGTTACGTGCGCGAACAATAATTCGAAGATTACACAATAAATATTTTTTTATATTACTGGAGAGAAAACAAAGCAAACTCTCCTTTAAATATATTAGAAGATCTATTCAGTTCAAAAATACATTTATTAAAATTAATGTGTGCAATTTATTCAGTGTAAAAATCAACGTGTTATTTTAAAACTTTTTTATTTATAATTTCAAATAATATTTCCAGCAAGTTTTAAAATAATACACATTATATTTCGGTTTATATATCTTTTATTTCGCAAACATGTTATTTTAAAAAGATAAATTTGCGTTTTGTTACGTGCGCGAACAATAATTCGAAGATCTCTTACTCAATAAATATTTTTAAATTACTGGAGAGAAAACAATATTGGGTAATCGATCTCTTCTTGTTACTCCCAATATACATCTCTCCATACTTCTTTGAGTGGTCTGAAGTCTGTACTGCTCTTCTATTAAGTATCCAAGTCTCAGATCCATAAGTAAGAACAGGTAAAACACATTTATTAAAAATCTTTCTTTACAAACACATAGGCATATTTTTTTTTAGTATCAAGTTATTTTTACTAAAAGCACTCCAACCAAGTTTAATTCTATGATTAATTTCATCTGCATTATTAGCAAAAACAACTACATCATCTGAAAAATTTTAATGAAGTTTTAAAATAATATACATTATATTTGGGTTTATAGATCTTTTATTTCGCAAACGTGTTATTTTAAAAAGATAAATTTGCGTTTTGTTACGTGCGCGAACAATAATTCCAAGATCTCTTACTCAATAAATATTTTTAAATTACTGGAGAGAAAACAATATTGCGTTTTCGATCTCTTCTTGTTACTCCCAATATACATCTCTCCATACTTCTTTGAGTGGTCTGAAGTCTGTATTGCTCTTCTATTAAGTATCCAAGTCTCAGATCCATAAGTAAGAACAGGTAAAACACATTTATTAAAAATCTTTCTTTACAAACACATAGGCATATTTCCTTTTAGTATCAAGTTATTTCTACTAAAAGCACTCCAACCAAGTTTAATTCTAAGATTAATTTCATCTGCATTAGTGCAAAAACAACTACATCATCTGAAAAATTTTAATGACTTAAATAATCATTTATTTTCACTCCTTCAGCTTCCCATTTCAAACCACAAAATACTTCTTGCAGTACTGCTGTAAAACGTTTTGGAGATATGGAGTCACCCTGTCTTACACTCTCCTCAATGTTGACTTTTACTGTATCATTATATAATCTAATTGTTGCTGTTCCATTTTTATAAATATTCTTTAAAATATGACAATATATTTTGATGATCCAATGGTTTAATCACTGAAGGAAATCCAAAACATAATGGCAACTGATATTCATTTGTCCTTTCTATAACTTCTCCCAATCCCTGGATATGATATCCTGTACTAAAACCACTTTTAAATCCAGTTTGTTCTCTTGGTTGGTGGAAATCCAATGTTCTCTGCAGACGAGTTGTAATTATCTTGGTAAAGATTTTGTATGTAACTGATAAATGGCTGATAGGTCTGTAATTTCTAATATCTTCTTTATCACCTGGCACATCTTTATCATTTAGACATTTGGTATATAACATTGCTAAAAAAAATTATATTTTTTCACCTGCTTCTTTTAATATATCAATTATAATTCTACCATTACCTGGAGCCTTTTCTTTCTTCATATATTTAATTGTATGTCTCACTTCTTCATTTAAAATTATGGGCAATTCAAAAGATGTAATAGATATAGAAGGTATTTGTTCTTTATTACTATATAATTCTTGATAAAAGTCTTCTATCCATTACATGATGTCATCTCTCTTTTTAGTAATAATTCTAGCTTTTTTTCTTATTACAGATATAAATTTCCTAACAATACAAAAATGTTGTTTTACACTCTTGAGACTTTCATTGTCTTCTACTGCTTTCCTTGCTAGTTCACAGTTATATTTTCTTATATCATTTTCAATTCTTTTCCACATCATTTTACAAAATTCGAGATATTCAATTCTTTTTAACACATCATTTTTGTATATCTTCATATTCATTTTTTTCTTCAGAAATTCACTAGTCTCAGTAGAAATGTTATTGGTCAAGTGCTTTTTCAACCAGTTATTTTTGTTGCAGTGTTTAAAAGTGTATCAGTTGTTTTCATATTAATTTCATTCAAATGTGCATCATGTTCAAAATCTACTAATTCTTGAAACCTATTTGTAAGTTCTAATTTAAATTCATTAGAATGTTTATGAAAATTAGAAATATGAACTGTAAATATTGTTTTTCTTAATAATTTTTGTCTCTCTAGTTTTGCATTAACATGTATTTCACATCTTACTAATCGATGACCACTTCCTCTGTTAAATTTATTAAGAACATTACAATCTTGAAATATGTAACTTCTGTTAGTCAAAATATAATCCAATTCTGCTGTACCTTCAATTGGATGCTTCCATGTCCATTTCCTTTTAACATTTTTCTCAAAATAATAACCAATCACATAAAGTTTTTTTTCTTCAGCAAACTCTACAAGTCTATGTCCTCTCTCACTTCTATTACCATAACCAAAATTACGTACAGCACTTTCATCTTTCATTTATTTACCAATTCTAGCATTAAAGTCTCCCATAACAAGTTTAAAATGTTGTTTACTCTGATCAAAAGCCTTTTGTGCATCCATATAAAAATCTTCTACTATTTCATCACTTTGAGAACTTGTTGGGGCATAAATCTGAATTATCTGCATTTGGTATCTGCTATTAAGTTGTATAACTAATCTTGCCACTTTGTCCAATCCACCATCAATCTCCACAATGTTGTTCTTCCACTTTTTATTTATAATGAATCCTACTCCTCTTGTATTTCCAATATTTGTGCCTTTATAGTAGAGTACATGTTCACTATTTAAAACAATTGTTTCTTCATCTTTTCTTCTAACTTCACAAAGTCCAATAATGTCCCATTTAATATAAGACAGTTTTTCTTCTAACTCTTGCAATCTTCCTTCACTTGAAAGGGATCTGCAGTTGTAAGTAATACCTAAATAAAAAAATTCTTCATCAAATGGCAGCCTGGGTCCACAATCAGGGGATTCTTAGCACCTTCGGCCACCAACTGCTGCCTTGGTTGCTGACTTTACAGTCTCCTGGGAATAAGGGCCATGATTTATTTTTGTCTGTCATAATTGTATATATTGATTTATTTTTGTCTGTCATAATTGTATATATATATATTGGAAAAATATTTATCATTTACACAAGCATTCATTCTGCCTTATCAGGCAATTGAGAAGAAAGTCCATGGTGTTTCTTGATCTTAAACTCAGAGGTAAAAATCCAATAACCTCGTCATGCTGGCTAATGCATGTTGGTGAGCAGACCATCCATGTTTATATACTATATGAATAATCACATAGTAATAACATCTGCAATGACAAGAACATATGGAGTGGACATTAAGAATTTGCCCTGCTCAGTTCCTTTAAGGCCTCCAAAAGAAATCAAAGGGTTTCCTTTCAATTAATAGCAAACTCCTTTCTGCAACCAAAACAAGATAAAAGAAATTATTCTTATACCTCACTTTTAGGACCCAAAGTAAATAATCTATGTATATATAAAAAAATTGATAGAATTTTTTAGTTGGATAAGTACAAAATACATTAGAACAAAGGAACTATAAAGGTAATGCTACTTTATAGTTAATACTGATTGATAATTTGGAATTAAGCTAAATGTCATTTCTATCAGATCTATGAAAATTTTTGTGAAGTTGAACTGAATCTCAGAAAAGCAAAATTACAGTCTTAAGTTAGGACCAAAAATAGAATGTCATTTTTATTATATGTCTAGCAAAAAAAAAGAATTATAAAGGTTATCAATAATATCTGGACATTTTCTATAGGCATAGTGGGTAAATGTACACAAAGTTAGTGTAGATGATTGCAATAGGAATTGAATATTAAATGTGTAATGAAGCCACTGATGGTATGGAAGAAATAGGTTGGATATCTAGCTTCAAGAAAACTTAAAAGATATAAGATTTTTTAAAGAGAATTTTTAAAATTGATTAATAAACAGAAAAAATCTGTAATTCATCATGAATAAGTATATCATATAAACAGTTGTTGCAAGTATGAAAATCTACTTAAGTAATTAAGGATGGCAATAAATTTGTAACCTCCTGAGTGGAGAAAATTTCTTGCATTAAATCAAATCTTAATGATTAATCAAAGTAAACTATAGTTTATTAGTTGATATTGTGAAATTGGTAAATATTTAAGTGTCCCTGTTCGGTGATATATATTAAAATTTGTCTATTTAGAAATTCATTTATAGATTAATTAAACCACCTAACCACTCTGAAATATTATATTAGAAAATCTGTAGAAATTCTAACCAGTAAATAAATTCAAGTATATTTATTATTTCCTTTAAGTTTGCCACTATTTTCTGTTTGAACACAACCCCATATGTTAATAATTGTTGAAATGCACCGAAAATAGCTATAATACATCATAATGACAATTCTAGAGATATCATTCAGGTATAATTTTAAGTCATTACGAATCCTTTATGAACCATTATTTTAGTAATGGTTATTAGATTTTGTTATAATCGTAATCTAAGATTGATCATATAATATCAGAGAAAAAAAAGAATGGACTTTACTTATGTAGACTGCTGCAAGTGATGAAGAGAGAAATAGGCGATCAAGTAATGAGGCTGAGAAATTGTCAACAATACAATCAGTAAGAACTGTTTAGTACTGAGAAGTGGAATAAAAATGATAGTTTGCATAAATGTTGCATGGAAAATGCATGTAATCATTTAGAGTTTATTACATTGTGAAATTAAAAAATAAATATAATGACATCTTTGATTTTAATGATGTATTATGAAAATGTCAGGAAAGTAGTATTAATATTTGAATACATGTATAATTATAACAAAGCCAATAATTCTTAAAGATAAATCAGACCAGAGACATTTTTCAAATTAAACAAGATAATGATGCCCATTGCTGGTCTGTCATTCATCTATTTTTTTGAATAAGCCAAAATATGACCATGTTTCAGAATTGTACATTATTGAAAAGCAAATGAATTAAAACAAAAAAAAATTAGTTTGTGAACTTTTAATTGTGGATTAATATCTTTAATATTCATTATGGTTACCACAAGCAAGGCTGAATCCATAAGTAAAAAGTTAAGATCTAGGTTTTATTGTCACAATAGGTTAATTGAGTAATATGGTTAGATGATTTAGTGAAGATATAGTGGAGATATCAGGATCATTGTAGAAGTTAGAGTTTAGGAAATAATTTTGTCTTTAAGAAGAATGCAGTCTTGATATTATATGTGTCAACCATTTACTTTCATTCTTTTAGCTTCCCATTGTAATCCCCAAAATTACATATGGCCAATACATACATACACTAAGAAATTTACACACACAGTTCAACTGTTAAATAAAAATTATATGGAAAACATAATGGACTTATTTAACATTTGAAAAATTATAACATTTACCCACCCCTCCACACACACACACACTTTTCAAGCAAGCCGTAAGATATGCAATTGTAAAATAACTATTTTAATGAAAATGAAGACAATTTTAATGGAAAAATAACAAGTTTATTAAAATAGTTATTTTACAATTGCATATCTTACGGCTTGCTTGAAAAGTGTGTGTGTGTGTGTGGAGGGGGGTGGGTAAATGTTATAATTTTTCAAATGTCAAATAAGTCCATTATGTTTTCCATATAATTTTTATTTAACAGTTGAACTGTGTGTGTATATCTCTTAGTGTATGTATGTATTGGCCATATGTAATTTTGGGGATTACAATGGGAAGCTAAAGGAGTGAAAGTAAATGGTTGACATATAATATCAAGACTGCATTCTTCTTAAAGACAAAATTATTTCCTAAATTCTAACTTCTACAATGATCCTGATATCTCCACTATATCTTCACTAAATCATCTAACCATATTACTCAATTAACCTATTGTGACAATAAAACCTAGATCTTAACTTTTTACTTATGGATTCAGCCTTGCTTGTGGTAACCATAATGAATATTAAAGATATTAATCCACAATTAAAAGTTCACAAACTAATTTTTTTTTGTTTTAATTCATTTGCTTTTCAATAATGTACAATTCTGAAACATGGTCATATTTTGGCTTATTCAAAAAAATAGATGAATGACAGACCAGCAATGGGCATCATTATCTTGTTTAATTTGAAAAATGTCTCTGGTCTGATTTATCTTTAAGAATTATTGGCTTTGTTATAATTATACATGTATTCAAATATTAATACTACTTTCCTGACATTTTCATAATACATCATTAAAATCAAAGATGTCATTATATTTATTTTTTAATTTCACAATGTAATAAACTCTAAATGATTACATGCATTTTCCATGCAACATTTATGCAAACTATCATTTTTATTCCACTTCTCAGTACTAAACAGTTCTTACTGATTGTATTGTTGACAATTTCTCAGCCTCATTACTTGATCGCCTATTTCTCTCTTCATCACTTGCAGCAGTCTACATAAGTAAAGTCCATTCTTTTTTTTCTCTGATATTATATGATCAATCTTAGATTACGATTATAACAAAATCTAATAACCATTACTAAAATAAAGGTTCATAAAGGATTCGTAATGACTTAAAATTATACCTGAATGATATCTCTAGAATTGTCATTATGATGTATTATAGCATTTTTCGGTGCATTTCAACAATTATTAACATATGGGGTTGTGTTCAAACAGAAAATAGTGGCAAACTTAAAGGAGTTAATAAATATACTTGAATTTATTTACTGGTTAGAATCTCTACAGATTTTCTAATATAATATTTCAGAGTAGTTAGGTGGTTTAATGAATCTATAAATGAATTTCTAAATAGACAAATTTTAATATATATCACCCAACAGGGACACTTAAATATTTACCAATTTCACAATATCAACTAATAAACTATAGTTTACTTTGATTAATCATTAAGATTTGATTTAATGCAAGAAATTTTCTACACTCAGGAGGTTACAAATTTATTGCCATCCTTAATTACTTAAGTAGATTTTCATACTTGCAACAACTGTTTATATGATATACTTATTCATGATGAATTACAGATTTTTTCTGTTTATTAATCAATTTTGAAAATTCTCTTTAAAAAATCTTATATCTTTTAAGTTTTCTTGAAGCTAGATATCCAACCTATTTCTTCCATACCATCAGTGGCTTCATTACACATTTAATATTCAATTCTTATTGCAATCATCTACAATAACTTTGTGTACATTTACCCACTATGCCTATAGAATATGTCCAGATATTATTGAGAACCTTTATAATTCTTTTTTTTTTTTGCTAGACATATAATAAAAATGACATTCTATTTTTGGTCTTAACTTAAGACTGTAATTTTGCTTTTCTGAGATTCAGTTCAACTTTACAAAAATTTTCATAGATCTGATAGAAATGACATTTAGCTTAATTCCAAATTATCAATCAGTATTAACTATAAAGTAGCATTTACCTTTATAGTTCCTTGGTTCTAATGTATTTTGTACTTATCCAACTAAAAAATTCTATCAATTTTTTTATATATACATAGATTATTTACTTTGGGTCCTAAAAGTGCAGTATAAGAATAATTCCTTTTATCTTGTTTTGGCTGCAGAAAGGAGTTTGCTATTAATTGAAAGGAAACCCTTTGATTTCTTTTGGAGGCCTTAAAGGAACTGAGCAGGGCAAATTCTTAATGTCCACTCCATATGTTCTTGTCATTGCAGCTGTTATTACTATGTGATTATTCATATAGTATATAAACATGGATGGGCTGCTCACCAACATGCATTAGCCAGCATGACGAGGTTATTGGATTTTTACCTCTGAGTTTAAGATCAAGAAACACCATGGACTTTCTTCTCAGTTGCCTGATAAGGCAGAATGAATGCTTGTGTAAATGATAAATATTTTTCCAATATATATATATATATACAATTATGACAGACAAAAATAAATCATGGCCCTTATTCCCAGGAGACTGTAAAGTCAGCAACCAAGGCAGCAGTTGGTGGCCGAAGGTGCTAAGAATCCCCTGATTGTGGACCCAGGCTGCCATTTGATGATGAATTTTTTTATTTAGGTATTACTTACAACTGCAGATCACTTTCAAGTGAAGGAAGATTGCAAGAGTTAGAAGAAAAACTGTCTTATATTAAATGGGACATTATTGGACTTTGTGAAGTTAGAAGAAAAGGTGAAGAAACAATTGTTTTAAATAGTGAACATGTACTCTACTATAAAGGCACAAATATTGGAAATACAAGTGGAGTAGGATTCATTATAAATAAAAAGTGGAAGAACAACATTGTGGAGATTGATGGTGGATTGGACAGAGTGGCAAGATTAGTTATACAACTTAATAGCAGATACCAAATGCAGATAATTCAGATTTATGCCCCAACAAGTTCTCAAAGTGATGAAATAGTAGAAGATTTTTATATGGATGCACAAAAGGCTTTTGATCAGAGTAAACAACATTTTAAAATTGTTATGGGAGACTTTAATGCTAGAATTGGTAAATAAATGAAAGATGAAAGTGCTGTAGGTAATTTTGGTTATGGTAATAGAAATGAGAGAGGACATAGACTTGTGGAGTTTGCTGAAAAAGGAAAACTTTATATGATGAATTATTATTTTGAGAAAAATGTTAAAAGGAAATGGACATGGAAGCATCCAAATGAAGGTACAGCAGAATTGGATTATATTTTGACTAACAGAAATTACATATTTCAAGATTGTAATGTTCTTAATAAATTTAACAGAGGAAGTGGTCATCGATTAGTAAGATGTGAAATACATGTTAATGCAAAACTAGAGAGACAAAAATTATTAAGAAAAACAATATTTACAGTTGATATTCCTAATTTTCAGAAACATTCTAATGAATTTAAATTAGAACTTACAAATAGGTTTCAAGAATTAGTAGATTTTGAACATGATTCACATTTGAATGAAATTAATATGAAAACAACTGATACACTTTTAAACACTGCAACAAAAATAGCTGGTTGAAAAAGCAGCACTTGACCAATAACATTTCTACTGAGACTAGTGAATTTCTGAAGAAAAGAATGAATATGAAGATATACAAAAATGATGTGTTAAAAAGAATTGAATATCTCGAATTTTGTAAAATGATGTGGAAAAGAATTGAAAATGATATAAGAAAATATAACTGTGAACTAGCAAGGAAAGCAGTAGAAGACAATGAAAGTCTCAAGAGTGTAAAACAACATTTTTGTATTGTTAGGAAATTTATATCTGTAATAAGAAAAAAAGCTAGAATTATTACTAAAAAGAGAGATGACATCATGTAATGGATAGAAGACTTTTATCAAGAATTATATAGTAATAAAGAACAAATACCTACTATATCTATTACATCTTTTGAATTGCCCATAATTTTAAATGAAGAAGTGAGACATACAATTAAATATATGAAGAAAGAAAAGGCTCCAGGTAATGGTAGAATTATAATTGATATATTAAAAGAAGCAGGTGAAAAAATATAATTTTTTTAGCAATGTTATATACCAAATGTCTAAATGATAAAGATGTGCCAGGTGATAAAGAAGATATTAGAAATTACAGACCTATCAGCCGTTTATCAGTTACATACAAAATTTTTACCAAGATAATTACAACTCGTCTGCAGAGAACATTGGATTTCCACCAACCAAGAGAACAAACTGGATTTAAAAGTGGTTTTAGTACAGGATATCATATCCAGGGATTGGGAGAAATTATAGAAAGGACAAATGAATATCAGTTGCCATTATGTTTTGGATTTCCTTCAGTGATTAAACCATTGGATCATCAAGGTATATTGTCATATTTTAAAGAATATTTATAAAAATGAAACAGCAACAATTAGATTATATAATGATAGAGTAAAAGTCAGCATTGAGGAGAGTGTAAGACAGGGTGACTCCATATCTCCAAAACGTTTTACAGCAGTACTGCGAGAAGTATTTTGTGGATTAAAATGGGAAGCTGAAGGAGTGAAAGTAAATGATTATTTAAGTCATTAAATTTTTTCAGATGATGTAGTTGTTTTTGCAATAATGCAGATGAAATTAATCATCGAATTAAACTTGGTTGGAATGCTTTTAGTAGAAATAACTTGATACTCAAAGGAAATATTCCTATGTGTTTGTAAAGAAAGATTTTTAATAAATGTGTTTTACCTGTTCTTACTTATGGATCTGAGACTTGGATACTTAATAGAAAAGCAATACAGACTTCAGATCACTCAAAGAAGTATGGAGAGATGTATATTGGGAGTAACAAGAAGAGATCGATTACCCAATATTGTTTTCTCTCCAGTAATTTAAAAATATTTATTGAGTAAGAGATCTTCGAATTATTGTTCGCGCATGTAACAAAACGCAAATTTATCTTTTTAAAATAACACGTTTGCGAAATAAAAGATCTATAAACCGAAATATAATGTGTATTATTTTAAAACTTGCTGGAAATATTATTTGAAATTATAAATAAAAAAGTATTAAAATAACACGTTGATTTTTACACTGAATAAATCACCACACACTACAATCTGTTTGATGTTTTATTGCTTGCACACATTAATTTTAATAAATGTATTTTTGAACTGAATAGATCTTTTAATATATTTAAAGGAGAGTTTGCTTTGTTTTCTCTCCAGTAATATAAAAAAATATTTATTGCGTAACAAAACACAATTTCATCTTTTTAAAATAACACGTTTGCGAAATAAAAGATCTATAAACCGAAATATAATGTATATTATTTTAAAACTTCATTAAAATTTTTCAGATGATGTAGTTGTTTTTGCTAATAATGCAGATGAAATTAATCATAGAATTAAACTTGGTTGGAATGCTTTTAGTAAAAATAACTTGATACTAAAAAAAAATATGCCTATGTGTTTGTAAAGAAAGATTTTTAATAAATGTGTTTTACCTGTTCTTACTTATGGATCTGAGATTTGGATACTTAATAGAAGAGCAGTACAGACTTCAGACCACTCAAAGAAGTATGGAGAGATGTATATTGGGAGTAACAAGAAGAGATCGATTACCCAATATTATTTACTCTCCAGTAATTTAAAAATATTTATTGAGTAAGAGATCTTCGAATTATTGTTCGCGCACGTAACAAAACGCAAATTTATCTTTTTAAAATAACACGTTTGCGAAATAAAAGATATATAAACCGAAATATAATGTGTATTATTTTAAAACTTGCTGGAAATATTATTTGAAATTATAAATAAAAAAGTTTTAAAATAACACGTTGATTTTTACACTGAATAAATTGCACACATTAATTTTAATAAATGTATTTTTGAACTGAATAGATCTTTTAATATATTTAAAGGAGAGTTCGCTTTGTTTTTTCTCCAGTAACATTAAAAAATATTTATTGTGTAATCTTCGAATTATTGTTCGCGCACGTAACAAAACGCAATTTCATCTTTTTAAAATAACACGTTTGCGAAATAAAAGATCTATAAACAGAAATGTAATTTGTATTACTTTAGAAGTTGCTTGAAATATTATTTTAAAGTATAAAAAAAAAGTTTTACAAACAATTACTTTTCAAACTAACGATTTTTAGCAGTTTTGAAAGATTGAAGTAAAACGGAAGTGGTAAAAACATTTTTACAGAAAAAAAAAAGATCGATTTTTAAAATAAAATAATTTAAAAATATATAGATTTATCAGAGAGTGAAACTCAATGTAAGAATATTAAATTTTAAAGCAGATTTAAATAGTTATGGCTTTCTATATTATTCACACCTTCACATTACACATTATGTTTGTTTTAAGAACGTGGATGTAAACTGGACCTGGCAAGCGAGTGTAGATATCTCTTCGAAATGGTGCCGTTTTTCCTGCATAGCGTGAAGAAACAGCGCCACCTAGTGGGCTAGATTGCTGGGTGATTGCTGTTTAGACGTGATGTGATGTATTATGGCTTCTCCTTAAACGAAGTCAAGAATATCTCAGCAATTATCCCTAGATAAACCTTTTAGCCACTTTCTTTTACATTCCCCACTCTAAATTTACTCATAATCTGTTCTATCCCATTTCCACAACATAATTTTTGTCAACTCTATAACCTTTATATCTAAATCCCCCTTATCTTTTCCCAAACCCAGCATAAAAACCAATATTTCACTTTCTGTATAATCACTCTTTTCATATTTATTTTTCCACAACTTCATTATATGAACCTTTTCTGTTTTCAAACATTTACATTCAATTAACAAATGCCTAATATTTTCAATTCCTTCCTTACATAATTTACAAAATAAATCACCCATATTTTTCCATTTACATGTATATTCTTTTGTAGCTAAAGATCCCATTCGAGCCTTAAACAATAAACTACTTTCCTTACTATTATCATATATTAACTCGCACCTAATGTTCTGTTTATTTCTATATATATTTAAACTCTTTTTACTCTCCATACTATTTCTCCATCTCTCTAACTCCCTAGTATTTATTAATAAATTTATTCTTTTATCCCATTCCTTACTACTATAACACTCAATAATCCTCTTAACACAATCATCCCATCTTTTGTACAAATATACTGATATAAATTTTTTATCCAAATCTTTTGCATACCGCATTACCTTTCTCTCCCATCTTGTTACCTGCCCTTTACTCATAATCCAATTAAATACTATTTTAGCTATTCTTTTATTATCCATAAACTGCAATCTATCAAACATTTTCATTTTACTTTTTGCATCTCTCATATGAAAACTTGACCATCCCATTTCTCCTTGAATTGCCTCCCTTGCTGTCCATACTTCTGCATCCAATGCATGTCTTCCTACTTCACTTTGAAATTTTTCTAAATAATCTAATATCTTTTTACTAACATATAATGCATCATTACCATATGTTAACCCTGCTACTGCAACTCCTTTCCATATAATTCTAGCTACATCATATTTATTATATGAAAATACTGTTAATTTCTTTATCAATCCCTTTCTTTTCTTTGCTTCATTTATCAATTTTTTCTCCCATTCATCCAAATAATTTTTCTGATTACTGAAAATAATTCCCAAATAACTATATCTATTCACCACACTTAACTTAATATCTCCCAATAAAAATTCTACATCTTCTCTTTCCTCAGTATTAACCATCATTATATTTGATTTTTCTTCACTAAATTTAATCCCCATCTCTTTACCCACCCTTGCACATGTCCTCAACATAACTTCCATATCTTCTCTTTTTTCTGCACACAAAAATATATCATCCGCAAAAAAAAGACCTGTCAAAATATATACTCCCTTACTACCTATTAACGGTATCTCTATCCCTCTTTCTAATCTTTCTATTGCTCTTTCTATTTCACTCAAATACAACACAAATAAAATAGGTGACATAGGGCATCCTTGCCTTAGTCCCACACCATTTTTAACTTTAATTGATTCTATATTCTCTAATTGATATATATAATAATTATTTTCATATAATTTCTTAATAATATCTGCTAAACTTATCCATAATCTATTTCTATTTACTCTATCATATGCCTTCTCTATATCTATAAAACTCATATATAACTGTTTATCTGCATTCCTACTCATATCCATAAATTGTGTAACTACAAATAAACTATCTCCTATACGCCTATCTAATCTAAAACTTCCTTGCATTTCACCCACTACATTATTCCCTTCCATCCATTTTACAACTTTACTAGCCACCATATAAGTGAAAACTTTATATAAAACTGATGTTACCGCTATCGGTCTATAATTATTCAACTTTCTATGATCCTTACCCTTTCCTTTAAATAATAACCTTACTCTTGTATTACTCCAACTACTTGGGAAAAACTCTATTCTGTGCCATTTTATTAAAACAGGATAATAACTTTACTTTTGCCCTATATCCTAAATTCATTACCATCTCTGCTGCCCATCTATCTAAACCTCTTGCCTTCCCACTTTTCAATTTCTTCTCTACCTCATTTAGTTCATTTTATGAAAAGCTAATATTCCCATTACTATATTCTTTCATATTTTCTAACATTCTATCATTCACATCTAACATCTTTTCTATATTCATTACATAACTATTTAAGATTCTCTCTAAATCTTCTCTAGAACTACACTCAGTTCCCTCATCATCTAGTAATACTAACTCTCTCTCCCTTACATTTCTCGTTTTAATATAATTCCAAATTTTTTTACTTCCATCTCTTCCACTTTTATTAATATCCTCCAACAATTTACTATTCAATTTCATTCTCTCTCTATAAATATCTATTTTAGCCAACTTCTTCTTTTCTAAGTATTTTTCCCATTTAGCATTAATATCTTTTTCACTTTCCTTATTCTTAATAGCACACTTATATTCTCTACATGCTTCTTTCCTTTCTTTTACACTTTTACTAATTTTAATTTTTTTATTACTTTTATTCTTTTCAATATTCTCACCTAAAACCCTATTTGCAACTTTTCTACTTCCTTACACCAATCCTTATACTCATCCCCAACCCACTCTTCCATTATTTCTTCAACTTGTATTTTATACTCTTCCAACTTATTGTTATCATTCACTCTCCATCCACATCTTTCACTATTATTTCTACTTTTATTTCTATTCTCCATCACATTACTAACCATTTCAATTACAATAAAATTATGATCACTAGTGCATACTTTTTCTTCATTATCAAATACCTTAATTTTCCGTATTTTATTTATTCCCTCTTTCTCTACCAATACATAATCTATTGTGTGAAATATATTATTTCTGGACCATGTGTATTGTCCCTCATAAATATTTAATAAATTTCCAATACTCAAATTCACTTTCTGACAAAAATTCTTCAAAAGCTGTCCATTTTTATCATCTACATCATCAATTTCTTCAATATGTCCATTCATATCCCCTATAACCATTATTCTCTTCCCCTTTTCTTTAAAACTTTGTATATCCTTAACTAAACATTCGTATATGTTACTATTCCACTCCAATATAATTTGACTATCTCCAGTAGCTATATAAACTATAGCCACCATCCATTCTTGTCTACCCAACCTTATTTCAAACCACAAGTGTTCTTGACATTTAACAATATTTAAATATTTTTTTGATATAACACCTATACCATCACCCCTTTTTTCTTTTTCTTTTCTATTTATACCCTGCCATACCAACTGTTCCAAAATAGGTTTTTCTTCTTCTCTTAAATGTGTTTCCACTACTGCTAATACCTCAAGCTCTTCATTTTCAATTGTTTTATTTAATTCCATCCACTTTTCTGGTTTTCTACCATCTTGTATATTTAAAAACCCAATTTTAACAATTTCTTCTTTCCTAACTACTCTTTTATAAATTGTTTTAATTCTTTCTTCTCCATTACATTTATAAATTACTTTCTTACCATTAATTTTACAAACCCATTCCTTCTCCATATCTATATTTATATCAAAATCAAATTCCTTTTGCTTATTTCTTATATTCCATCCATTCTTTTTAATATTACAATTTAAAAACCCACCCCCCTTTATAAGTTTCCCGAAAAAAATTCTTTATAAATCAAACTCCCTAAAACTTCACTTCCTTGTTTTCATAAATGCAACCCATCTAGCGGCTGCGTCATCTACTTTTGGGCCCCTACTCTGGATATTTCTGTGGTTGACACAGAAATAGCGCCTCTTGCAGCCACATGGGGTGTAAGTCACAACTACCAAAAAGGTTTCTTCATCCTCAATTCCTTTATCTATTGTCTCAGAAACTTGCTTTAAATAGCTCATGTATTGCTAACTCATCTAAAATACAGATTTTATTCTTTTTGTGAATAACATATAATTATATAGAGTCCACTAGAGAGAGCATAGGACTCCAGTTTTCACTGTTTCAGGCTCCCTGTTCTATTCACCAAAGTCATAGTCCATTGTTGGATTCATAAACAAAAAGGTTACCAAAATGTAAGTGAATGTCTGTTTTATTGTTTTTTCATCTTTAGAAGAAATTTTGAAACAGTTTTCATTCAATGATAATTGAAATTATCTATCGCTCCATTTTATGCAAATGGATGCCATTAGAAAGAGACAAAAGCTAGCTTAAATAATTCTTGGAATCATTAAAATATTATAAACCTTTTAAAAATAATTTTAAATGAAACCAAATATTTCTAAAAAGAATAGACACTAGAAATCCTAATTTTATTAATAGAATAAACAGGAAATTCATTTGCACATCAAATCTCATAGAAAACATGGAATATAATACGTTAGCAATGATTGTTTTAAGAATTTCATCTTTGCATCAGATTTTAGCAGTGTTAAACAAGTTTCAATTATTAATTCGATCTCAATAATGGAATTGAACATTATAGAAAGTAACCTAAGCTATCGCCCTGCACAAAAATCAGATTTCTCCGATGATCAGGATAGAAGTTATCACTCCCCTTCTGGTGGATTGCCCCCTCCCCTAAAAAAATCAATAAATAAAATTTTTTTTAAATCAACACAGAACTACAATGAAGTGATTCCTGAGCTAAAAAATAATGATCTAAAGACAAAAATGAGTACAAATGATGTTTTAGACCTAAACAGAAACTTTGAAGCTACAAATTAATCATACTTTTTAAGCAATAATTATTGAGAAATTTTCCAAAGTTTAACAACAAACTTTCAGACTATACTTGTATCATTCATTACTAACCAAAACCTAAAATTCAATCAAAAGAAGCAGAATCCAACTAGTATCAACAAAGAAAAATCATTGTGAACCCTGAAGGACTTTGGTTAGTGGGTTTAGCAGCTGCTGTGAACATTTGCAGACACAGGAGTCTGATGATGATCAAGGGTGGATGTTCAGCTCCATTGACCTCAGTGTGCAAGATGATATGGACAAATGATTTATTCCCATGGTGTGCAAGTAAATCTGGCTTGATTTCAAGACTACATGAATTAAATGTTGTATTGGTGGGTGTGAGTTTGCACTCCTTTTCCTCAAGTGTGGTGATAATGGTCATAAGGGGCTTGGTTCACTTGAGGGGATGGTTGACGATCATTGTCTAGCCTGGGAATACCTTCTGGGAGGGTGAAAGTCACTACCTTCACATGGACTTTCCTACAAAGGGCTATTGCACCCCTTGTTGGATTATTTGATAGGTCAGTGTTGATTTGCACTCACTATCATTCGGTTTCATTTGTTAGCTTTAAATTTAGTGCATTTGTAAAGTTGTTGATTTATTTTGAGCCACCACCATTTTTTTTGTAACATGGATGGAGTTCTGTTTTGTGGGCATGGGTCTGCACTCCCCTCTTTTCTTCAGGGTGGCTGGTTTAAGACATTAGGTATCTGGTTTATGGCGTGGCTGTTAACAATTTTGCGACTGCCCAGAACACCTGCTGGGGGGCTACACAGTCAAATTTGGTGCTATTCCTGCTCTGGTTGGCTACTGTGTCTGTGATAGGCTGGTTTTGGGCAGTGTCAATCTGGTTCTTTAGTTATTACTTCTTGGTTTTTACCCAAGTTGGCTTTCCAATTTTGGGCAGATAGACCAATTGTGGTCCCTGCTCATTTGGACTGCTAACTGGGAGGCAGAGGTATTCAGAATTGTCTTGACATGGCTTGGCTGTGGTTCGAGAGTCTATTGCTTGGTGAACTTGGGTCTTGGGTCTCACTGCCTGTTGTGGTGGTTGGCACAATGCTGGACTTCACCCATTCAGCTGAAGCATTTTAGTCTTCACTTCGGGGCCCCAGGGGTGGGACCATTGGGTGATGGTTAACTTCTCGATGGCCAGGCCATGTGGATCCACATACAGATACACATTAACCACATTACAGCAATTTTTATGGATGTAATTATTTTTGAACATATGTACATTTTACCTTATTACATTGAATCACTGTGTAATCCTCAATGGGTAAGTGTACCCAAAATTTTTTGTAATCTTTTATTAATAAAGGTTACTTTAAGGAAAAAAAACATATAATTATATAGATTATCTATGGATATGGATACCACTTTTTTAAAGAAAAGAATGTGATAACTGAGCAGCAATTCTCCGATTATGGACCCATGAAAGATTCAGTTGGAAAACCTATTTTTCTCAAGATAAGACGAAGTGTCCAACAAATCAAAATGGCAAGTAACAAACAAATTTTTATATTATTTATTAATCAAATAATATTAAGGATAAAACAAACAACCAAAAAAAAAACATATCTATACACACCCAAAAGAATATATTTCACACAGCTATAATATAAAAAAATTTATAAAATATTAAGCAAGGAAATACAGCGGGGGGGGGGCCTAATTTTGTTTTTGGTTTGTTTTTTTTGTTGATGGGGGGGGGTGTGGGGGGGTTTTAAATTATTTTTTTTAGGGGGGGGAGTTTTTTTTAAAAATATATATCATTAAATATAATTGAGCATTGATTAAATATAAAATAAATGAAATAACTTTCTGACTTGAGAAACTATGTCAATATTTTAAACACTGCGGTATTTTTTTAACATAATATATGATCATACAAAGAATACTAATCTTTTATTTTTAAAACAAGGCAATTTCATTTAAACAAATGTCTTTAATGTTCATAACTGTTTAAATGTTTTAAAGAATCTTTTTTTTTTATTTGTAGTTCTAAAGATGAAAGTTTTTAATATCTCTTCAATAAAGATTTATAATAAAAAAAAACAGAATACAAATTTCTCTGGTAAAATATGTACTTTCATTATGTTCGTATTTGAATATCCCTATGAATGACAGATATTTGCCTTCTTAATAAAGATTCAAAAAAAAAAAAAATGATTGAATAAAAAAATTGTCAATAAGATTAATATATACATTACAGTTCTTCTCGATTGATATTTTTATTCCAGGGCAGCAAAGATTTAGCACAGGTGGGTAATAGCTCTCAAGGTCATTTTATCAAATATTATTTTTTATTTCTTTAAAAAGAAAAACTCTTTTGCAAGGCACTTCTTCAGATGATTTAATTATCGACAGCTTCACATAGTTCCAGGGTTGAAGTGTAAGTATAAATTAAAATTTAGCCCACCATATATTTATTTTCCATAACTTAATTATGCTGAAAATTAATGGTATAATTTAATGAACAATATTTTCAAAATTATTTTTTTGGGTTTTTTTTATTTGTGGATTACATATGAATTTGATTACTTCTTATAAGATTGTTTCAATAATTGAAATTCTCAATCTGATACTTAAAATTTCTCCATGTTTTTTCTCTTCCAAGAAAACTGTTAGCTAATTATTAATAGTTAAGCCAAACATTTCAAAAGCTGTTATAACATAATCCAAATCCCTTCCATCTCCTCTCTAATTATAATTTTTTCATTAAGTGTATACTGTTCCTTTCCCTTTTAATAACATACCAAATTCTTTACTTAAAAAATTAACATTAGCATATTATTTTTAATCAATTATCATTTCTTCTCATTTCTGTCTATCTCAATCAACAGATTAACATGGAATTCATATTGTTCTACTAATACAAATTTTCTATACTATCTATTACAAAAAAATGTTAGCACCCTGTTTCACTATGCATGAATTTTGTCAATAACCTTTGCTTCCAAGTGAGATAAAGGCATCTAATTGAATATTCAGGCCAATTCTGACAGTTCAATAATTTTATTATACTATTCCATGAATGTTGGATTAGTTTTTATGAAAAAGTGAATAATCATTACTCTGGAGATATATATTTTTTCAGATTTTTTAATTTATTAGTGGTTTTCTCATCTCTCACTATTTTGTGTGTGTGTATATATATATATATAACTATAACAACACATGAAAATTTTACAAACGTATTTAAATAATAATTGAACTGCCCTCTAGCTGCAAAGTTCGATAGCATTTTATCAGGGCCGGCGCTGGGTACTAGGCGCCCGCATGCAAATTTGATTTTGGTGCCCCTGTCAATATGTATGTTTACTAAGGTGACCCGACCGTGTCCCATGGCGTTTTAAAAAAGTCATGATTTTTAGAAAGAATGCACGATGTAATGCTATTTTTGATATCAAAAATAGCATAAAATTGATTGTTAAATTATATATTATTTCATACAAATGGTTTGTATGAAATAATATATAATTTAACACGGCAAATTTAGATGTTAGAAAAATTTGCAGAAATTTTAAAAATAATGTGTTTGTTAAAAATAGACAGAGTGATTCAAATATATATATATATATAATAAATTAAAAAAAAATAATGTTTGAGATTAAAATATTTAAATGTTTAAAATAATTTTCGAAAAACATTTACATATTTTAATCTCAAATATTTTTTTTTTAAAATTTCATATTTATTATTTGCGTCACTGTCTGTTTTTAACAAACCCATTATTTTTAAAATTTTTGCTAATTTTTCTAACCTCTAAATTTATGCAAATATTAGCAAATTTAATAATAAATTTACAATTTATAAATGAAATAATTTTAAAAAAAGATAATATTACAAACATACATATTTAATTTATTATTATTAATGTACGCTATATCTATATAAACGCAGCGTTTATATATGGAGCGTTTAAAACGCTCCATATAAACCAAATTTTTAATCAGCCCCCCCTCCCGGTCAATGGTGTCCTGTTTTACCAATGTTAAAATCTGGTCACTTTAATGTATATTACCACCTACATGTTATAAATATTAGTGTACAAAATCTTTCTAAGGGAAACAAACAAGGCAATGTAAATAAATAATTTTTAATATTAAAAAAAAAAGAAAATACAGTTAAAAAAAGTAAATGCATTACAAAACATGTTATAATTTTATACTCCTTGACTTCATATTAATAAACCTTGATATGATTGTATTTATTTCCAGTTCTGCACAAATATCATTTTCAATAGCAATTAATGCCAAATTAACAAGCCATTTTTGTGACATAGTTGTTCTCAAGTAAGTTTTAATTAATTTTAACTTAGAAAAAGAGCATTCACCACTTGCAACACTAACAGGTAATGTTAATAATATTCTTAAAGCTATTGATAAGTTTGGCATAGATAAATTATTAGAAACTATAAAATTAAGTGTTTCGAAAGGGTTTTGAGAATTTAAAAAATCCTTTTGAAAAATATCTCGAAAAGCACATAATTTGTCGAATAAATCTGTAGCATTAATATCTTTACTGTTATCAAATTTCAAAATATTTTCTAAATCTTTGCATTTTGCTTGTAACTCGCTCTTATTAATTTCTGATATTTTATATAGAAAATTGAAATTATTATAACATGCTTCGAGGAGTTCAAAGCGTTCTGTTAAAGAATTAATTGCTACATCTAAAAGTGTAAAAAACATGTTTATTTTAAATTTTTCTTCAGGTATTTGAGGTGTTTCATCCTGATGCTCGTAATCAAATTGACGAGTTTTTTTCCGTTGTCAAACTTCTTTGGCAGTTTTAAATTCTTTCTCTCCATCAACCTCTTCGCTAAGTTCATCTGCAATTTTGAGAATGTTTTTGAAATTTGAATCTGATCGATATTTTCGTAAAATTTTATTTAGATTTGCGATCGATTCTAAAGCAAGTAAAGCATTCATATTTACATTTTGGAGCATTTTACTGACAGGATTTATTCTATTTAATATATCATGCCAAATTATTAAAGAACAAATAAATTTGTAATCCTTAAGGTTAGCGCAGAGTGATTGAGCTTCATGTTGAATTTCTCTATTAAAAGATTCGTTGTTCATTATTTCATAGAGTGCATCATAAATTTCACCCAACTGATACCGTAGAGGCCGGATTGCATCAATTCTGCTTTCCCATCATGTTTCTGATGGTTGTTTTAGAGTTAAAGTTTTAATAAATTTTAAAAGGATTGACCACCGTTTATAAGATGATGAAAAAAAATTGTATATTTTTTGAACAATTGCAAAAAAACCAATTGTATCTACATTGACTTTGGCAGCATCGTTTATGATTAAGTTTAAAGAATGAGCAGCACATGGTACGTAAAATGCACGAGGGTTTTTGGTTAAAATCAAATTTTGAAGTCCAGCCTTTTTGCCTTTCATGTTGGCCCCATTATCATACCCTTGACCATGCATGTCTTCAATGGGAATCTTCCATTTTTCCAGTTGTTCAATTATTGTTGTACATAAACCTCGTCCAGTGGAATCTGTTATATCTATGAAACCTAAAAAGTTTTCTCTAATTTTAACCGTTCCATTATTACAAAAAATGAAGCGAATAATTATGGTCATTTGTTCAGTTTTACTTGCATCTGGTGTACAATCTAAAATAATAGAATAATATTTGGATTTCTTTGTCGATAATAAAATTGTTTCCCTAATTGCTGTACTCAAAATTTCCATAATTCATTTTGGCTATCTTTGCTCAAATAATGTACTCTATTGTTTTGATCTAGGGCCCTCTCAACATGATTTTCCATAACGGGATCAAACTTCGCAAATAATTCAATTAATTTTAAAAAATTTCCGTTATTTTTTTCGTATAATTTATCAGATGATCCGCGAAATGCTAAATTTTGACTACCAAGGAATTTGATAATTTCAATCAGCCGTTCCAAAACACTCCTCCAATGTTTCTTTTCCATTTCATATAAATTTTGAGATTGACAATCAATAGTAATTTTGTTTTTTAATCTTTTCTCAAGTTCATTCCAATTCAATAAACTTTTCATGTGAGCCATACTAGTTTCATGTCTGTGTAAAGTTGTACTTAAATTTCTCCAATTATTGTATCCTTCTATGAGGCTAGATTCAGTAGATCCAAAAACTTTGCAACAAAAGCAAAACACAGAGTTCAAAATTTCGGAATAAATAAGCCATTTTCGAAAAACTACTTCTCCGTTTTCCATTTTTCTATTATAATATACATCAGAAAATTTACGGCCATGTACATCGTTCGGATATATAATATCTTTCTTTTGAACAGGCCCCATTTCTACTAAAATAACACGTAGTTTGTCATCGATTTTATTCCATTCAGCTGGATCTTCTAAATTTGTACACATTTGATATGATATTGGCACAATGACTTTGTTGTCACTTAACTGTTTCTTACTAAAATCTTGTTCAATATTTTCAACAGTTCCCTGTGAACTAGATGATGTGCACGGTTCTGGTTCTTGTTGAGTATAAGCTATTTCAGAAGCAGTTGATATTTTAAGATATTTATTAAGTGATCCACTTTGTTTTTTAATGTTTGCTATTTTTTCAGCTTGGCGTTTACGATTTTGTGCACCGGATAGTTTTTTCTTAGTTTTTGATTCCATATTACTTTTACTCATGAACGCCACTTTAAAATAATTTTCAAATGTAATAAATAAATAAATACGGACTCTAATTTATATATTTACATCATATATCTTAATACTTAAGATTATATATCGCTAATTTAGATGTCCAACACAAATTACTTCTTGCGCCAAAATACAAAACTCTATACGCGGAGGGGAAGAAGTTGTTTAACTTGTTTACCTAAAAAAGGCAGCTAATAAATTGGAAATATTCAGCCATTGACATTAAAAATGGTCAGGTTTTAAAATAACTCAAGTGTCCAGCTTTTTACGCTTGATTGAACATTTTAGTTTTACCATTGGCAAGATTTTCTTTTGTTATCATATATTTTTCTAATTAACACAGGTGGCCTGCCAGGCCTGATTTGCGATTTCAATAGAAAATTTCCTGGGATTATAATTATTGTTTACAAGTTCTTACTAAGATTTTAAAATTTGCGATAAACATCATAAGCAAACGTATGTAATTAATTTGCAAACCTAATTAGTATGCAGAAAAAATAGACTTTTGACAACGATTAAAATATATAAAATAAAAAGTAAACTGAAAATTATATTAAGTTTACTGGAATTATACCTATAATATATATTACATACACGTTCGAATATTTATATCAAATTATTATTTAAATAAAAAATTAGAAAATGTTTTATTTTGCAATATTATAATCGTTTCTTACGATTTCAAAATTATGTACATGATCTAATATATATATATACGCATATACATACATAAGTTCTAATTTATAATACTTTTAGTGTGTGTTTATTTATATATTTGCTAGCAGAAAGTTACTTATAGTTTACTATAAGCAGTACTATATATATATATAAACATTACAATATGAAATTTGTAATATAATAAACTTTATGTTTAGTTTATTGTTCATGATAAATAATAGATTTGATTGTTTTATATTTTTAATATTAAGCAGAGCTTGTGTGCAGGCCTGCTTGTGTGTGTCATTTAATAAGATATAATATGACTTCATATGATTTTCAATAATCTACTCTCAATAATTTTTGTAAATAAACATTTGAGAATAATATTCTTCAAATGTGAGTATTTTTGTTAGTAGAGTTTTAATTTCTCAGGGATGGCGCCTTCTTTTTCAGATGCTAATCTCTCAGTGATGGCGCCTCCTTCTGCCAGCGCCCGCATGCCTAGCATGCATTGCATGCCTGCTTCCGCTGGCCCTGCATTTTATAATAAGAGAGTGACTACCTCTTACTGTCTTTTAGATCTTTTTATATACAGCCATCCAGAACTATTACCAGCCAGAGTTCCAATTTAAATCAGTCTTTATATCTTTTAATGTAAATTGATCTTTAATCAACTGATATTAAATGTATAGAGTGGAAATCTTTCATTCACTTCTAGAACTCTATAATCAATTAACACATGTTATATACGCAATGATAAATAATATTTTAATAATGAATAACTATAACAACACGTGAAAATTTTACAAACGTATTTAATATCAGTTAATACATTTAATATCAGTTGATTAAAGATCAATTTACATTAAAAAATATAAAGACTGATTTAAATTGGAACTCTTTCTGGTAATAGTTCTGGATGGCTGTACATAAAAAGATATAAAAGACAGTAAGAGGTGGTCACTCTCTTATTGTAAAATGCTATCAACTTTGCAGCTCAATTATTATTATTATTTAATAGATATTATTAAGAAATTATATGAAAATAATTATTATATATATCAATTAGAGAATATAAAATCAATTAAAGTTAAAAATGGTGAAGGTCTAAGGCAAGGATGTCCTATGTCACCTATTTTGTTTGTGTTGTATTTAAATGAAATGGAAAAAGCAATAGAAAGATTAGGAAGAGGGATAGAGATACCATTAATAGGTAGTAAGGGAGTATATATTTTGTCAGGTCTTTGTTTTGCAGATGATATATTTTTGTGTGCAGAAAAAAAAGAAGATATGGAAGTTATGTTGAGGGCATGTGCAAGGGTTGGTAAAGAGATGGGGATTAAATTTAGTGAAGAAAAATCAAATATAATGATGGTTAATACTGGGGAAAGAGAAGATGTAGAATTTTTATTGGGAGATATTAAGTGTGGTGAATAAATATAGTTATTTGGAATTATTTTAAGTAATCACAAAAATTATTTGGATGAATGGGAGAAAAAATTGATAAATGAAGCAAAGAAAAGAAAGGGATTGATAAAGAAATTAACAGTGTTTTCATATAATAAATATGATGTAGCTAGAATTATATGGAAAGGAGTTGCAGTAGCAGGGTTAACATATGGTAATGATGCATTATATGTTAGTAAAAAGATATTAGATTACTTAGAAAAAGCTCAAAGGGAAGTAGGAAGACATGCATTGGATGCAGAAGTATGGACAGAAAGGAGGCAATTCAAGAAGAAATGGGATGGTCAAGTTTTCATATGAGAGATGCAAAAAGTAAAATGAAAATGTTTGGTAGATTGCAGTTTATGGATAATAAAAGAATAGCTAAAATAGTATTTAATTGGGTTATGAGTAAAGGGAAGATAACAAGATGGGTGAGAACGGTAATGCGGTATGCAAAAGATTTGGATAAAGAATTCATATCAGTATATTTGTACAAAAGATGGGATGATTGTATTAAGAGGATTATTGAGTGTTATAGTAGTAAGGAATGGGATAAAAGAATAAATTTATTAATAAAGACTAGGGAGGTAGAGAGATAGAGAAATAGTATGGAGAGTAAAAAGAGTTTAAATATATATAGAAATAAACAGAATATTAGGTGTGTGTTAATATATGATAATAGTAAGGAAAGTAGTTTAATGATTAAGGCTTGAATGGGATCTTTAGCTACAAAAGAATATACATGTAAATGGAAAAATATGGGTGATTTATTTTGTAAATTATGTAAGGAAGGAATAGAAAATATTAGGCATTTGTTAATTGAATGTAAATGTTTGAGAACAGAAAGGTACATATAATGAAGTTGTGGAAAAATAAATATGAAAAGAGTGATTATATAGAAAGTGAATTATTGGTTTTTATGCTGGGTTTGGGAAAAGATAAGAGGGATTTAGATATAAAGATTATAGAGTTGATAAAGATTATGTTGTGGAAATGGGATAGAGCAGATTATGGGTAAATTTAGAGTGGGGAATGTAAAATAAAGTGGCTAACAAGTTGAAAGATAGCTTATTTTATCACAGTGTAATAACTATTGCAACTAAATTAACTGTAGAATAAGAGCTATTATTTTGCCAAATTTATTGTATGGAAGTAATATTTGGATATTTGTCCTAACATAAAAGAATTAGAAAAGTTTCTGTCAAGATAAGCTTCACATAAAATATTATTTGACTAGTCAATATGTTCTTTAATCTACTGGATATGATACAATAAAATCCACATTTATACAATTGCAACTTTACTATATTGGAAATTTAAAATGAAAAAATAATATAAAACTTTCTGAAAGGGTGTGGTGAACTTCATTCCGGTTTTCTTAGAAGAAATAGACCTCATATACAGCATAAAAATTATCTCAAAAACATTCTACAGAAATGCAATAATATTGTTTTCACTAAAATATGGGGTATATTGGATAGTTACACTTACCATCTGTATTTAAGTATTACAAAAAGGAGTGTTTTTGAGGAAGTTAAAAGACATTAGGGGCAAAATCAAACTAACAAAATATCAGATCAGCATGTTCTTTTATGGGGAAATATATTTGGGCTTCAGATTGCTTTGTATAATCATAGAAAACCCATTTCTACTATGTCATTTTTATCTTAATTTTATAATAAAAGTTGGAATAGTCATACCATTTGCCAGTGATTGCTGCTGATATTTATACCTACTGCATTTTGATTAAAGTATAAAATTATTACAGTAAATATAAATCAAACGATAGTTAACAACACCTGCCAAGACCTCACAGTATCACAGAGAATAACTACAACCAAATGGAAAAAAGAAACCATCTTTTACTATATGTGATATATTGGATTATTTCCATCATTTATCATTAAAATGTTGAATATCTAGTAAATTTTAAACTTCATTTAAGTTTTTCAAATCAAAACAACTTGTTAATAATAACATACAAATAGACAACAAAGAGTAATACACAATGTTTTGAATAGAATTATTCTCTACTTTTGTTCAGGTGTTTCTGGCCTGACCAGTGACAATATTAAACAAGGAGTCAATCTTAAACTTTTAAATTCTTGAAGCACACCTTTCAAATAATGTTAGTCTTTACTCTTCTTCAGATTCTGCTTGCCTGGCTAGTGACAATATTAGCATAAGTGTCAATTACACATTTTTAGATTGTTATTTATCAAATGAAAAGCTCTAACCAACTGAGCAATTCTATCAAAGGCTATACTGAGTAGAAATTGCATGTATTGTTGTTTTAAATTCCCTTGATTCCTTCAATTTTTAAATACTTTTTTCTAAGATCAAGGTTAATTAGAAATTTCCAACCATTATTTATTGCCACACTGGATTGACTTATATGATTATTTGCTATTGTCATATAAACAGCTTTTTTGATGTTTTTTCTTTGCATATTTTCCTCTCTATTCAATATTTTTTGTATTTTCCCAATTAGACAAAAAAACAAAGGAACCAGGAGGATTTAAACTAACCCTCATATATAAGTATATGAAATTTCTACTGACTTTTGTCTTTGGCATGAATAGCTCAGTTAGTTATAATATTACCTTAAAAATAGATATTCAAGAATCTAAAGGTATATGTAAGTCATGGATCAGACCAGCACTACTCAAAAGTATAATTACTAACCCATGTTGTCTATTTGTATGTTATTACTAAAAAGTTGTTCGTATTTGAAAAGTTTAAATAAAGTTTCACATTTTCTAGATATTCAACATTCAACGATAGATGATGAAAATATTTCAACATATTATCACATCTAACATATCATTATCACAAATCTTCAGGCTAAGATTTTTTAACAGTCTACAATCATTAACTGTAATAGTGGAAGCAAACTTTTAAACAAGCTAAAATTATACAATGACAATGTAACTCAATTTTAAATTAATAAGAAAACATTAATTACTATCGATTTTAATAACTTTATTTACATACTTTCGAATATAAAAAATATACCGACTGCAAATCCCAGTAAAACATTTTATTATGATCAAAATTGCCAATTCCTTCCAACACCATGCTGAATAACTACAAAATAAATAGGGGGGGGGGGTGCTACATCTTTCCATTTACTTGTCTAAAATTTTTAAATGTTTATTTTCTGTTTTCTGCATTAAATCTGCCTAATTAGCGATATGCAGCAACTATAATCGTTATATTGGAAGAATTTGCATAACGCTGTTAAAATAATTAATAATTATTATAATCTTTTCAATTTAAATTTGAAAATTTGCCAAGTTTGCTGTTGCACTAATTAATCTTGGCTTGTGTAAAATTCGTTCCTATTATTTAAAATAGAAAGAGATTGTGATTTTTTTTATTTGTTTATTTGTAGAGTTAATTTCATTCGTGTTGGAAGCCATTAGTAGGTAATAATTTATAGTTAATATTATTAGAATTTCTGTTTGTTATAATAAATTTGTCTGCCTAGTTATATGCAGCAGGTATATTTATTATATTTGGAAGTATTTATACAATTATTGTTTTTGAATCGTTAATAATTAATATCTTATCAATTTAAATTTAAGAGTTTGATAACTTTCTCACTGTATTACTCTTGGTTTGTTTAGAAGTTTGCTCCTATTGTTATTAAAATAAAACTTGATACCTATTTAAAAATCTCAGGTAAGTAGAAAACGTGGCCTTTTTTCTCCCCTCCATTTATTTATAATTATAGTCAGTGTGCTAGAAAGCATTGGGACACGGTTAAATGTTAGTTGATTTTCTGTTTATATATATTTAGTCTTGAGCATTATTAATTTTATCATTTAATTAATATTTTGGGTACAGTTTGAAATTTATAATGGCAGTTTATAATGTTATAATTGACTATTTATTAGTCTGCATTCAGAACAGGTTATGTTTATCTATTTAAGGTGATTTATTTAAACTTCTTTGCATCATTAATTTCAATCTCAGGGATTAAGTTACAATCTTTAGTATCTATATAAATACATTGGTCCATAAATAAAGGTAAGATATCACCTTTATTGTTAAAAGGAGGTTGCCTTAACAATAGGCTGAGATTGTTGGTTGTGAGTAATATTGGGATTATCTAAGAGTTGATTGATTATATGTTTGTTTGCATGTAAACAAAAAAAAAAAACTCTTATAATAAAAAATAAATAAGTAATAGCTATACCCAACTTACAGCAGGTACACCATCCTGAATAGCAATCGTGTGTGTGTACATATATATGGAATAGCTAGATAAGATATTCTCTTAAATGGTGCTGAAAATTCAAATTAAAGTTTGTATATATAATTTAAGAGAATTTGATCTTTTCTTATGCAGGATTTGCCTTAGGAGACAGTCATTGGTACAAAGTTATTTTAATTTTTTTATAATGCTGTTATCGGTGATAAAAAAAATTATTGCTTAAAATAATTTTATCTTTAAAATAAATAATCGAATGACTTTATAGTATAGAAGTTAATAAGAAATTCTAGAGTCAGAAGTGCCAGGGTTGTGAATCGATTTTAGGACCTTACACTTCAGAGACTGTCACTCTGCCAATGCACTAAAATGCAAAGGTTTTATATTTTATTCTTTGTTAAATATCTATTTCTGTGTAATTGATTAAATTATTATTTCTCTATTCATAAAATCATTATACTCATTACATAAATATTTTAGCTTCTACTAATAACTCAGTTTAGCATAATAATTCTTCTGCAGTGATTGTCAAAAATATTCTCTAAAATAAAACACATATAATTCAGAAGTCAAGAGTTATTTATATTTTTATCTGATATAAACAATCTGCATATTCCTATGCTAAGAATAAATAAAATATAATATTTATCTGTCTCAACATGAAAAAAATAATCAATACTCATTCAACCAATCTTGGAAACAGTTTACAAAAATATATTTAGTATTAATACAACATACAATATAGATTTTATTTTCACTAATTCTTATTGTAATATACTAAATGTGCACATATGAGACATTTAAAATTCTATGTTTGTAACAAAAAAAAAACGTTAATTGCAATAATAATAAATAAAACTTCAATTATCTCATGAGAATTGATTTCATTTAGCAATGTTGTAAAGAAATAAAATTATATATTAACCTATAATCAAATTGTATATTTATTTTCTGAACATACATAAAAATGTGTTATATACATGTATAATTATTCTTTTAGCAAAAAAAATCAAAATCATAAAAGTTTTTAATAGATTCTTCTCCACTTCCTTTTCTTCAGGTTTTTCATTGATTACCAAAGGCTTGGAAGAATGATGAATTCCAAGATAAAGCAATAAGATTTACAAATGATCTGACCTTCAATGAGTAACTTTCTTGTTGATATCTGACATTGTTTTAAGCTTTTTCTGATCTTCCTTTTGAAATGCTTTGATGGAATGGCAAGACTGACATTCAAAGTTGGATCAGCTATGAATCCAAATTATCTTTCTTCTTAGCCTTTCATTTCTTTATTTACCAGCAACTTAAATAAATTTTTTGTTCTTTTCAATGAAACAAAAGAAACAGAATGACTTTTTTTAGTTGCAATTGGAATAAAAAAAATCAACAACTGTTTCTCTTTTAACAGCACTTAGAAATGCAAATCTATTGTTTTGGCTTGGAAATTTATGCTTTGGCTAGTTTTTAAACAAGAACATTGAGAATAATTTACAGTAAATATTAATGGACTTTTTTTAAAAAATTTAATAAATACTTTTAAAAAAATAATGTCATAAAATGTTTGTTGTCTTGAGTGTGTTAACCCTTTTTTTTAAGTAGCTGACCTTTATTAACAGTCATCAGGATCTATATTTTTATCTTGGTATTTTATCATTAAAAAATATTAATAACAATAAAATAGTATTTAGAATGAGCATTTGTTTACTTAAATATATATACATATAACTGAGTTTGGTTTCTATAACCAAATTCTTTACATAACTTCATATATTTTAAATAGTACTATGAAGGATTACTATTATAATATTAAGAGTTTAAAATGTTTTTAAAAATGTTATTAAATTAAAACAAAAATAATTTAAACTGACCTTTCATGACCATTATTTTAAAAAATGAAAATTCTAGGAATAATTGTTAACTGCAAAACACAAAATTATTGCATATTTTTCCACCCTCTGTTCCATATCTATCAAACTAGGTGACATACTGAAAGGATAAGTGTTTCAAATAGACTAAGGTGTTATAACTTACTTATATATCCATTTTTTAAGTCATTCTATTGATTTTAAATATATTAAAGCTCAATTTTAAAATTTCATTCTAACTTGAAAAAAAATCAAGTTAACAAACAACATATTTTTCAACTGCAATTAAAGCATTTACCACCAGCGATATTGAAAATTTAGATTTACAAAATCAAAATGGTGAAGAAACACAATTATCCCCTTTTGTAATATGAAATACTGACATTCTAGATAGCATTTTTAAGATATTCCACAACACCATTCCTAGTGTTCTTTTTAACACTTTCTATCATTTTTTCACAGATTGTTCAATAGTTTTATCAGCCACAGATATTAATTGTTCTTTGTATAAATTCCCAAAAGCCTTACTATATGAAGCACTCACTCTGCACAATCTATGGGACAGTGTTCTTCACTTAGCTGATCATCCCAATCAAAAATACCTCATCATAGAATTCCATGATCCAAACCAAAAAAATAGATATAAAATGAACGTCAAAACACTGGGTCAATTTACTGTAACTGCTGTAGATGAAAACAAACAGATATATATCTGGCATATTGAAAAATACATACCTAGGCTACTCCATACAGGATTTTAAAAAATTAATGGAGCTGTTGGGGAAGGTTGTCTCATTGCAACCAGTTTACATAAAAGATCCCTAGTTCCAATATACAGCAATAGCTATGAGTTTAAAGTTAAGCTAAACAAAAACATTGATCCAACCACAATACCTACTAACAAAAACATTGATCCAACCACAATACCTACTCAGATTACAGACCAAGAGGCAACACTTTGCCTATAAATAAGAGGATTAAAGCCACTATGTTTCTCTTGTTGCCAGCATGGTCATCTAGCAATAAACTGCATAGCCATTTGATGCTCACAATGTAATCAGGTGGGTAACCATATACCTAAATGCATTCATAATAAAACCAAGACAATAGTAACAAAACATCTAATCCACACATAATCTCTCCCACAAATGAAGATGCTTCACCAATTTAACTCTCCATTGAGCAGACAAATCAAACCTTCAACACACCCATTAATATCAGCAGCAAAACTTCTCAGGTGGATAATAATCAAACTCTCACTTCATCAGCCAAACCATGTAAACAATTAGATCCAACTCGTATAGCTAAGGTACCACACAAAATTATTCACAATGGCAATATTAGCCAATTTTCACCTATAATAAACAAGACCAGCATAGATGCTATAGATACACTGACACCACCATTACCAATAGTTAAAAGCTGTGACACAAACTACACTTTCAAAATAAAACCTGGGTGACCATGAAAAGATCAAGGTAATAAAAAATAAAAACACTTGATACCAAAATTAACCTAACATGCTCCACTAATAACAGCATTCATAATCCAGAATCCTGTAACCCCCACTTAACAGACACTCAACAAATATGGGAATCTCTAACTGAGCCCAAAAATCTTCATTTTTCACTTACCAAAGTCTCAAACTCAAGCAAAAAATCAAACACAAACCCTGAAGATAAACATATATACACTAGTATACCAACAGATATCAAACCTTCTCTGCTAAAAAAAAATAATGCAAACAAACCATCTCTTAAATATTTTGATGACCTAGATGCCATCTCTGAAAATTTTAATTTTGAGTTGTAGCTGGCTATTTTTCTTCATATAAACATATATACACTAGTATACCAACAGATATCAAACCTTCTCTACTAAAAAAAATAAGGTAAACAAACCATTTCTTGAATATTTTGATGACCTAGATGCCATCTCTGAAAATTTTAATTTTGAGTTGTAGCTGGCTATTTTTCTTCATACAATCATTTTTCTAAATCTTATAAACAAGGCAATCTTATTCCAATCAATTTAAACCTATATTTTAACTTTTTTTTTACTCATTTACTTTCAACATAAAAATGAAGATAAGAGTTTTCATTGTTTGAGGTATAAACTCAATTCGAAAAAACTTCCAGCTAAGTAAATGGAGATAATTTACACAGCCACACATCCTGGGTCTTCTGGAAATAAAATATATAGTGGTTCCCAGATTGATCCCACAACCTTTTTAAGAACCCAAGGTTTTTCCACCTGTTCATGAGATTCATCATCACCTTCAGGAGGCACTGGCCTGGTCATCACAAGAAGCTGCCAATTTTCATCATTTAAAATTTATATATATTGCCTCAAACTTACTTATAGTCACTTTTTACCACCATACTTTTGCACTCAATATAATTTTGGTTTACATACCTTCTGGTCCAGTTGCAATCTCAAGATTACTGCTTACCATCAATTCACTACAATCATAAACCTTTTACCCAGTTGTTTTAATGAGTGATTTTAACATGAGTTATCACACTTTTGTTTAAAAGTGGCTACATCAACTTGCAATACCACTAATGAGTGCTGAAGGTTTCTTACCAATCAACTTTATCTCTTTCTACAACAGTCATTACACCTCACTTATTGATCTGTACTTTTATTGACCCATACTTCATCATTTAATTAAGTTAACCCTTAATCCCTCACCTTTCTCTGATCACTGTAGTTAAATGCATGAACTCAATATAAATACAATGCAAACATCAACAATTCAACTTCATAAAACAATAAAAATAATTCTTCCTCCACACACTTCTGAATTTTTGTACTTGTACTCTAAAACATATATTATGTTATTTAAACTCAGCACTATGTGTAAATCTGCTCTAGATTCCTACACACATATAAAAAGAATTACACAAATATATAATGACACCTACAACATTCTAAAAGATTACCTTGCCACAAAAAAAGAAAAAAAATCTGTCTAACAAAACAACACACCTGGACACAAGTGTACATTAGATGGGATCTGGGATACCCTTCCACTGTCAGAGTTCCACAAGCATTTGAAACCAATGGTGTTACAAAAGCTCGACATAATACAAGAGCCAATATACAATTATTTCAAACAAAAGCTGCAGTCACATTGGGACTTCATGTCACCTAAAGATCTATTTGGCCAACCAGAGTTAGATAAACCTTTCTATGCTACTGATTTCTTGTCAAAGCTAACCAAATTCCAAACTCTTGTCATCCAGTGCTTCATGGAATCCCTATATTTGTATTTTTACATCTCAGTCAGTTTACCACCATATATCTATGGGTTTTAGCAAATTATCTATCACAAAGGCTGTTTAACATAAAAAATCTATATCCAAACTCCTTAGTTCCATTCAACAAGAAGCAAGCTTTAATATCCAATCTATCTAATCTGCAACCAATCTCCATGAGCCCCCTTGGTATTAAAATACTGGAAAGGGTTCTAAAAGAGAAAATTGAACCATATTTCCTTCCTTTATTATCATCAATGCATCATACAAAAAAGGCTCCTCAACAGGCCTCATTTTCAAAACCATTGTAAATTAAGTTGTTATAGAGCAGAAAAATATGCTCCAATGGCTGTTCAAATTGACATTGAGGCTGCTTTTAACTTGGTCCCTATTGAAATTTTAATTCAGACACTTGCAGACACCAAAATACCCCACTCTCTCTTATACCTACTAACCAATCTATTTCTTAGTCAGGAAATCCATATTACAATTAATGGTAGAACATCACCTTCCTTCTCTCCCCACCAATCCATACCTCAAGGATCTTCACTCAATTCTTTATTATTTATGTTCTACATTAATCCTCTCATAAACAAAATATAACAAAAATTACAAGGAATCCAAATTCCACATGATGGACTATATACACCATGTATTGCATACATGGACAATCTTAAAACAACTACCTACTCTGGATTAAATACTTAATAAATACACTCTCAAATATAAACTCAAGATCAACATTAACAAAACATCAGCTTGGTTTTTTTACACTGGCAAGATAAATACACAAGTGTATCAGGGAAAACCAACTAATTTCATTGGGTTTCCTTTCTACCTATGGCCCTCTGCAATGAGACAAAAGATCCAGAAAAAACTTAAAGATGATGCTGAACAGATAACCACTTTTCTCTCCAAAACGTACCTCTCACTATATGCAAAAGTATGCCTTTTCAATCAGCTTGTAACTACAAAAATAACCTATTAATCACCAATCATAAATTTCACTAAATTTTTCACTTCATTGATTTACTCACTCTGTAACAAGCTATTATGGTGCAAAAAAGTAGTCTCCACTTCTGTATAACAACTTAGTTTTCCACCAACCAGACATAGATTAGGTCTTTACTCCATTCAAATTTTTCACCAACAAAATGTATTAATCCCCTGGCTGCACTGATAAGAAGTTTTCCAGCTCGCAAATGCATCCTTCAAATAACAACCACAGACTGACAACCACCTTCACATGAATATTTGTCTTTGCTCATAAACCAACTTCAAAACATTTATGATCAGATATCTTTTTTGGGTGTTGATAGATACACCTATTGGACTATTTATAATATGCTGTACCCAAATATAACTACTGATCCTCACTCACCTATGCTAAATATGAACAACAGTCATTTGATGTAGCAATTCAAAAAATGGTCATTGGAACCCAAATTTTTTAACTTTTTTTAAAGGTAAATCTTCATGATCTACCTATCTCCTATTTTCTTAAATACTGCAGGTTTTAAAACAAAATTGATGCTTTTGTTTCTTGGCCACAGGAAGAAGAAACACAACACACCTGCACAACTCTGACATATACCTGAGAAATTATGATTAACACATATAGACAAAATAACATCACACTTGACAACCTAATAGAGACACTCAGTAAAGGCTCAATACCAGCAGTTCATACAGCAACTTTTTGTTATACAGTTTCTGGTGCACCAGATAAAATATCTGCCTTGAAAACAATATCACAAGGCACCCAGCCACATTCTAAAATAAGGTTGAATAACTGAAGGCCAGAGATACCAAAATTGCACACCCAGATATATTTGCTGCTACATGGTCACTATTAAAAACCTGAAACAAATCATAACCTCAAAAAAAAAAAAAATAGTTACTTTTGCTGTAACAAAAACTATTAATTTCTTTTGTTGTTTATTTATCCCTTTTTCAACAATTTTTTAAACACCACATCTGTGTATTAAATAGTCCAAAGAATATATTTTAATTCAATTAAAATGTATTTAAACTGATGAACTAAACCCCCAGACAATGAAAATACAACATAGGCAAATACATAGTTTACAAGTTTACATTCATCAGGTACCTGCCTAACAATTTGTTTGAACTGTAACAATAATATCTATCTATTTGTTCCAAAGCTATATACACCAAGATCTTGTTTTATGCGGTAGATAGGTTCCTCAGAAAATGTGCACAAAAGAAATTGCACAAAAATAGACTTAACTTACTTTGAAAAATAAGGGGTATGTTCCAGTAATTTTCAGAAATTGCATAAAAGCAAAGCAACAAGGAAAAATTACTTTAAAATTCGCATTAAAAAAAAAAAGGAAATAGAGTATGACTAATAAAAAATTTCAAATATTTGGAAAAAATTAATACAAGACAAACTTTTTTTTACTTTTTTTATTAACTACAGTATTTATTTTTACATTTTTTCATACATATTTTAATCATTACTGCTATTTGAGAATATGTGTTTGTTTGTGAATCACCTGATGTGTGTACAACTAGCATCACTTTTAGTCTTGTGCTTTGTTAATGGTTTTCTGTTTTTATATTAAAAAAATGAGATTGCAATCAAAACAAAAAGATTATACATAATCATTAGAAAGATTATTTTCAGTTTAAAAACTCAATAAAATCTTCATTATTTATTTTAACAATCTAAAAAAAAATTTTATTTGTTAGATCTAACAAAATATGTTTTAAAAGTTTAAAATTTTTGAATATATATTGTGATATTTTTATACATAAGTATAAATCTATTATTATTAATTATTTACTCATTAGTATAAGTAGGTTATCTACATAGAAGCTAAGATTCTAAATACAACTTCAGGCCATATTCACTTAGCTGCTAATATAACATTACATTTTTGAAAAAAAGTATTTCACGTCAAAATAAGTTATTAATAATTTAAATTTCTTAATATCTAATAAATATAGTAAAACATGAAATATATTAAAAAGAAATGTGAATCACATAACTTCAAAATTGCATTAAAATAATCTGCATAAAATGAGACCCAGGTATAGTTTTAAACCATGTATGTTCAACAATGTAATTTTTGATAAACATTAAAGGTTTGATTTGGAACACATGGATAAATAAAAAGAAAGAAATTATTGCAAATAATAATAAATATATAATTGCTTGTGTAAATATTTCCACACTGTAAATTTTTTCTATTTAATCTCATCTTCTTTAATTGTACTGTAATCATCTATGTTAAAATGTACCCAGTAACAAATAATTTGTAAACCTATTTTAACAATGCTGTATAAGTTTTTTTCTAATTCATGTAATCTATTTTTTGTACAATAAAGTATATTATTGAAACGCAATTAAAGTATTTAATAAAAATAAAACTATTGGTGAAAAATAAACTAGAAAAAGAATTTCATAACAATCATGAAAGTATTTTTATAGTGATTGGAGTGCTTTATTTATAACTATGTGTTGACTTAGAAAAAAGTTAACATGTTAAATATATACTGTATTATATTATTTTATAATGCTGTTGGTAATTAACGACTACTTGCAACTTCCTTAACACAAATGTGCAACTACATTATAATTTAACATATTCTAAAGTACAATAAAATTAAAAGAGTGACTGTATCTTTATACCGTTGAAATTTTTGTGAGCTTGGTTATTTATGCTGATGAAAATATTTATTGTATAGTTTATAATTATTAAATTGCTAAAATGCAAAATCCGATAATGAATAACTTTATAAAAATAAATTAAGGGATAGAAATTTCAATGTACAAATATTTACTTTTTTTATTATTTTGTTTTTAGGAAGATGTATTTAATATTTCATCATCATCATCATCATCATCAACCATTATCAATCCACTTCAGGATGAAGGTCTCTCCAAGTTTAATCCATCTTCTCCGATCTTTAGCTTTTCTACTCCACATCATCCTTGCACACTTTCTTATTTCATCCATCCATCTCATATGTGGTCTCTTTCTGAGTCTTTTACAATCTCTTGGAATCCAGTTTAAAATTTCAATTGTCCATCTATTATCATCTCTTCTAGCAATATGTCCAGCCCAACTCCACTTTAGTCATTTAATTTTTTCAATGAGGACAGTAACACCTGTTTGTTCTCTTACCCATACATTGCATTTTCGATCTCTTATTGTTACTCCCAACATACATCTCTTCATACTTCTTTGAGTGGTCTGAAGTCTCTGTATTGCTCTTCTATTAAGTGTCCAAGTCTCAGATCCATAAGTAAGAACTGGTAAAACACATTTGTTAAAAACCTTTCTTTTCAAACACATAGGCATATTTCCTTTTAGTATCAAGTTATTTCTACCAAAAGTTAATTTCGTCCATTATGTTTCCATCTGTATTAATAATCTGACCGAGGTATTTGTAACTGTTAACTTCTTCTAATTCATCATAATCAATCTTTATTTTCATATTTTGAGCAAATCGATTAAACATTACTTTAGTCTTTTTAACATTTATCTTTAGTCCTACTTTCCTACTTTCATCTGATAACTCCTGCAACATTTCCTGCAGCTCTGAAGCATTATTTGCAAAAACAACTACATCATCTGCAAAATCTAAATGACTTAAATAATCTCCATTTACTTTCACTCTTTTAGTTTTCCATTTTAATCCACAAAATACTTCTTGCAGCACTGCTGTAAAAAGTTTTGGAGATATGGAGTCACCTTGTCTTACACCTTTCTCAATGTTGACTTTCCCAGAATCATTATATAATCTAATTGTTGCTGTTGCATTTTTATAAATATTCTTTAAAATATGACAATATCCTGGATCTATACCTTGATGATCCAATGCTTTAATCACTGAAGAAATGTTTATAGAATCAAATGTCTTTTCATAATCTACAAATCAAAAACATAATGGCAACTCATATTCATTTGTCCTTTCTATAACTTCTCTCAATACCTGGATATGATCTACTGTACTAAAACCACTTTTAAATCCAGCTTGTTCTCTTGGTTGGTGGAAATCCAATGTTCTCTGTAGACGAGTTGTAATTATCTTGGTAAAAATTTTGTATAAAACTGATAAAAGGCTGATAGGTCTGTAATTTCTAATATCAACTTTATCACCTTTTTTAAATATTAATATTATTACTGCATTCTTCCAATCATCAGGTACATCTTTATCATTTAGACATTTGGTATATAACTTTGCTAAAAAAATTATATTTCTTCACCTGCTTCTTTTAGTATATCAATTATAATTCCATCATTACCTGGAGCCTCTCCTTTCTTCATACATTTAATTGCATGTCTCACTTCTTCATTTAAAATTCTGGGCAATTCAGAAGATGTAATAGATATAGGAGGTACTTGTTCTTTATTACTATATAATTCTTGATAAAAATCTTCTACCAATTTCATGATGTCATCTCTCGTTTCAGTAATAATTCCACCTTTTTTTCTTATTGCAGATATAAATTTCCTACCAATACCAAAATGTTGTTTAACATTCTTGAGACTTTTATTCTCTTCTACAGCTTTTCTTGCTAGTTCACAGTTATACTTTCTTATATCATTTTCAACTCTTTTCCGCACCATTTTACAAAATTCGAGATATTCAATTCTTTTTAATGCATTATTTTTGTATATCTTCATATTCCTTCTTTTCTTCATAAATTCTCTAGTCTCAGTAGAAATTTTATTAGTCAATTGCTGCTTTTTTTTACCAGCTATCTTTGTTGCAGTTTTTAAAAGTGTATCAGTTATTTTCATATTAATTTCATTCAAATCTGAATTATGCTCAAAATCTACTAATACTTGAAACCGATTTGTAAGTTCTAATTTAAATTCATTAGAATGTTTCTGAAGATTAGGAATATCAACTGTAAATATTGTTTTTCTTAATAATTTTTGTCTCTCTAGTTTTACATTAACACTTATCTTACACTTTACTAATCGATGATCACTTCCTGTGTTAAATTTATTAAGAACATTACACTCTTGAAATATGTATTTCCTGTTAGTCAAAATATAATCTAATTCTGCTGTACCTTTATTTGGATGCTTCCATGACCATTTTCTTTTAACATTTTTTTCAAAAAAAAAAGAATTCATAATATAAAGTTTTTCTTTTTCTGCAAACTCCACAAGTCTATGTCCTCTCTCATTTCTATTACCATGACCAAAATTACCAACAGCATTTTCATCTTTCATTTGTTTACCAATTCTAGCATTAAAGTCTCCCATAACAATTTTAAAATGTTGTTTACTCTGATCAAAAGCCGTTTGTACATCCCTATAAAAATCTTCTACTACTTCATCACTATGAGAACTTGTTGGGGCATAAACCTGAATTATCTGCATTTGGTATCTGCTATTAAGTTGTATAACTAATCTTGCCACACTGTCCAATACACCATCAATCTCCACAATATTGTTCTTCCACTTTTTATGTATAATAAATCCTACTCCACTTGTATTTCCAATATTTGTGCCTTTATAATAGAGTATATGTCCACTTTTTAAATCAATTGTCTCTTCACCTTTTCTTCTAACTTCACAAAGTCCAATAATGTCCCATTTAATATAAGACAGTTCTTCTTCTAATTCTTGCAATCTTCCTTCACTTGAAAATGATCTGCAGTTGTAAGTACCTTATTTTTAATGGAATGTGTATTTAAAATTGAATTTTAAATAATTGTCATTTAAATAAATTATAATTCCTAATAAAACAACAAAATAACATTCATATAAATAGAAAAAAATTCCTTATCAATTTTCTTTTCATGTGTTAGAAGTAGTTGAATATTAGAAACTCACATTTAAGTTACGCTATCTGTAATAAAAAAGAAACTTGCAAAATAATGTCAATTATATTTACCTATCATGCTACCGATCAGGAATCAAGTCTGAACTACATAAATCTTTAAATTTTTACCGTTTCCTATTAAATTTGGATTATTGTTTTAAACAGCTTCCTCATTGTCAACCAACAAACCAAATAATATTCGCAGAAAATGGGAAAATTATTTTTAGTTAGTACTAAATTATGGAAAAAAATTCATTAATATTCCATTACTTTTTAGCATTTGCAAGTCTAGCGTGTTTTTCCTTATTGATTTTTTTGGTGGGGGAGAGGGGAATGATGGTAATATTGTTGGAAAAAACTTTGTTTTGTAGATGAATATTTAAAAATTTGTTTTTCTTCTTTATCATCAATTTTAACCATCATCGATCCACTGCAAGATGAAGGTCTCTCCAAGTTTAATCCAGTTTCTCCATCTTTAATCTCTCTTCTCCTCATCACTCCAGCACATCTTTTTTTATCCATTCAACTCACATATGGATTCTTTCTAGGTCTTTTACAATCTCTTGAAATCTACCTGCACAATAATCTACTAAATAATCAGAAAATATATTTTTTTTAAAAAAAAAAAATTCTATTGCTATATTAAATGCTACTAATACAAAAATAATATCAATTACATATCTATTTGAAGCAAAGTATATCCAACCTTCTCCCATGTTGCTCTTGAGATATAGCTTGGAGCAATTAGTCAGTCCTTCTTTATGATTTTCTCCATAATGTTTTTAAATTTAGTTCATTGCGGGTCTTTTATCCCTTCAATTGTTACTTTACATCTAACACACCACAAAGAATAGTTCACGAAAATCGCCAGTCTTGTGTCTGTACATAGACCCTGACCTATATAGTCTTTAATTGATTTATAGTTTCTATTTGTATTGCTGTACCATTCATCAGTTATCAATATGTAATTGGGCATACTAGGACATCTAAGAAAAATGTGGTCAATTGATTCCTCCTCTCTCACACAAATCTGAACACAGGATCAGTCTTCTTGAAATTTCTCCTACCTGCCAAAAATGAATTCGTAGAGAGGGAGTTCAGGTTGATTTTTATTAGGAAATTTTGCCTCAATGAACTAGAATTTTGATTCAGTTGCTGATTGGTAATCCCGAGAGACCCTTTGTTTATGTTATTTTCCCCATATATTATTTTATGTGCATTTCAGTATTTAATTTTTGATATAATTGGATTTTCATTCAAGTCAGCCATTTTCTAAATATTATCAAATAACGAATTCCCCCATCTATTTATTATTAGTGGGTGGCGATCTATCCGTTGGTGTGACAATAGATTTATAAGCAATATCTTAACAATTTGTGAAAAATAATGTAAATATTTGTGACTATAGATTTATGTCTGTGTTAGCTTACTTAATAATTGCAAAAGTATTGAGAAAGATAAATAACTCCACGATTTGTTTTGAACGGCATTCTTATTAAATACTTACAATTTTATTTTATTTTTGCGAAATCTTTTATAATCTATTTTTATATAAAATTTCTTTACTAGCAACAGTATCTCTTGCCGTCCACAAATAACTTTTATTTATTAATAAATTTATTATGATTTTTCTATCTAGTCTTTTAGCACAATATAATATGTTCTTTTAAATATAAAATTATATGCAGATATTTTAGTGCTTACAATAAATAAAAGAACGAATTTTTTAACATTTTTTAAAATGTTTTTTAAACAAACAACCTTGATATTGATATTTTAAAGGAGCAGACATTTATTCATTTGCTAAAAAAATTCATAATTACAAGGAAAGGTAAATTAAATATTTTGAATCATTATCATTATTATTTACAATAATTATTGATCCACTACAAAACGAAGATTTCTCCAAGTTAATTATAGTTTCTCCAATCCCTAGCTTCTCTTCTCTTCATTAAACCAGCAAATGTCCTTATTTCCGCTATTAATCTCACACATAGTCTCTTTTGAGATTTTTTACATTCTCTTGGGATCTCATTTAAAAATTTAAATGTCATCTATTATTATATCTTCTAGCAATAATTTTATTTTTTTTATTTTTTCTATGTCAGTGATATCTATTTGTGCTTTCATTCCTGTATTTCATTTGTGATTCTTCTTGCCACTCCTAATATGTATTATTTTACATTAAGTGATCTAAAATCTATGTACTAATTTTTTGTTAAGTGTCCAAATTCCAGATTCATATTTAAAAATTGATAAATACATCTATTAAAAATCTTTCTTTTCCATCACATAAAAATATACCGTTTAATATTAATTTATTACCAACCAAGTTTGACCCTATGACCTATTTTATCCATTATGTTTCCATCAATATTAATAATCTGGCCAAGTTATTTGTAGTTTTTAACTTTCTCTAATTCATGATTACCTTTTAATATTAAATTATTACCAACCAAGTTTGACCCTATGACCTATTTTATCCATTACGTTTCCATAAGTATTAATAATCTGGCCAAGTTATTTGTAGTTTTTAACTTTCTCTAATTCATGATTATCAATCTTCATTTTTGAGAAAATTTAGTGAACATTATTTTATACTTTTTAGCATTCATCTTCAAAGCAACATTTTTTTTACCTTTATCTGATAACTCTTGCAATATTTTTTGAAGTTCTATAGCAATATTTGCAGAGACAATACTCTCATCTGCAAAATCTAGATAACCTTAATAATCTGCATTTATTTTTATTCCTTTAGCTTACCATTTTAATCCACAAAATACAAAAACTCACCTTGTTTAAATATCAATATTATTACTGCAGTTTTCCAATCATCTTTGAAAAATGTTCATTTTTCTATTTTTTTGCACCTTCTTTTAAAATAGATTAATTCCATTACTTCTGAAATATTCCCTTCTTTTTTGATTTAATTATATGTCTTATCTCTACATTTAGAATACTTATCTATTTAGAAGATGTAATAATTTTAGATGATACTTTATTTTCTTGTTCTTTATTACTGTGTAAATTTTATAGATCTCTTCCACACATTTTATGATGGCATTTTTCTTTTTAGCAATCTTTCAGTTTTTTTCTTTTTATGAAAGAAACAACTTTCTTTCTAATACCAAAATGTTTTGTTTTACACTTTTGAGACATACTGCCATTAAGTGATTTGTATTAAAATTGTGAGAGCAGTAAGTTTTACACATCAATTAAACTGTGGTAATTAGCTATCTATACATACTGAACAATGATAAAGATATGAGTAAGAGATTGTGATCTGGGCCAACTGATGAGTACTGGTGCAGCACAAAATATGCATCTTGTGAATCCTGTATCTTTTTCACATGTATTTGGTCATATGTTTATGATTACATTGTTCCACAAGGTGGTATTTGGTCATGTATTTATAATTACATTGTTCCACAAGGTGTTAAAAATGGATGGTCGCCAGTCCCTACCTTTTGTGAGAATGGTTTCATAAAAATTATACTATAGAAATATTATTCATTAAGTGGATAATTTCTAATCTAATGAATAACTAATAAAATATATTATTCTTCCATTAAGTGGTTTGTGTCAAAACTGTGAGTGCAGTAAATTTGACTAAACTGTAATAATTGATTATGATAAAAACTGTGTAAGAGATTGTGATCTGGGCCAACTCATGAATGCTGGTTCAACACAAAATATGCAATTTGGGGATCATACATCCTTTTCATATGTCATTGGTAATATGTTTGTGATTATATCACTCCACAAGATATTAAAAGTGGTTAGAAACAAATTCCTCCCTTGCCGTGAGGATTGTGTAGTGAAAATTACACTATAGAAATATTAACTAATCTTGCCACTCTCTCTGATATCCCACCAATCTTCACAATGTCATTTATCCTCTTTTTTATTTATAATGAATACCACTTAATTTGTGCTTCCGATATTTCTATATCTTTGTAGCAAGTACATGTCCAATTTTTAAAACAATTATCTTTTCATCTTTTCTTCAGACATCACAAAAATGTAACAAGATCTCATTTCCAATTTGTGCAATCATCCTTCATTTGAAAGTTATATATATTGTAACAGTCAAAACATGTCTATCTCGCTAACACACTGCAGAATTTAAACCCGGGACATAGAACTCAACATTAGGAGATTTACCTCCCAGAAATCCCAAGTCCAAATCCAAACTCCACAACACCCTCTACGTGATAACACATTTGATGCTACTTATAATATAATTTCATGCCAGTGCCGGTGATCAGGGAGAAAACAAAAGACTCTAAATCTAAAATAGCTCTAGGTTAATTTAACAATAACTTATAGATGTGCCTAAGATAAGTTTAATGTACTATGTAATTTATATTGCACCCCGAATAAATAAATAAAAAAAAGAAATAGATTTATAAATAAGATTTTAATGATTTGATAATAAAACAATTTAGCGATATAAATTGGATAGTTATATAATATAAACAAACAAGATGGCTGATACCTAGTACTTGGATCGTTTAAATAAAGTGTCTAAAATATAGTGACACGGTAGGCATATGCGAGTCATGTAAAGTCTACTAGAGTTTGAAATATTCTAAAACATTTATTACTGGAGATTTAAATGGACATCAAGAGTCGCTTGTGAATAGATTATAAGATCAAGCTACACCGAACGGATTTGAAATTCATTTGAATAGAATTCTCTTGATAAATAAAGGGAAATATACGGTGGTACTAGCGAGTATAGGCTGAGGAGGGGTGCAGTTTATGAGTATGCAACTTTAAAATATGGCGAAAAGTCGAGGCATTGGATAGGCATTTCGCCTTTTATTTGAGATGTCTCTATCCCACTCACAGCTCAAGCCTGGGCCACACCCAGGAGCTTTGTAACTGTGGAGACATATGCAAAATAATTCCCAAGTGCCATTTTAGCACAGGACTGGGAACCGCAGAGTAAAATATGGGGGGAACGGATTTGAACGATGATGACCTTTGCCAACAGGAGGATTCCAGCACCCCTGCATATTTACTAGCAACACAGCTTAATTTTCAAAGAATTAGTAAAACAAAGGGCAATTCATTAAGGAACAAAAATAGCTCACTCTCGACTTTCATATTTCATGGCCAGCAGACTCTCAATAAACTTAAGATACATAAATATTCATTTAACAAAATTATTATTACACAAATTACTTTAAAACATATATAAGAGATACTTTTAAATATATAAATGATGGGAGGGGGAAAATGCGTGTTTGTGGTTTATAAACTAAGATGGCAACCACGCATCACTTAACTTCCCTACATAACTCACATTTGTCTAAAGAAATTAATTATATATTTCATTATAAGATATTCAAATAAGACATTTATAAATATAATAGAAAATCAACCCAAGCACAAGTTCAGCATGCATTAGAAAAAACGTTTAAATAAATACAATTATAGAAATTGTTAGCTATAGCTTGAAGTTTTCCGAGATCTCAGGTTGATTTTAACTACCTTGTTCTGTTTACTCTGTCCAGGCATTTCGAAACTTGTAGCAAAGTTCTTAAATAAAGTTATGATTTTCTTTAACATGGTTCTGCAGCAGCAGTTAGTAGATTTTAGGAGCAGCATTTCTTTGGGCTGGTTCAGTTGGATTTGATGATACGGTGACAGGACATCGGATTTTGAATGACGGACGGCCGAGGCACAGGACTCCCGAGGAAAACAGCTATTGCCTCATTATCCTGACATTCTGAGGTTAAACTATTTTAAAATGGGTTTTCTGTCACGATCAGGTAGGTTAATTAATAACTCTGTCTAATAATTTTAATTACAATCAATCAGCCCTATTTATATGCTCTCCTTGAATACAATCTTGCCCTGCGGTGATAAAATCCATTTTTTAATTATTACACATTTGAAAAACATGGACTGCATTTTATAATTAAAATCTGTTCGTAAACACTGTTTTATCTTACCAAATCTACTGGTGCCAATATGATTAAAATTAGCTACTATTGTTCTTTCTCTACCCTCACTGATTTAAAATGATGACATGTTTTTGAATAACATTTTACAACACTTTACATTTATCAAACATTAATTCTGAATTTCATTTCCAGAAATATTTTTCAGTGATATTATTTCTTAAAGGCAAATAATTATAATGAAATAACATCACAAATAAATCAATTCAAAAACAACTTTTAAATAAAATATTTTGATAAATTTTAAATATTATCGCACTATGTGTGTAGATGAGAATATGTGACCTACTGTATTGTACAAGCATATATATGTAATATATACTTGACGGTTTGAAAATAAAACCGTTTAAAAGCAATTTTAATTATTATTAAACCCCGGGCACCCTATTATACATATAAATTTAGGCAAGATTTCGGTAAATATACCCAGTACACACACAATACAATGAAATTAGGGTTTTAAATAAGGCATGAGGGTAGGAAACAGGAAGGCAAGGTGAAACTAGGATTGGTAAGGCATATCTTACTGTTTCACATTCCCTTAGTATGTAAAAAAAAAATTAAAAAAAAAAGATTTTACACCCAGTGTTTATTAGTATTTTTGAATATCAGCACACAAAAAATTTGACAAGGGGCAACGAGATTTAATGATATACCCAAATCATATTTCAACATTTTTTCCACTAGCGGGTGATCAAAAGGAAGGTTTCAAGCTTCTAGCATTATATGTCCCTTTAAGTATCCCATTGTCTTCTAGTAAGTATGCATTTGGGCCACATGTGCGCTTTATTATGTACGGCCCTGATACAGTGGGAAAAACTTCTTGTACTTTTTTTGATCTCGATCACTGGGTTTTGGGGTTCTTACCCACCCTTGATCCCCAATTTGAAACTGGTGTGGTCTCCATTCCTTAAGCTGCCTCCTTTCAGCCCTTGAGGTTAAACACCGGTGTAAGTGCACCGGTCTTCTTTGATGTTGATCTTGTGATCATCTCTTGGTAAGGTGTTTTTATTAATGAGGGCTCAGGTTTACCAAAATGTAAATGCATAGGTGTCAGTCCTGTAGCCTCATTAATGGTCCCATTGATATATTGAAAAACTTTTGACATTTGGTTTACCCAACCCCGGTGATCATGGTGAATATAGGTTCTAAATAACTGGTTGATCTCACACATAACCCTCTCACAAGGGTTAGACTGGGGATTCTGGATTGATGTCAGGATGTGCTTGAGGCCCTGTGTTTTGATCCAATTTTGCCATCCCTGTGAGGTGAATGCAGAGCCATGGTCAGAAAGAATCATCTCTGGCTTGCCAATATTTACGAATTGCTTGTGTTGTAATGCTTTGGTCACACTCTGCATGTCTGCTCTTAAAACAGGGTAAGCCCATGCATATTTTGAAAACAAATCGTGGGTTACTAGGAGGTATCGGAAACTATGGTACGATGGCAATGGCCCATAATGGTCAATTGCTAATATTTTGTTAGGTCCCGATGGGCTAATAAAGGCTGTAGCACTACTATAAATTTTATTTGGTGGTTTATTCTTTGCACAGGTGGTACACTTCTGGAGATTAGCAAAGTGTCCTGGTACATCTGAGGCCAATGAAACTGCTGGAGCAATGCTTCTTCAGTCTTCTTGGGACTGTAATGCCCTACCAGGTTATGCATGTAATTAATTGACTCCTCAGCTGGGGTGGGACTAAGATTTTCCCTGACTTACCCTCCCTTTCTACCTGTTGTTGTAAGAGTCCATTCTGTAATCTATACTTAGTTTTTCCTTTTCTAGTGGTGCATCCTTGCATAGGATTTCCTTGATGCTGAACCTCTTGCATCAACTCTTTATATTGGGGTTGCTTTTCTTGCCAGTGTCACAAATTCTTTAACTTCTGCTCAATATCATTGTCCAGCATATTAGTCATAATGGATAACTGCTGGTCTTCAAATATAGGATTGCATGGCTTTACTTCCACAGGGTGATGACTTAATACATCGGCCACTACATTTTCAGAACCCGGGCAGTAAATTACCTTATAGCGGAATTTCTGAAGTGAAGGGCTCCATCGTATAAGGTGATCGTTATTAAGATAACTCATGTTCAAAAATCCTAGACACCGGTGGTCTGTGATGATGATCACCTCCGAACCCAGTAAGATTTGTCTAAATTTATTGCATGCCCACACAATTGCCAGTGTTTCCTGTTCCATGATGGTGTAATTTTTTCAGCTCCCTTTAATGTATGGCTACTGAATGATAGTACTTGGCGATGGCCTGCTGGACTGACTTGAAATAGCACAGCACCCAAACCTTTCTTGCTGCTATCGGTCTGTACATAGAAAGGGCATGCAAAATCTGGGTAACATAACATGGTTTGGAGAAAGTTTTCTTTAATTTTTGTAAAAATCATTCTCATGTTGCATGGTCCATTCCCATCGACGGTGTGGTTTCACTAATTCCAGTAGCATGGAAGTATCCTTCACGAAGCCTGGATAAAACTTGTGATAGTAATTACAGAGGCCCAGGAAGGATCAAATTTGCTTCCGATTAATAGGTCAGGAAAAATCCTTGATTGCCTCTATCTTATCAGGATGGGTATGGATTCCTTGTCCATTCATGATGTGACCAAGAAATGAAATTTTTTCCAGGGCAAAATGGCTCTTTTTAAAGTTCACTGTAATGTTCTTTTGGGCACACTCATTGAAAAACTGCTGTAGATGGACCAGATGCTCTTGAAAATCTTGGGATGCGATTACCACATCGTCAATGTAGCAGATCAATTTTCTTTTGAGGTTTTCTGATAGGACTTGATCAAGGCATCTCATAAGCCCAGTGCCATTATTTATTAATCCGAATGTTACTCTCTTGAACATATGCATCTGTCCATTGTGCTGGAAGGCGGTATACTTCCAATCCTGAGGGTGCAACACCATCTGCCAATAGCTAGCAGTTAAATCTAAAGTTGAAAAAATATTTTTCTTTGAGAGCTTGATAAAAATTTCTTGTACGGAGGGAGGTATGTCCCGTTCTGGTATGGTGATGTTGTTTAGCTTCCTGGCATCTAGGCACAGTCTTATAGATCCATTTTTTTTCTTACAACCACCAATGGGTTATTTTAAGGTGATGATCCCTTTTCAACTACACCTCATTCGATCATTTTTTTGATTTGAGCATCTACTTCTTCTTGGTATTGGAAAGGGATGGGGTAGGTGTGGGTTTGGAAATGGTTTTCTTCTTTGACCCTTATCCAGTGAACGTAGCCCTTAATTTCTCCAGGTATCTGGGAAAATACTCGTTGCATATTTGTTAATAGCTGCTGCAGCTGGGACTGGTCTTCTATCATTCTTAAGGATGACTCCTGGACTTTATTGTGAATGGTGTCTTCATCGATGTCTACTTCCATACTCCTAACTTGAACTTCATGGGGTCTGTGGGCTTCATTGAAACTGAATTTCTCTCATTGGATCATCATTACATTTTGGTCACAGTCAATTATACATTTATTTTGACTCAGGAAGTCCGACCCGATGATGATGTCTCGCACTAAGCCATTGATCACTAGGAATGCATGTCCGAAGGTCATTTGCCCAAATTTTATCTCTAGCCACACCTGGTATCCTTCAGTTTTCATTCTTTTGCTATTAGTTAAATTTCATCTGAATTGGTCGGGTTAGTAATTTTGGTGTATACCCATTTTGTTCTTCCATTTGCACCAGCCATCCCTTTGAGATGCATGAAACTTGGCTGCCTGTGTCAATGAGGGCCTGTGTTTCTATGGACCCTAGTGTAACATTTACTACAGGGCAGGGACTAAGAGGGAGTTCCCAGGTAGGATCTTCTTCTTGTATGACTGTAGAAATAGGATTTTTGTCTAAAATATAGTTAGGTTCCCCTTTTAGCTCTTTGGTTCCTGCTGCCATCATTTTTCATTTCTGTTGGTAGTGGTGGTCCCTGGAGGTTTTCTTTGGTGTCTGTTCTGTATTCCACCAGCTGAAGTCCTGTGTAGTTAGTAATTCTGCTCTTTCTTCGGTGTTTGTAATTCGGCTCCCAGCCATAAGTTGTTGGATTGATAATGGCATATTTTTCTGGATGGTGTGAATAATATGCACATCAGACAATGCAAATGTGGCGAGCGATGCCAGATGGTTGACCTTCCAGATATAGAATTGGGTGTGTGTTTCTTTGACACTGCCATATTTTTCTTGTGATACAGTCTCTAAGATGCCACTCTGGCGTTCATCGCTCCAGTAGTGTTTCAACAAGGCCTTGCTATACTCAGGTGAAGTCACATGGTTTCTTTCTATTTATGCTCCACCAGTCCTTGGCATAGCTATATAAATATTGGGTGGTGATTACAATTTTCTCTTGAGGCCTAGCCTTGTAGAATGTGAAGAAATGTCCAGGCTCTCAAGATGTCCATGGGGTTTTTCTCCAATATCTCCACGGAATATTTTGATGTTGATCACTTTATCTAATTGGGTTTGAATTCCTAGGTCAAATTTCAGAGTTCTATGGATTTGGGTGACCTCAAGGTTTGTGGTATCCTTATCTTTGTTGAATGGCAGAATGTCCTGGATGGTTTTGTTTTGATTCTCATTTTCTTCCTTTTGTTGTTGGAGGATTTTCTGTTTCTGTTTGATTTGTTTGATTTTGTTATTTATGAGCATAGTCAGTTCTCTGAACTCACTCCATTCTTTTTTTGCTTCTTCCATTTTGGTTTTAGTATTTGAAATGTTGGTATAAATGGCAATTCTGGATCACTAATTTTTGGTTATTATTATTTGGTAAGATATTTATTATTTTAAAGTCCTTTTAACTAAACTTTTTTCTTTATCAAACAATGGCAACTGGCTGTCTTCCACTCGGTCTCTGGCCTTTCTGTGTGTCCTTGTTTTGTCCTGTATTGATTTCATTATGCTGCTTTTTTGTTATTTTGGAAATATGAACAAAATATTATTATTTTATTATTCAGATTTCTTCTGTTGCTTGCTCAACTGTTTGGCAATGTACCATTTAATTATTTACTAGACTCAGGTATCTCAATGGGTATCTCACTGTCATTTCCCCTTGTTCAATGATATCAGATTGATAGATTTACAAAACAAAAATTATTTTTACAGAAGCTTGTTTACATATATATATATATATATATAAAATGACAAAATCCAAAATTTTTGTACAGCTTTATATGTATGAACCAATCAGTTCACCATCATTATTTCGAAGTGCAATGCCATCTGTGGCAACATCTATATCATTAATCTCCCCCAGGAATATTTAACTTACTTCGTTTGACTCCGGACGTTCAATTAGACAATCATATATTTTTATTTTTACAAATCTTATTAGATACAAAACTATATATGTTGCACTATATTTTGAAATCATATTTAGTACAGTAATTAGTGCACATATATTTTTATAATACAACCAGAGCTGACAAAAGTTTACATATATATTGCTCGTACCGTACTATATTAAACTGAAATCTCTAAGTGATTGTCTAAATGCCCGAGCCAAACAAAATACATATAATAATATCTTTAAAATATAAATCACAAATATTGAACTATTGAACTACAGGAATGGGTAATTAAATGGACTAAATCCTATCAGGGTTTTGTGGGTGTTTAAATCGAAGCCTCACATTGAAAAGCGCCATGGACCTGGAAAAAAATATACTATGTAACAGTCAAAACATGTCTATCTCGCTAACACACTGCAGAATTTAAATCCGGGCATAGAACTCAACACTAGGAGAGTTACCTCCCAGAAATCCCCAAGTTCGAATCCAAAGTCCAAACTCCACAATGCCCTCTACGTGATAACACATTTGATGTTACTAATAATATAATTTCATGCCAGTGCCGGTGATTAGGGAGAAAACTTTTAAATCTAAAATAGCCCTAGGTTAATTTAACAATAACTTATAGATGTGCCAAAGATAAGTTTAATGTACTATGTAATTTATATTGCACCCTGAATAAATAAAAAAAAAGAAATAAATTTATAAATAAGATTTTAATGATTTGATAATAAAATAATTGAGCGATATAAATTGGATAGTTATATAATATAAACAAACAAGATGGCTGATACCTCGTACTTGGGTCATTTAAATAACGTGTCTAAAATATAGTGACACGGTAGGCATATGCGAGTCATGTAAAGTCTAATAGAGTTTGAAATATTCTAAAACATTTATTACTGGAGATTTAAATGGACATCAAGAGTCGCTCGTGAATAAATTATAAGATCGAGCGACACTGAACGGATTTGAAATTCATTTGAATAGAATTCTTTTGATAAGTAAAAGGAAATATACGGTGGTGCTAGTGAGTATATGCTGAGGAGGGGTGCAGTTTATGAGTATGCAACTTTAAAATATGGCAAGAGGTCGAGGCATTGGATAGGCATTTCGCCTTTTGTTTGGGATGTCTCAAGCCCACTCACAGCTCAAGCCTGGCCCACACCCAGGAGCTTCGTAACAGTGGGGACGTATGTGAAATAATTCCCAAATGCCATTTTAGCACAGGACTCTTGACTTTCATATTTCATGGCCAGCAGACTCTCAATATTCATTTAACAAAATTATTTTTATGCAAATTACTTTAAAACATATATAAGAGATACTTTTAAATATATAAATGATGGGAGGAGGAAAATGCATGTTTACGGTTTATAAACTAAGATGGCAACCACGCATCATTTAACTTCCCTACGTAACTCGCATTTGTCTACAGAAATTAATTATATATTTCATTATAAGACATTCAAATAAGACATTTATAAATATAATAGAAAATCAACCCAAGCACAAATTCAGCATGCATTAGAAAAAACGTTTAAATAAATAAAATTATAAAATATACAAAATTGTTAGCTATAGCTTGAAGTTTTCCGAGATCTCGGGTTGATTTTAATTACCTTGTTCTGTTAACTCTGTCCAGGCATTTCCAAACTTGTAGTAAAGTTCTTAAGTAAAGTTATGATTTTCTTTAACATGGTTCTGCAGCAGCAGTTAGTAGATTTTAGGAGCAGCATTTCTTTGGGCTGGTTCAGTTGGATTTGATGATACGGTGACAGGACATCAGATTTTGAATGATGGATGGCTGAGGCACAGGACTCCTGAGGAAAACAGCTATTGCCCCGTTACCCCAACATTCTGAGGTTAAACTATTTTAAAATGGATTTTCTGTCACGATCAGGTAGGTTAATTAATAACTCTGTCTAATAATTTTAATTACAATCAATCAGCCCTATTTATATGCTCTCCTTGATTACAATCTTGCCCTGTGGTGATAAAATCCATTCTTTAATTATTACACATTTGAAAAACACGGACTGCATTTTCTAATTAAAATCTGTTGTAAACACTGTTTTATCTTATCAAATCTACTGGTGCCAATATGATTAAAATTAGCTACTATTGTTCTTTCTCTACCCTCACTGATTTAAAATGATATGTTTTTGAATAACATTTTACAACACTTTACATTTATCAAACATTATTTCTGAATTTAATTTCCAGAAATATTTCTCAGTGATATTATTTCTTAAAGGCAAATAATTATAACGAAATAACATCACAAATAAATCGATTCAAAAACAACTTTTAAATAAAATATTTTGATAAATTTTAAATATTATCGCAGTATGTGTGTAGATGAGAATATGTGATCTACTTTATTGTACAAGCATATATACGTAATATATACTCGACGGTTTGAAAATAAAACCGTTTAAAAACAATTTTAATTATTTTTAAACCCCGGGCACCCCATTATACATATAAATTTAGGCGGGATTTCGGTAAATATACCCAGTACACACACACAATATGATGAAATTAGGGTTTTAAATAAGGCATGAGGGTAGGAAACAGCAAGGCAAGGTGAAACTAAGATTGGTAAGGCATATCTTACTGTTTCAATATATATCAATAAATATATGTTTATACTCACGAATATATATAAACATAAATATATATATATCATCATCATCAATCATTATCAATCCACTGCAGGATGAAGGTCTCTCCAAGTTTAATCCATCTTCTCCGATCTTTAGCTTCTCTTTTCCACAACACCCCTGCACATTTTCTTATTTCATCCATCCATCTCACATGTGGTCTCTTTCTGGGTCTTTTACAATCTCTTGGAATCCAGTTTAAAATTTCAATTGTCCATCTATTATCATTTCTTCTAGCAATATGTCCAGCCCAACTCCATTTCAATCTTTTAATTTTTTCAATAAGGTCAGTAACACCTGTTTGTTGTCTTACCCATACATTGCATTTTCGATCTCTTCTTGTTACTCCCAACATACATCTCTCCATACTCCTTTGAGTAGTCTGAAGTCTCTGTATTGCTCTTGTATTAAGTGTCCAAGTCTCAGATCCATAAGTAAGAACTGGTAAAACACATTTGTTAAAAACCATCCTTTTCAAACACATAGGCATATTTCCTTTTAGTATCAAATTATTTCTACCAAAAGCACTCCAACCAAGTTTAATTCTATGATTAATTTCCTCCATTATGTTTCCATCTGTATTAATAATCTGACCAAGGTATCCTTAGTACTACTTTTCTACTTTCATCTGCTAACTCCTGCAACATTTCCTGCAGCTCTGAAGCATTATTTGCAAAAACAACTACATCATCTGCAAAATCTAAATGACTTAAATACTCTCCATTTACTTTCATTCCTTTAGTTTCCCATTTTAATCCACAAAATACTTCTTGCAGCACTGCTGTAAAAAGTTTTGGTGATATGGAGTCACCTTGTCTTACACCTTTCTCAATGTTGATTTTTCCAGTATCATTATGTAATCTAATTGTTGCTGTTGCATTTTTATAAATATTCTTTAAAATATGACAATAACCTGGATCTATACCTTGATGATCCAATGCTTTAATCACTGAAGAAATGTGTATAGAATCGAATGCCTTTTCATAATCTACAAATCCAAAACATAATGACAACTCATATTCATTTGTCCTTTCTATGACTTCTCTCAATACCTGGATATGATCTATTGTACTAAAACCACTTTTAAATCCAGCTTGTTCTCTTGGTTGGTGGAAATCCAAAGTTCTCTGTAGACGAGTTGTAATTATCTTGATAAAATTTTTATATAAAACTGATAAAAGGCTGATAGGTCTGTAATTTCTAATATCTTCTTTATCACCTTTTTTATATATTAATATTATTACTGCATTCTTCCAATCTTCCGGTACATCTTTATCATTTAGACATTTGGTATATAACTTTGCTAAAATTGTTTCTATTTCTTCACTGCTTCTTTTAATATATCAATTATAATTCCATCATTTCCTGGAGCCTTTCCTTTATTCATACATTCAATTGCATGTCTCACTTCTTCATTTAAAATTCTGGGCAATTCGGAAGATGTAATAGATATAGGAGGTACTTGTTCTTTATTACTATATAATTCTTGATAAAAATCTTCTACCAATTTCATGATGTCATCTCTCTTTTTAGTAATAATTCCATCTTTTTTTCTTATTGCAGATATAAATTTCCTACCAAGACCAAAATGTTGTTTAACATTCTTGAGACTTTTATTTTCTTCTACAGCTTTCCTTGCTATTTCACAGTTATACTTTCTTATATCATTTTCAACTCTTTTCCGTACCATTTTACAAAATTCGAGATATTCAATTCTTTTTAATACATCACTTTTGTATATCTTCATATTCCTTCTTTTCTTCATAAATTCTCTAGTCTCAGTAGAAATTTTATTAGTCAATTGCTGCTTTTTTCTTCCAGCTATCTTTGTTGCAGTTTTTAAAAGTGTATCAGTTATTTTCATATTAATTTCATTCAAACCTGAATCATGTTCAAAATCTCCTAACACTTGAAACCTATTTGTAAATTCTAATTTAAATTCATTAGAATGTTTCTGAAGATTAGAAATATCAACTGTAAATATTGTTTTTCTTAATAATTTTTGTCTCTCTAGTTTTACATTAACACGTAACTTACACCTTACTAATCGATGATCACTTCCTGTGTTAAATTTATTAAGAACATTACAATCTTGAAATATGTATTTCCTGTTAGTCAAAATATAATCCAATTCTGCTGTACCTTCATTTGGATGCTTCCATGTCCATTTCCTTTTAACATTTTTCTCAAAAAATGAATTCATAATATAAAGTTTTTCTTTTTCTGCAAACTCCACAAGTCTATGTCCTCTCTCATTTCTATTACCATAACCAAAATTACCTACAGCAATTTCATCTTTCATGTGTCTACCAATTCTAGCATTAAAGTCTCCCATAACAATTTTAAAATGTTGTTTACTCTGATCAAAAGCCTTTTGTACATCCATATAAAAATCTTCTACTACTTCATCACTATGAGAACTTGTTGGGGCATAAACCTGAATTATCTGCATTTGGTATCTGCTATTAAGTTGTATAACTAATCTTGCAACTCTGTCCGATACACCATCAATCTCCACAATATTGTTCTTCCACTTTTTTATTTATAATGAATCCTACTCCACTTGTATTTCAAATATGTGTGCCTTTATAATAGAGTATATGTCCACTTTTTAAATCAATTGTTTCTTCACCTTTTCTTCTAACTTCACAAAGTCCAACAATGTCCCATTTAATATAAGATTGTTCTTCTTCTAATTCTTGCAATCTTCCTTCACTTGAAAGTGATCTGCAATTGTAAGTACCTAAATAAAAAGTCGTCATCAAATGGCAGCCTGGGTCTGCAATCAGGGGATTTTTAGCACCCTCCGCCTTCGGCCATATATATATAATTTAATTACTTAAATATTTTTTCTAAATTTGGAAGAAAAAACAAACATTGCATTGATTTCAGACTTTGATAAAATACGATGCATTTTAAACAATTAATTGATAAATAGGATTAATTCATTTATTATTTTTAATTATTTTGTATTTAAATAATCAAGTTAAAGAGTAAATATATATATATTTCAAACACAGAACTAAAACATAAAATGTTTATGTATTTAACTCCGTAGGATGATATATAAAGTATTTAAAATTTTATACAATCTTCATTCGCATCGACAATTAAAGCTCTGGGGTATTTTATATATATATAAAAACATATACCGTATATACCAGAATCTAGAATTTAGTGCTACCTGGTAGGAATGTAGATTACTAGTTCGTCATTAAATACGGTTGCTTCTAACGACTTTCTAAGTTCTATCCGGGATTCTATTTAACCAATGACCAGTTTGAAGTGAGAAAAAAAAAATCGTGTCTTTCGCAATGGTTAAAAAAAAAATTACATAAAAGTTCTTACGCGTCACATCTTGAGGTTTTATTAATCTGTTGTAGATTGTATTCTATGCTGACCGAGAGAAATTTTATTTCATTTTAAGGTAAGTGTTAAAAAGGTAAATATTAATAAAATTATTTTATAAATAGAATTTATAAATCTGATATCAAGGTTTTAGATATCATTATTAACATGCTACGCTATAAACAGAATTATTTTTTGCTAACATTTACGGCTTCATAATCATAAAATGCGAGATATAGCTATTATTGCATATATATGTAAGCGTACTGATAAAAACAACGGTCTCTAAAGCTAAACGATTTCCATCTAAAAAATATAAAAAGCAAAACAATAATATGATCATCTGAATAAAATTATTAAAATCAACCTTGTCATTTTAGTATTAAAATATTATCAAATCTTCCGAATAATTTACTTTAGGCTTATATAAGTCCTAAATACGATATCTAACACATACAGTATAGGAAAATAAATAAGTGCGAATGCGTTTATTTACTATTTACAATTTATTTTTTGACGTAAAAGAGGTAAAGGAAACTACATTTAAAAATAATTAAACTAAATTTACTATTATAAATGCAGAAGAATTTAATTAATTAATCAACTTTAAATTTCAGAATTTAAAATTATCAAGTAAAATGTTAAAATTATCTATCTATTTATGTATGTGTGTGCATCTTCTACTTAAAATGTTTGAACACTGCATCTGCATGCATGTTCTGATATGAGGGTTAAATCCTAATGGAATTCGATTTTTTTTTTTTTTAAGTAGTCAAAGATATTCCATCAAACTTAGGATTCGCTTTAGGCATATTACATTTAGTAGAGACGAGAAGATAAACTTCTATTATGGGGTTCAAATCCTAATAAAATTCCAATTTTTTTTTCAGATAGCCGAATAATTTCAAGCAAACTTAGGAGATTCGTTTTAAGATATGACATTTGACTAGAGGATGAAACAAAAAAAAAAAAGAAGTATAATCAATCTTGAGTGGAATAATGTATTCTCTCTCGCTGTTATTTATAAATTTTCCACAAGCATTTATTACTAATAAAAGCCTATTAATAAGTAGATTCTAATTCAGATATAAATTTTGATTTTTTTTTATTAAAGATTAATATTTTTATATTATTTACGTAAGCAGAAATATATATATTCAATTTGTCAACTTCTTTCATTTAAGTAGCAAAATCTATATATTTTTGAATTAAATTTAAAAGTAATCTTTTTAAACTTTAAACTCATAATACGTGGATTAAAAAAGGGTAATTTTAGAAAAAGCGTTAATTATATGACCACAGAAACGCAATGAAATAAAATTAGAATTAAAACTGCAGTTAAACATAAATAAAATTTAATTCATTATGAATATATAATTCCCTTCCCGTTATCAATATTTTTAGCTTAAATAAAATTCAATAATTAGGGTAATAATACCACAAGTCCATAATATATCGTAGCATTCACTTTAATATTTACAAGTTTGACCTTTACATAATATATCGTAGCATTCACTTTAATATTTACAAGTTTAACACATGATTAATGATTTTCCATGCTTCCAAATTGTATATACTCTATCTAATGAAGTTAAATAAAATCTATACTGTATATATATATATATATATAATAAGATAACTAAATTGAAATCAAATATTTCTCTTTATTTACTTAAATAATAAAATATTGATTGTTTGTATGTAACATTGTATAATGTACATGTCTTTGCACTCTACTATTAAAAATTAAATGTGAACATTTATTTATAATAGAAGTATGAAGTAATATTGTCTTACTCATATAAAGTCATACATATTTTTGCCATATATAATATGAGCAGTATTAATTTTAAGTTTACTGCATTTCTAATGTCTCTTAGTTAAAATATGAAAAGACTATACATGTATATAGATAATCAGGACGTCTAACAGCTCAGGATTTATAGTAAAATTTAGAAGACTGTACGAAGATTTGATTAGTTTTTTATACATAAAATAAACGGAAGTCATCATATCCGGGTTATTCTTATTTATATATACATTTAAACAGAAAGGATAGATGTACAGCATAGTGGTTAGTATATTTGCATGCAACGTCTATAGTTTACCTGTTAAACCCGAGTGAAACTTGGATTTTTTTTTTTTAGATATCTGTTTAGATAAATTCAGAGTTCTTTTCTGGTAATTTAGCTATATCTTTCCATTTTGGATCAAATACTAATGATCTAGATATTATTATGTGAGAATAAAACAAGAAGCAAGGAAATAATAATAAAATCAATTCATGATTGTACATTCTCTTTCACATTCTATTGCTGAAGATTTTGGAGACTTTTATTTTATATTATTTTGTAATGTCCTTTTACCTACTCATGCAAATGTCAATTATGCATCATCAAATATTGATTTAAATGACTTTTACAAATACAATATTATTAATCACATTATCGAAAATTTAGTATTTCTAAATTCTAAATAAAATTACTACTAAGAAAACTTCAAATTTTCATGACACTAAACTCACGTATAAATAACTTTTTTTTTTTTTTACAATTTAAATATTCATTTAAAAAATATCACAAATTCAAATAAATTAATACACACTCTTTAAAATAAAATTACAAAAAAGTAATGCAGCTTAGTTACTTTCCTGTAAATTAATATGTTTAATTGACATTAATGCCAGGTTTTTCTAGTCTTTTTTAAAGAGTTGTCCTACCACTTTTATTTAATTTGATTTTTAATTAACTAAAGTCTTTTTAAATAGCTTACTGCGAAATTGAAAAGCGAAAATAATTAATCTCTAAATAGGTTTAACAACCGAAAACATTAATAATTTATTAAAGTTAATAATTCGTGAACATCTATAAGTGAATATGTCATTCTCCTGTTATAACAAGAAAAAAAAACAAAAAGGCAAAGATGAGTTTTATGATGCTTGTTTAAATAAAACTATGTCCTTTAAGTATATTACATACTGGATTTTTAATCTATTTATTTGACATCTTGAAATGCAGCATTTTAAACTCTACTGCATATTTTTTTTTGCTCTTAAAGATATCAACACCTTGTCTAATTGTGACTTTCTACTATCTATCATTATCATCCATAACTTATTAATAAGAGCATATATTTTTGCCAAAGAATCTGTCTACTTTACAAGACAAATCCAGAGAAGAATATTCCTACAATAGTATCTAGAAAGATGAATATATTTACATTCATCATGATTCTTATCATTATATTCTAAGAATAAAAATTCTAAATAAAATGTTATAGTGCATTCATGTCCCATAGCAAAATATAGAGACAACACATAATTTGATTTGTTATATTCTTACGCATATACTTCTAAACTAAGTTATCTTCATCTACTTTAGAATCATCTACTATAATTTGAGTAATCAGTGGACACTTGATAGCATAATATTGTAAAATCCCCATTTGTAGACTGACTGGTTTCTAAGCTTTATCTTATGATTGAAGAATAGAACTCAAAAGTGCCACTAAAGCACTTATTCATTAATTATATCTCTTTTACTTTTTTACATTATATAAGTTAATAATCTGAAATTTAAAAAAAACCACTTTCAAGCCCAGGCATAGCTGTATAAATCTAGCCAAAGAATAGAAATGGACAGTCTCTAGTTATTACAGAATTGAGATTTCAAAAAATATATAGAATCTGTTCTGATGTAATACCTTTGTTGTAATGCAAATGAGTTAGCCTAATAACTTAGTTTTTTTTTTTAATTTTCCATTATTAGCTTGAATGGTGTAAAGGAGTAAAATGTGTTGTTACATACAAAAGTACATTAGTTCCAGCCTTCTTCACTGATAAAATAAGAGGCTAGATATTGGCCAACCTGAAGATGGGGATTTTATAGAACTATACTTGCTATTGTCTAGTGAATACTCAAGCTTACAATATATGGCTCTTGGAAGAAGGTGAAAATAACTGTTCTGGAAGTGAAACTTACTTTCTAAGAATAAATTTGAACAACTCTCTCTATAATTATATTTGAAATACTTATATGAAAATGATGATATCACATACATTTTAATTTGTTATAACAGCAGTACCTTGGTATTTTTGTTATATTTCAACAAATATCTCACTGCTCAAAAAGCTATTAATATAGGTATTTAATTTGACTTACATTCTCAAATTGATAACCATTCAAGATAACGCTTATTAAAATATTTTTGATAACTATTAAACTAAAGTCTTTATATGTAACATTCAAAAATTTCTAAAGATCAATATTTGAATTGATAAGAATTGTCAATTAACATAATGTAAATCTAATAAAAATATAAATTTCTTGTTTTTGTTTTTAACCAGTTCAAATTAATAATCTTACTATGTTTTGATGCCTGATTGTAAAAGTGCTTCTAAACTGTTCCAAAGATATCTAAATATAAAACAAAGTTGGAGTATTACCAACGATAAAACTTTTCCTCATACCATTATGCAGTATATGCATAATGAAGATAAACTTTTTTAAAATAATCAGTCATTTTTAAACTCTGTCACATATATATTTTAACTAAGTGATTGAAATACCTTGAAATCAATAAAAATAATTTAAAAATCATGGCTTTGTCAAGACAAAGCTGTGACATTTAAACTGATACTTTTTTCTTTTTTCTGGTAATAAAAACCTTTTTAAAAATGCTCCTTAAATCTCTAAATCTACATTAAGTCACTGAAAACAATTCATATACATCTGGAAGCATCCTATATAATACAATCCTTTCAAAATATTTTATTATAACGAATAGCAGAATCTCTATTTTAATTTTAAGCATCTTTATTTTTATAAATTTTAAAGCTAAAATATCACCATTATATTTTTAAATTTCTTTTAGGATTAAACATTAGTTTTGGATTCTTTTTAATTTTTATAACACAAAGAGTACATATACCTTCATAGTTATGAATATCTCTGTGTAAATGTAATGAGTCAATATGATGGATTTATCACCAAATATAATCATCAAATTTTTGTGTCTTTCTTTTACTAATGATAAAAACATTAGTTTTATGAGTATTTAAAATATCATAATTATTATCTAAAATAATTACATCTAATTTACAGGCTTTTGATATCATTTTAGGTATTCACGTTACTTTCAGTATATTAAAAAATGTCTATGGTCACAATTAAAAAATTATATATCCATTATAGTTTTAATCCATCAATTATTACCAGCCTTTTTACCAATTAAATGAAATTCTACATTTAATTTCTATAGTGATTACAAAACCAACATTTCTTTAATTATTCATACAAGCTGAGATTCTTACATATATTATCTCAACTCATTATCAACACAACAATTATCACTAAACGACCCAGGATATTTTGTAGTGAACTCAAAAGTGAACCTACTTAAATATATAACATATATGTATATAATAACTTTATTATCTTTGTAATATAACCAGTTTTATAGTTATAAATGACAATTATAGTGTCAAGGAGTTGTTAAAATTTAGCACAAATAGCAATTGCTTCTTAAAATGGTCCATTAATTGTTTTATTGCTATGATAGATCAGAACTTCCCTTCCACAGTTTCTGGAGATCATTATTTATGAGTAGTGCATGAGCTCCAAACAATAGTTACCTACATTTATAAGATTTATTTTAAAAGCTACAATTATTATAATCTAGAGTGTGCAATCTATGATGTAAGAAAACTTCTATTACACCAGTCAAGCATTGTTAGCCGAGATGTCAGCACAACCACCTTGCAAGCAAGCAGTTGGTTGCAGGCGGTTGTTGCGGTTTTGCCTCCGCTGATGCTATGACATATGAAAAAAAAACTTCTATTACACCATACATTACTAAAACATATAAGTAAAAATATTTGTGAAAAACAAATACTATCCAAGATGCATTTTGTACTGTAGCAGAATTCTTTGTATGTCTTCATTATCTGTTCAATATTTATCAATACCAAATTACTGCAATTTGATCTACAAGTATCTAACTTCTACATATAATTTTGCTACCATCAATTTTATATCGCTCCTACCTAGCCAAGATAATTATTTTAATCCCAGTTAAGAAGTAATATATCTGTTTCTTGTTATTATTAAACATAGCCACATAGTATCATTAATTCTACTTCAGTCTTTTTTTTTTCAAGTATATTATTTTTTATTGATATATTTAAAACTTTTATCCCACAATATATTATTAAAACATACGAATTGCATCTTGGAGGTCATTTGTCTTTTCAGATGTTTTCAAGCATATGACAGAGTAATTAAAGTTTTAAAGATGGTATATCTAACAAAAGATAACGCACATAGAAAAAAGAGAACTGAAGTGGGATTAATGATATTACATGATATAATAATAACAATCAGCCATATTGATTTTAAATCTGGATTTAAAGTTTATACCTAGTCTAGGAACGATATGATAATCTGTAGTTTAATACGTAAATGATTAATAATAATCATTAATATATTTATCTAAAATAAGTAGTATCAAAACTGTGAGTGGAGGAGTTTTGATAATTGTAGATCAAATTGTAACAATTTGTAATATATATATATATATTTTTTAGATTATAATTTTAAAATATGACCCAATGTACAAGCATACCATTGTTGAAAATAAAATTTATCCAAGATTTTTCATAGCTTCTTTTTCCTGCTATAACGAAGTGTGTATGATATATAATTTAAATACGAGAAGAGAAATTGGATAAAAACTAAGCCTTTACAAAGAAAGATTCAATCTTTTATAAATATTGGTAATAATAACAACTATCTCATAAAAAAAGAAAGCTTTTTTTCTCTGAACTTTTTAAAACAAATATTAGATCGTAATCAAATGAGCACAAAACTGTTGCGAAATCAATTTTTTTTTTTTTCATATGTCATAGCACCGGCCGGGACGCGAACCCACAACCGTCTGCAACCAACTTCTCTTGCTTGCAAGGCGGCCGCGATGTCCTCTCGGCTAACAGCGCTTGACAATTTTTTATAACTTTATTTTCATTGATAATTTTGGAACACTAGGAATAAAAGATTCTAAATAGATTTCTTAATTAATGCAACACAAAATAATTTACTTTCATTAATGATTATCTAACAGTGCAGTTCCTCTCTCCCGACTATATTTACGATGTTTATATCTGCAATAAAAATTAATAAAAAATATTCTAAATTTTTTTGTTCCGGGTTCATTTACAATATATACACGTATTTATATATAAATAAAATAGAAATTTATGACATTACAGTATTAGTCAAAAACAAAATTTTACTAAAATTCTTCCACAACCATGGTTTCATTTATTAACAAATAAACCTTGTCAAGAGATATTCAACTAAACATACAATAAATAAATATATAAAATACCGATTCCTTCATTCATTGAATAAATGTTTTTAAAATTCATATTAAAGAAATAGTTGCTATTATTCGGTAATGTATCTGTGTCATCACATTTTAAAACCGGATGCCCTAGATATGGATTGACTATTGTCATCCGGTTTTATTAATAATATGAAGTCCTACATGGTGATAAAAGTATGAGCTAAAACACTGAAATAAAGTACACCTCTGTACATTTGATGAACAAATGGCACATGGCTATTGCAAGTTATTTTCTACATTTTGTATTATTTATAATCTACTCTTTTATAAAACTTATAGCTATTGTTCTATTCATTTCTCTGCAATAAAGATTTTAATAAAAGTGACTATTTTAAACTTAAGCCTTGATAATTCCAAGACACAAGTATTATCCCATATTCAAGACAAATAATCCATATCATAAAAAGTTATACATGCCATGTGCCAATATTTTAAAATAAGCACATAATTTTATTACCAGCATTATCCTTTATTTTGTCATTACTATCACTAACAGTATTATGACTAATTTTTACCAGTTAAATGAACAATTCATCTAACCCCATGACGTATACAGATCCTTTGTGCCAAACCATCTCTCATACTACTTTTACATCCACTTATTTAGAGGTGGGCATCCTTAAGTAGCAATTCCAAATATAATTATTTTAAATATATAAACCTTTTTTTATATATAAACTTAGTTTGTAGGATTCATTAGTGATTGTATAGTCATGTGTAAGATAACATCTTAGGACATTATAATTTTGCAAAAATATATTTATTGTTTATGTACAATGTATTGCATTAAGTACATGTTTAACAGTACATCATAATATCTTAAAAGTTTATTTAATATGAAATTAAAATGATGTATCGTTTCATGAAAACAAAACTGTTAATCTATCTTATAATAGCTTCACCTGATAACTAGTTTACTTTTAAAACAATATAATGATTTTAAAAGCAAGTATTGTTTTTAGAACTTAAACATTATATTTGTTTTAAATAAAAATTAAACAGTTCCTGCACTTTTATTGTAAAAGTAAAATTGTGACAGTATTTTTGAATATATTATTAACAATCAGCTTTAAATGACTGTATCCTTTATAAATTAAAATCAGAAAAAATGAAAATAAAATAAAAAATATGCAAAGTTAAAGATGAATTTTATAATGGTTACATGAACAAACTGATGAGCAACTAACAATCTCTTATACCTCTTGCAAATCTTTTAGTCTTTTTCTTTGATATATTACAAATATGCATTTTAATCACTTTATGAACAAACTTTTGTTACCGAAAAATAACATTTCTAGATTCATTTGAGCTTACTCCTTGTAGTCTTTTTTTTTCATATCCTTTCAATGAAAGCACTTTTTATACTATCGTTGACATAGACTTTTTAAAATAAATAATATATATCTCTTTCCCAAATAATCTGCTCATCTCAAATATAAAATATTTTTGAGAAGTCTATTATTCATTATCCACTTTATATGCCCAATTCAATTAAGATTTGTTTTGCAATTATAGATATGTTATCATAGTTGGTATAAAATTAAAGAATATTCCAATTGATTTTATGCCCCTACCATTATATTTTAAGAAAATTACAAACATTCTTAAATAATGCTTTTATAATATCTTTATGTTCATTACTAGAAAATCAACAACTACCTTCCATATAATAAATTTATAAGAAGAATGAAACTATATGGAATCAATTTAATTGTAATTATATAATTGTAGTGTTCTGTAATTTATCCAGTGCACAGGCAATATATATTTATGCATGTGATATGGCTTCTTGATCAAAGTCTGGAAACTCTTAGTCATTATGCCCAGAGAAATCTATCAGCCACCTTACCTTCTCTTTTCATTCCTCATCATAAGTTTTTCCCATATTCTTCTCTATTCTGTTCCATCCAATTTCCACATTATCTTTGATCATACTATGGCTTTTATATCTAGATTCTGCTTATCCTTTTACAAACTCAGAATAAAAACCAAGAACTCACTTTCTGTATAATCACTTTGTTTATATTTATTCTCCCACAACTTCATTATTTGTACCCTTTCTACTTGGAAGCATTTACATTCAATTAGCAGAAACCTAATATTTTTCATGACTTTTTTACATAACCTGTAGACTAAATCATCCACATTTCTCCATTTACATGTATATTTCCTTATTGCTAACGATCCTGTTCGAGCCTTAAACAGTAAACTACTTTACTTGATATTAACTGAAATACAGATTTATTATATACCTGTATCAATATATGTAATATATAGGGTATATGAGCACAGATTTTCACACTCACCATCACTCACCACTCTACTTCATATCACTGATACACTTGAACACATATATGTCGAAAAGATAAATAATCACCAATATACATATTTCATACTAAACCAGCAATCATCAGTTGGTCCAGATTATTATCTCTACACATATATGCAATAAGTGCTCAGATATATATTAAGATAGTCAATCTTCATACTTTAATGGACAGACTTCAATTGGATGGATGGTTGGAGTGTGGAGTGGATTGAAGTCTGTCCATTAAAGTATGAAGATTGACTATCTTAATATATATCTGAGCACTTATTGCATATATGTGTAGAGATGGTAATCTGGACCAACTGATGATTGCTGGTTTAGCATGAAATACATATATTGGTGATTATTTATCTCTTCGACATATATGTGTTGAAGTGTATCAGTGATATGAGATAGAGTGGTGAGTCGTGTGAAAGTCTGTGCTCATATGCCCTATATATTTACTTGGTGATGTGACAATGATGTTGTAGCATTTCTCTTTATAATTATATCATTGTAATAACATATCTTTTTAAACTTGTTACATAAAATGAATTTAACTCATTTATTAATTCTTGGAAAAAGTCTATTATCATAAAGCTAGAAAATGGCATTAGTACACGGTGACAAATTTGTCATTTAATTAAATCAAAGTTTTAACAAATTTTATAAAAAAAAACATAAAAAAAAACATATTATTGCTCATGATTTTTTTTGCATCAATTTAATAAAAAAAAGCAATACAACATTTGGATTCTTTGAAGCTATATTCAGTCTCTTGAAGCACATCATGAATTATTGAAACCAACTGATTGGTTAAAATTCTGGAGAATATTTATGTTGCAGTGAATAGAAATATAATCTATGATTTTTTAAAAATTCTTTCAATCTTTTTGTTTTATAAAATGAAATAATAAAAGCTATCTCATAATCAAGAAGATACTACATAGTTTTATAGAAGTAATATCTAAATTTATAATTATAGACCTGAAGTTGTGTAATTTTTTTAATAATTACAATCACTAATAATATATATATATATTTATGCAAATTATTATATTTTGTTAAATATATTAAAATGTTATAATATAAGTAATTTACATTTTTTCTCAGTGACATTTATTTCTCCTTTAATATTTTGACTGGTTAGCAGACTTCTTCGAATATAAATGACAAAAATGGTAAAAAGAAACAACACACACAAATAGTATACAAAAACTGATCAAAATAATCCCTGCAACTTCTCAAATGTTATTATTATATAAATAAAGCTCATCCCCTCATTTAATAGGATACTCATGTTATCTTTCCCCCAGATTTAGGTGTCGCTTTCAATGTTTTAAAACAATATCTAAAGTAACAATGCTTAGCAAGCAACTGTGCAGTTTCCATTTATCAATCACTTTTAAATTGTCAATCATTGAATTTCTGTGATTAATTTTCTATACTGCTAATGAAGATCTATATTTATTTTATGATTTACTCAAACAAGAAATGATCAATTCACTAAAAGTATAATCATCACTACTTAAAAAACAGGATTTTTTTTATTAATCTCACAATGGATTTAATTATCCTATAATAATCTTAAGAGAATGTCATAAGTCAAAATATGACAACTTTAAAAAATTCAAATGGCATTTTTAACAGTGAGTGTAATAATCTAAGAATTTATCATAATATGTACTCAAAGCTTTTATATAATATTGATTTTCTTTTTTTATATATTCTGTATTTTAATATAATGCATAAGATAACATTGTTTTGAATATGGTTATATCCGAATTTTTATAGCATTTTAAAATAAAGTACTCTGATAATCAGTGTGTGTGTTGTGCAGAATCTTATTAGTAATAGACTATTTAAATTGATAGATCCTATACTATTATTTATATTAACTTTGGATCATAGCTTATTATTGATGTTAATATGGATATTACAATTTAAAAAAAAAACATTTTGGTCTTCTATTGTTATTAAATAATTACATTATCCAACAAAATATAAAGTTGCTTTGTAGACTTTATGAATATTAATGTTAGAAAATAAGTTATGTTGAAATGGCATTAGCATTATATTGAGCATACCAATTTTGAAATAAATTTTTAATTCATAAATTTAGAAATTTGAAAAATTAAAAATAAAATATACTTTACAATGAATCCAATACAATGCAGTTTTTTTTGAGGTAAAGATCTTCTTTTCCAAACTAAAAAAAAATAAAAACTTATAGCTATAGACTTGTTTAATTAAACTTATTCTTTTATTAAGGATACCTACACCAATCTTAACTTATAGCACTTTAACTACAGGATCTTTTCAATTTTATATCTTCAAGAGTTCTCATGTATATTTCTTTTATTATAACTATTGTTTTCAACTTTAGCATGAGTAGAATTACTGGTATTACAACTATTTTAATTATTTAAATAAGAAAATTGTAAGCCATAATAATTTAAATAGATATTATTAATTATTAGTAGACTACCTTTATACGATCACTTTATATTTATAGAGACAATGAGGATCTCTAAAGACAGAATTATAAAATTTAATTATGTGCTAACTGTATCAAATTCAGTGATTTAATAACTCATTATTAATACGTAATACAAAGTCACTATTAAGTCTTTGCAGTCTGCTAAATGGTCTATTAATATTGGTAGCTTTAAAAATATTACAACTTTATTAATTAATACTTGTATAAAAAAGAAAAAAAATTCAAGTCGAAATTATTGTGTAAAAAAATAATAAAATAAGAATGAGATTGCTGACATGCATTTTATGCAGATGCCATGAGAAGATTATAATATTCTAAACTCTAGTCACAGATGAAAGAAAATAAAAAAAGAGGAAAAGTGTAGACAAAAAAGAGCATGAGAGGAGACAAAAATCACTAGCTTTATCAGAAACATTATCTAGGTTGGTTGATCAACACTATTTACAGTTAATCTTTAGATCTAAAATTTTAAAAATAGGCGTTATTGCTTAGGAAGTCATAACACAGAAGTCAGGCGACACTTATGCATAGAAAGTGACAGACTTAAGCTCTTAATGAGAGAATTTCAACTCTTGGATATATCACTTTGATAGATAGATAGATAGATAGATAGATAGATAGATAGATAGATAGATAGATAGATAGATAGATAGATAGATAGATAGATAGATAGATAGATAGATAGATAGATAGATAGATAGATAGATAGATAGATAGATAGATAGATAGACAGACAGACAGACAGACAGATAGATAGATAGATAGATGGATGGATGGATGGATGGATGGATGGATGGATGGATGGATGAATAGATAGATAGATAGATAGATAGATAGATAGATAGATAGATAGATAGATAGATAGATAGATTGATAGATAGATAGATAGATAGATAGATAGATAGATAGATAAAATTTACTTATTTTGCTATCAACATTTTTTAACAATATTACTTTCTATTTTATTTATTAAAAATAATTTGTTCATCAATTAACAAAATATATGAAGGTAGAAATTTATTTTTATTATTTATAAATAACTTTATTGAAAAACCATATGTAATGATGATACAATTGTAAATCAAAAATAATAGTTATCCATGTTACTCAGGCAACCAGATGTTCTGATGTGATCACTGGTGTTGTTTAATCCAGCCTAATCAGGTTCCACGTGTTGTCAAATATTTTTTTATGTTTCAGTAAACTATAAAATTTTTATTTTGTTTAAATTACTGTAGTTTAATGCTTTTAATTTTTTAAAATTTAATTAACAATTTAGGTATTTAAATTTTTTTTTTAATATTTTTGAAAATGAAATATAGTTATTATGTAAGCTTACTAAATCTTTGAGTAGTAAACAGATTTGTAGCTACGATATCTTTAGGTTATTTGTAAGGAAATGATTTAAAGTTATAGGAGAGTTTATTCTAAGAAAACAAACAATATAGTGCTATTTTTCATAAATGAAAAAATCAATCTATTTATTATTGCAAATTAATATCCATTTAATTTTAAAACATATCTTCCAAAATAGATAATCTGCCTCTTAGAAGTATGAATTAAGCAAAAATGTATTTAATTTATTACCATAGATAAAAAAAATTAAATATCAGTGGATACCAAGAGATATGAGTGGGTTGTATAAAAAAAATTGTAATAAATTAAATCTCAAAACTTAGCAAGTTCAACCATGAAGCACTATTTTTAGCAGCAATGGTTTCAAAGCTTCACTTGATTTAAAAAAAAAGATATAAAGCAAAAACTATTTTACATAGTTTAATTTTTTTTAAAAAGAAAAAAAACTAGCCATGAATGAATTGGTTGATTAAGATCATAATTTGTCAATGGTTAATTTTATAAACAGATGTGATAAAATGATACTTTGAACAATGATGGAACTGAAGGAAAATAAAATAGCGTTATTTATATATGGAGCTAGTATTAGGAACGGGGAGGGCAAACTAATGCTTACTGTACGGTTTGGTGCAGTTGGTAGAGCGTCCGACTTGGGACTTGGGATCGAATTTGGCGCGGGCTGGCGCTCAAACTTCTTATAAACTGCCTCGCAATAAAGCCATAAGCGTTTTTCTTTTATATATATATATATAATTCTTTTTAACCAAAAGCTGATCATCATTCTGTTTTCTTTCTAAATATATTATTTTAAAAGCTACGTTTTTTGTTATTTAATGAAATCTTTTCTTTCCTTGTCCACCATTTTTATTTTATTTTTTTATATATATAATTTTCCATCCATTTTGTTCTTAAAAGTTTTCAGTGATCAAACAAATTTAAATTTTTTTCTTTTCTGAATTATATTTTATTAAAACTTAATTATTTTTTTTTAGCTTATTTTTGTTCTTTTTTTTGTATGCTCATGAATATTTTATCTTATTTTTGTATTCATTTTAAAGGATATATATTATTCTTGTCTCACTCTTACAGAGGATTTAAATCCTGTATAATATTTATTGGTTTTTTTTATATGTCAAAGCGTTGACCAGGAAGCGAATCCGGGCCAGCTGCTTATAAGGCAGCTATGCTAACCACAAGGCCACCAACGCTTGACAATGATATTTATTCTTTAAATTAAAATTTTGACAAATTGCTTTCTTAATTTTCAGGATTTTTGTTTGGATAACGCCAGATTTTATTTTTTATCACATGCTCAAGTATCGAATAAAATATTTTACATATAAATTATAACTTAATTATTCCATTTGGGAAAAGAATATCTAGACGAATGTAAAAAAAAACAGTTTAGTAATTACAATTCTTTTTTTAAAAATTCTGATTCACTAATAAAATAATTCTCAGAAGTAGACAATTAATATCCTAATAAAATTAGTGAGTTTTTTTATTAAAGTTAATTGGTGTGAAGAAATTAATGGTATACTGTGACTTATTACTTTCTTTATTATCATATGAATGATCAATCATAGATAAGAAAATTGATAAACTTGTAAATTCTCCGCTTCTTGGATAATTAATAAAATTATTATTAATGAGTCAGAAAAAAGTTTAAATATCTTTATAATAGTCATGTATGTTGTTTCTTCACTTTCATTTAAACTATTTGTACACATTATTTCATGTTAATATTTTTTTTATTTTATTTTAATAATTCTAAAATCTAAATTATTAACAAATTTAGAAAACTCTGATTCATATATAAAAAAGAAGACTCTGCAGAGATAGTTTAAATATAATGGGAAAAAAAAATAATGGCTTATGATATATAAAGCCACTTTTTTAATCATTTTTTTTTTCACCAACTATACTAATCTTACTAAACTACATAACAAAAAAAAAGTAGAGATTACTGACAAATTTGTTAAAGTCTTTTTTTTATCTATAATTTGACAAAATTTATTAGCCAATATTAAAAGTCTTCTCAACAGTATTTAAAGACAAATTAGCCCGAAGAAAAAACTATCTTGACAAAAATAAATGATGTCACATATGTCCTATCAAACAAATCTAAATTTTGTTATATAAATTTAACATTTATTACAAATTGAACTTTTAATTTTGTTTTTTTCTTTTTTTCTGGAATTAGATTTGCTATATTTAATTATTAAAGTGTTATAACGATAATATTATGTAAACATAAGGTAAATAAAAGTATGACTCGCTATCCATAGGAGTGCACTTCTACCTATACTAAATGTCGGATCATAATAATATGAATCTTCTTATATATATATATTTACAGCATTAATACTTATCTAACCATTTCGATTAAACTGGGAATTTTATTTATCCATTTATCGATTATATTGGATGGCTATCTGAATGATCTTTAAGTTAGATCAATATTGACTATTTGTATTCTAATACTAAAAGCGTAAGATTATTCTTAAAAATCTACAACAAAATCTCAAGTGTTAATATCGTTTAAAAAAAGAGTTGATATTTGGTGTTAATTACATGTGTATGAGAACATGTGTTTGTTTGGAGGTTTGCGATACTGATATTTTACTTATAGTTACGGTATTTCCATCATCTAGTTGAATTGTTTGTTGTTGTTTTTTTAAATTTCAAACTTTATTTGTATTTTTTTCAAATACATTCGATTGTTATTAATACCTAGGCAGAGGACCCTAAATAATTAGATTCTCACTTTAAAATTAGTATTTATGAATCTAAAGGCTATCAGTTTAATTCTAAAAAATATACGAGAATAATGCCACTTAAAACGTTGTGATTATTACTAACAGATGAATATATCCGGAAAAAGTATAAAGATAAACATTTAATAATTCAACTAGATAATAGAAATAGTCCAATAGTATAACTATAATTACTAATATATGTCTTTATATGATAACATTTAAAAAATTTTATTTATTAATATGAGTTGGGATTTTGACAACAAACTTAAAAATATACTTTTTTTTTCAGAATGAGCTCTAATAATGTCGATACTTTGTGACAATTTCAAGAATCCATAAATCTGGAGAAAAACTTTATACTCATTTGACTAACAATATGCCTTACTTCTACTGAGATTTAAAACTGAAATTATTTTACAATGAAGAGCATTTTGAAATCCGAAAAATTTCGAAAGCTGTTTCATGTAAACAAACCTTTGATTCCTTTAAAAGTAGTAATATTTTTATGGTTTTTAGGTAAGATGTTTACATTTTATTAAGTTTATTTTTTCTTACATATTTATCACTACATTGAAATAATGAAAATTTAATATTAAGTAAAGTTAGATATTTTTGAAACTAATTGTTTTGTTATTGTTGTTGCTATTTTACCATCACTTATGGAATTTTGATCAACCATCAATAATATATGCTACAATAAACTTATCCTGATTGCACAAGCCCATACACATCACTCTCACCAAACTAATTTATGTATCTCTAGAACTAATTGAAAGTTTAATAAATCAGTAAATATCAGATAATTATACTGACAATATGAACCATAATCCAGACAAATTTCTATTGATTATCACTAATTGCAAGTTATGAGACGTGAATATTTTGTTATGATATAAACAAATCTAATGATATATCAACCATAAACTCAAAATATAACCTGTTCATTTTGCACATAGGTAAGTATATATATATATATGTTGATATGAAGATTTTTATGGATTGTATATATAAAAGACATATTTTGTGGGTTCATCCATGTTAAAAAAATTTAAATATTGATATACCAATGTTTACGACTTAATCACACAAGCCATCTACTGGGTGATAAAAGGTATAAAGACAATTGTAGAGGTGCTACAATCACTGATTTGAAAAAAAAACGTTAAAGTTCCATCAATAGCAAAATGTTAAATTAAGAATGTTTTTTTAAAAAAAACTTTCCAAATAGGAGGAAGTTTGCATGTATCAAGTATCTCAATGGCTTCTCTAATTCTGCACTGGTAGAGATTATCACATCTGGATATGATCCTGGCACTAAAAAAGTCTATTTTATGACATGAATCTATAATATGGAGTGAGAGTGCTGATGATGATGAGTGTTGTTTAACTGTATTAGCATACTTATTTCTCCTAACACTAATGCAACAATTACTCATGACTATGTAAGATTAAGAAGCTTTACAATTTTCACATGAGATTTGATAAACACCATGAGATTCAAGAGGGATTGAATCTTTAGGCTTGGTATATTGCTGATTTTTGGATAAATAGAAAAAGCTGTATTTATATTATAACGTTTTAATATACGTCCAATACTGTTTGAAGTTCCTTTTACATATAGAACACAAATTCTAATAGCTGATTTATTATCTTTTTGTTTTCTATTTTGTCCATTTTGGGCTTGAAATAAAGCTTTTTGAATAAATTTATAATTATAACTATTTGCTAATAAAACACTATTTAACATGATTTATTTCTTTTTTCAGATGTGACTTATCTGAAAGTTTCCGCAGCCAAAACTCTTTTAAATAGAGCAATTAACCTTTAAGATAAGTCACATCTGAAAGAGGAAATAAATCATATTAATAGTGTTTTATTAGCCAATAGTTATAATTATAAATTTATTAAAAACGCCTTATTTCCAGCCCAAAATGGACAAAATAAAAAACAAAAAGATGATAAATCAGCTATTAGGATTTGTGTTCTATATGTAAAATGAACTACAGACAGTATTGGCTATATATTAAAATACTATAATATAAATACAGCATTTTCTACTCATCAAAAAATCACAATATAATAACCAAGCCTAGGGATTCAATCCCTCTTGAATCTCATGGTGTTTATCAAATCTCATGTGAAAATTGTAAAGCTTCTTACATAGGTATGAGTAATCATCATATCAGTGTTAGGAGAGATGATCATGCTAATGCAGTTAAACAACATTCATCATCATCAGCACTCTCATTCCATATTATCGATTCAGATCATAAAATTGATTTTTCTAGAACCAGGATCATATCCAGATGTGATAATCTGTACCAGTGCAAAATTAGAGAGGCCATTGAGATACTTAAAAGGCTAGATTGTATCAATAAGCGAGATGATACATGCAAACTTCTCCTATTTGGAAAGATTTTTTTAAAAAACATTCTTAATTTAACATTTTTGCTATTGGTGGAACTTTAACATTTTTTTCAAATCAGTGATTGTAGTGCCTCTACAACCGTCTTTCTACCTTTTATCACCCAGTAGATGACTTGTGTGATCAAGTTGAAACGTCAGTATATCAATATTTAAAATGTTTTAACATGAATGAACCCACAAAATATGTCATATATATATATTTAAACATTACAAGCATATATATATATTGTATCGAACAAAAGCTTTTGGATTCGCATATATTGACCACAAGGGCGCCCCTAGTCCGAAAATTGGAATTAGACATTTATTTTAAGAATGGGCAGGATATATGAACCCGAATGCACCGGACTAGCTCAATCAAGCAAATGAGATCTTATGTTTTGTTCAGAGAGTTGGAAAGGTAGTCACAGAAAACAAAATCAGTCAAGTAAAAAGGAATAAATAATTTTATTATGGGTATGATTAAATAAACATTCTAAATAATAATCTTTAAAACACACTTAAAATGTACTACTCATACATTCATCAAAATTAAAACATTTTTTTAACACTGCTTGGAAATGATTTCTGTGCATTGTATAACTATAGCGGAAATAGTGCAAAATACTGACAGTACCCGAAGTTTAGTAAGTATTCAGTGATCTCACATAAGAAAAGAGGGGTTAGCTTCCTGCTTATAACCCATAATTAGGAAAAGAAATTGTATTTGAGAGCTTACATCAAAAGAGAAGAAATGCAAAGATAGCTTCCAAAACATTAACTTTACAAAACAAAACAGGGCCTTGAAAGATATTACTTTCAATCTATTGACCTCCCTCACAGTGAGACAGGCTAGGAGCTCATGATCTACCTATAGAAAGGGTTAAAACAATCATACATGCCCCTAATAAATGAATTGGAAGCTTGAAGGAATAAAACTAATGACCATTACCTTTCGTAATAATCTATTATAAATAATTATAGTTTCTCAACATAAATAGAACTAATAATAAAATGGGTCATGAGCCAGAAGTTAATTAAAATAGTCTGTAATATTCAGACTGTTTTCTATAATAAAAAGGAATGTGAGATTATAAATAAAACTATACTATCTTACTTACTAAGACTTAAATGGAACACACAGTATAGGTTTGAAACTAGCACTCATTTAAAAAAGAAAAATATATATATATATATATATATATATATATATATATATATATATATATATATATATATATATATATATATATATATATATATATATATATATATCAAATGCACAGAAACCAAATTACATAAGATGAAACTTAAAACACATTTATATTTAAAGAAAAAGAAAACAAATTTGATACAATAAAATTATTTAAATTGTAGAACATACAGTACCTTAATAATTTAGTTAAATGCTAGTGCACTAGACTTCTTGCATATAGACCGTTAATCCGGATTCCCTGATGTTAGGCTTAGGCGAGTTGGTTAGTGGTTTCTTTGTAGCCAGTTCTTATGGCATTATAGACAGTTAATGTAGAAACAAGGTGTCCGAACCTGTCCTGGTGAGAAGCTTAGTACATCATGATAGAAGAAAATATTCTTGCTGTAGGTTTAGTGTTCATTCTAAACAGAATTTCTGGATTGCCTTTGCTTTCAGAATAAGCAGGAATTGTTCTCTCCTAATTTGTGCAAGTATCAGAGTCTGTGCAATTCTCTTTCAGAGTTTGTGTCTGTATCTCTCGGAGTTGGTGCAAGTATCTCAGAGTTAGTGAAAGATAATACAATGGCCTGATTATGCCTGTTATAGTTGAATCATATCTCATATCTCTACCAATTACAAAACTTTTTCTTTTTAATTAAAATTTAAAATTCACTATCTAGCTAACAATAGTTATCTAATTAACAAAATAAATTGCCTTTTACAGATCTAGGAACCAACTAATAAAAAATTCTTTTCTTTTTGTTTTCTTTTTTTTTAATTATTCTTATCAATCTAAATCCCAAATCTGAAAAGCAATTTATTTATACAATTTACTTACTTTTACATAAATTTAAAAAAAAAAAAATAATAATAATCTTAGTTTTTTTTTTTTAAATAAAAAAAACAACAAATATAGTTGTGGTGTTAAAATACAATACTCACATACATACATATATATTTGTACAAGCATTAAAAAAAAACTTTTTTCTTTTACAAACAAAATCGTATAAAAAAATTTATTTCATTTTCTTCACCCCACTAGACCTACAGCTAGAAAATGAGAATTTACTGGTGAGGATACTGTGGTCAAATGCCTACCATAACTATATAATTGCTTAGACATTTAATATTATCTCTAGATTGTGGAGAGCAGAAATTTTTTGCAAATATCAATTGGAAAAGCAGTAAACAGCAAACAAAATTCTGAAACAAATTTAACAAAAAAAAAAAAACAAAGTTTATTAACAACATACAATTCAATTATAATAGAGCTCAGATATATCAGAGTTCATATATAATAATTTATTTATATATCAGAATTCAATACACTAATTCCAATAAATCAGGGTCTAAATACAACAAAGTTCAAATACAAATGCATTTGAATGATAGTGAACCCTTTTCATGTTAGCATGGAACATATTTACTAATAATATTGCATCATCCGTGAAGTTTGATAATTATTCTATGATTTATCAAAATATGTGTACATATATATTTTACTTTTGCATTAAGCAACAATCAATAATAAAGTAGCTTTAATCTACTATAAATGTCCACATATGCAGGGCATTATAAAATTAAGCATATATACTGTGCATTTGATCTGACATTACTAAATATGGAATAACAATAAATAAGTCTTAAATCACTCATATTATAAAGCAAAAAATATAATTTACAGGAAGAAATGTCTCTATCCAAGCGAAACACAATCATCCATGAGTAACTCATGAGGAGGCAAAAACAATAAATTCACATATGATGGATAAATATCTAGAGTTACATTATACAATGCACACATATACATATACCAATTCTTTTAATTTCAGACCTATATGACACTAACAATTTAAATCAGCTTATCAAACAATTTATAGTTGTATTGTTGACCTTGAATACTCTCAGAGAGTCACAGAATCTAATGATAAAAAGATATAAAATCTATTTCTCTTATTAACTCTCTGGTGTTCCTCTTTCAATTTATAATTTTCTTTGTTCTCACATTCAACATAGAATTTAAGATTAAATCATTATTACTTATCAGAAAATAATAAATTTGACTTCATTTGATATTTATGTCTTCTACTAAAATATATTTTAAATGTTTACACTTTCTTTCTATAAATATTTAAAAGAATGAGATTGTAATCAAAACAAAAAGATTATACATGATCATTTTTAAAAAGATTATTTTCAATCTACAAAATCAACAAAATCTTCATTATTTGTCATTTTTTAAAAAAATCTGAACAAATATTTATTTTTTTCTTTTATATCTAATGAAGTATGCTTTAAAAGTATAAAAAAAAATTAATATTTATTTCAAAATTACAATAATTTCATACTCATTATTATAATTAGTTTCCTTATGTAGAAAGCTAATCTTCTAAATAACTTTAGACCATATTTACATTGTCTGCTAATATAACATTTTATTTTTAAAAATAAAGTGTTTGCATTCAAAATAAGTTATTAATAATTTATATTTTTGATATCTAATAAATATTGTGTAAATTATTGTATAAAAAATATCTAAATGTTGTAAAAATTGTGACATTGAAAACTTGTCATAATGCAAAAGATATACTTTTCACAGTGGACCTAAATTCAATTGTTTTGAGAAATTGTTTGATTTTCTTATCATCTAAGGAATTTTTTTCAAACTAAAATTTTATATTATAATGTATATAGGAAAATATGCATATTAAGTATAAAACTTGCAGAAATTTTCACAAGAGGTGAATTAATGAAAAAACAAAGTAATTTGTATAAAAATTAAGTAAGGTTAAAACTTTTTTTAGAGCAACATGGATCAAGCTATGTAGTAATTGATAACAATCATGGAAGTGATGTTTTTATTTATTTTTTAAATTAAAAAAAATAAAATTTAAGAAAAAAATTGTTTCCTTTGTCTCAAATGTTTAAAAGAAAACAAGCAATTATTGTATCTTCAAAAATAAAAGATTTTTAATATTTAAGACCCTACTATGATATCAAATCCACCGAAAAAAAACAAAAAAATCAAGTTTTATGATATGTATATACTAAACTAAGTCACTATAAATATATAAATCTTTAGGTTACAAATATTAAAAGATAATACACAGATTAATATTAGTTAACATAAAAGGTAAATGAATCCATAAATCATTTAAATTAAATATCAGTGGCTTGTGGGTAACATAAGTAAATGTCTTATAAATAGTTTGTAAATAAAAAGGTTTCCTTTAGGTCCAAGGGGAAAGATGGGTAAATAAGATATTATTTTCCAGAAAAGTTGAATTCTGCGCATATGTACATATATGTTCTCATGGAGCTCCTTAGTAGTTTATGAGTAAAGTCTTTTGATTTAGTAGTTGTTAATCTTGTAGAGAGTTATCATGAAATTTTTCTTTAACATTGAAAAGTGCATTTCTTGAACAGAATATGGGGAGATAGTAGGCAGCACATAGTTGGCTCAAACTCAGTGAGAAAAGTTGGACATCTAATAGTTATGGGCTACTTACTGAAGGAATGAAGTTCATTTGGATGGTGGTTAATAATGTATATTTATTCTTTCATTTATTGAGAAAAGTTCAGTAGACATTATGTTAAGCAGGCAAAAGCAATGATCACAAGAAGAAGCATGATCAATGACAAATAGAAGCAGAATACCTGAATAATTCCAAGCTAGTCTTCCTTATATCATTCACTTTTCTTAATTAACAAGCCCACTCATTTATAATTTTTTTTAAATTAACAAACTCACTCATTTACCAAATGTTTTAATTAACAAAGCCAATAATTATCTGTTTACACAATTCTCTAATTAGATAAGCCAGAAATTATTTTTATTTATTCAGTTTATATTTTTTTTAATAAATAAATCTGCTTATTTACAGATAGCAAACTAGTATTAATTGAAATCCAACATTTTTAAAACCAGGAACAAGACTTTTACAAAAATTGATTTTCCAAGAGTTTTAATTGGAAAAAAAAATAAAAAAGAATTGAAAAAAGTTTTATAGATTCTTATTTAATTATTTGTTATTCCTATCATTTTAAGCAGTTGCAATAAAAGAGTTTTTTATCATTTTTAAAACTAAAGTAAATTTGACTAAAATTAATTATATACACAGACCTATATCAATGTGTGCTTATATAATACAAACATATATATATATAAAATTAATTTGATTTATAAATGATCAACCACCATATTAAAAATAAATTAATTAAAAATTAAGTTATAAGAGTTACATTAATTAAGGCAAGTTTTACTGTTTCAATTTTAGAAATGATTTAATTTAAGGAGAAATTAATAATTAAGATTGAATGTTTATTAGATGGCAGTAGCTAGCTTAATATTTAAATTACAGATTGAAAATGAATTTATAGAGCTCTACAGTTTATAAAGAATATTACTAATCTCTTCTGCAGCTTGAACTTCAGGCACTTGGAGTTGGGCATTGTGTCACTCTTCTTTGGATAGGTTGCTTGATGGTAGAGTCTTCTTTCAACAGCAGGTAGCAGCCAGAAACTCTTCATCTGGTGATGATAATCACATGCTGTGGCAACTATAGGATGGGGTTGGAACTTACTGTTCTCCCATAGGAAGAAACAGCAAATCTACAGCTCTCCTACTCACTCATTAAGAAATTCAAATGGGCGTAGATTTAGGTAGCAACACACATAAAATTTTACAGAGTATTTTTAAGTGCCAAAATATAGGCTATTTATACTAATTTTAAATCCTATCTTATTTTCTCTACAAGTTGGATTCACAGTAGGGTGAATCCATTAGCACTTATTTACAATTTCAATTTTAAATTTGTAAAATTAACTCAACTATTGTTTTAAATTTTAAGTCAAGTAATTTTATTTTGGCTTAGCCATTCAATTCCCAAAGGGATCTAAAATAATGTCAGTTTGTTATTTACTAAGTTACAGTTTTGAAAATATTATTACAAAAATATAAATTTAGAATCTTAACCTATAAGCTATTTTAAAACAGGTGCGAGTGGCATGATTTTTATTTACTATCACTTATTTTAAATCTAGAATTTTAATTTTTTAAACAATTCATTATATATGTATTCTTGTACTAGGTGGATTCTATACATATATATGTGATTCTCAATGAAAACTAATTAATTGACTTTTTAATAAATAAATCTATAATTTAAAAAGATCTAAATTTTAAATACAGACACGCTGTTATATGCATAAACTGATAATATATCACAGTCTGTTATTCACATATATATGTGTCCTGATATATACATAACTATATTTATGTTGATATACATGTACTCAAGGGGTTTAAAGCTAGCACAGAAGGAGTTATGAGGTAAAACAGATGCAGTGTATAGCCCACCAAACATATACCATTTTATATTTCCAAACTTATAAAAAAATAAAAAAATGAATTTACTTTAATTGATGTGCAACCATGAATCTACTTGATATGGGTAAATTAAAATCTCAATCTTGATCTTACCAGGATAATTTCCTAATTTTAAGAGTTGCTGTATTGCGATTAATCCCATCACTAAGATTACTATACATAATTAATATTTTTAAACACTAAAGGGTAAATATAAGCAAAAATGCACACACAAAAAAATTTAGTAATCAAATTAAATATAAGTTGTGATGATAATAAGTGGCTAAATATATTTGGGGAGGAAACGATTTTATATCATCCAGTTTAAGTAGGATCTGGAGGTTTGCTAGAATAAATGATTTTTGTTTATGGGCATTACCATGTCCCATGAAGGCTCTTTCATAAATTCCACAGTCCTATTCAATCCAGTCTAGTTTCTTCTGGAATGGAAAATGCTTGTGATATTCCTGGATATGTCTGTTACTTGACCTCTGGGTTTGAACTCCTAACTGGTTTCTTCTTCTAAAAATGTATGATTTTTTTTTTCACTTTCTTTTCCTAACTGTCCTTTCTACTCTGCTGCTGGTTTCATCTCTTGCACTCCCCATTTCGAAGACTAGCTGTTTCCAGTGAGTCCTATCCTCTATTCTCACCCTCAAACTCAACCTTCTTTGCTTGTTTCTATCCACTACTCTCTCTCTCTCTCCAGCTAAAGTGTACTGACTATACCACTTTCACTTGGCCCTTTTTTTAAGAACTCTTCTGACAGTGACCTGTTCCCAGAGTCTCTATTTCCCTCATCTAGAGCATATTTTTCCTTTGTTGCCAATTGATGTTATCTCCTAATCTCTTCAGTAATTTGAGCCCTTCGCATCTATCTCTATCCTCTATCTCCACTGTATGAGTTTTTCTTATTTTTAAAATACTCTTCATCTATCCCCCAAATCATTCTGAATACCTTACTCCTCAGTTACATCCATCTTTACTAACTTTTGCTTATCTTGGTTCCCTGTTTCTACAACACTATTTATTTCTATCCTTATTTAAGATATCTGGCTCCATCTCTTTTTCTATGTCTAAGGGATCCTGTATTCTCCTAGCTCCCATCTCTACAATATCTTGCTCACCCTCAGTCATTTGAGTAAGCTCTACTGGTGGTTTCAACAGGACTCCAGGATCTCCTGTTGTAAACAATCAGCTGGAGTTTGTGCCCTTAATGACTCAACCTTTAGTATCTTCTCTGTGGTCCCTCCTGTTATTGTTTTTCAGCCACTGAGATATTTTCCTTCCTTTCCCTATCTTTTAGTCTTTCCTTTAATTCAGGAGATTATTTCTCACTTCTGATCTTTCTTGAGCAACCTTCTTATTGTCCATTGCCATGTTGAACTTCTTTATCAAATCTCTTGGGTGTGTCATTTCTATATCCAGTATATCCTTTTGATACTCCCCTTCCAGATCTACAATCTTCCTTCAGTAATTATCCTCTAAAATTTTTTGCTTTCCACTGACCCTTTTCTTAAGTTTTTCTGGTGGTCTATAACTGCTCAGTTCTTATCCATACTTAATTGCTCCTTTTGGAATACAATTGCTAATTCCACTAAGGCCCTTGAGAGGTACCTTTACGCTGCCTCCTTTACCATAGGTATACTTCACTCTTCACTGTTCATATTGGGGTTAGAATTTGGTAATTTTCCCAGAATGACCTTCTACAAAATGATTCTTTAATTTTGCTATTTACTGCCTCCCTATAAAAATGCTTCTCTAAAATTCTTATCAACCTATATTATCTCTTGTCTCACTTTTTTTCTCCTTATTTAATGCCCTATCTAATATGCTCAGTATTTATATATAAAACAGGTATCACATAAATAACAAAAAAACAATTTTACCAGGTGTGCCTTTTTGTGACATCATTGTAACTGCATTATTCCTACTAATAAACTTATAGGTTCATGATTCCTTTATTTCTGTGCTAGGTTTTTTTAGTTTGAGAGAATTAGTTAAAGATTAAAATCTAATGTTTAGTTTGTCTTTAAAACAGTTTGTAAACTTGTTAGTTTATTAGCAAAATTTAAGATCATTTGCTTATTTAAAAATTTCATGCTCTGTGTTTGAGTTAGTTTGTATTTCAATATTTAACATCCTTTAGCATACAACTTCAAATTGGTATCATTTTGAAGTTCACTATCATTGAGATATAGACTATTAAACAGAAAGCATTACTGGATATTTGTAATTGTATAATGGTCTATATATTTGTATGATTATTTCAGTTAGTGTTAACAGTAACTTTATTTTCATATATATATATATTGTAATGGATGAAAGATCTTTGATTCGCATATACTGACCATGAGGGCGCCACTAGTCTGAAAATCAGAACTAGACGTTTATTTTAAGGATGGACAGGATATGCAAACCAAAATGCACCGGACTAAACTCAGGGAGAAACAAGATATCTTAAATATTGTTTAGACAATTGAGAAATCAAAGCACAAAGACAAATGTCAGCCAAATTAAGTTTAAACAAATTTTAAACTTTTATTTAAGAGCAAAATAACTTTTAAGAAAAATTTTACACGAAAATCAATAGGGTTATCTCAGGCGTGTACTAGAAAGATGAAAATGCAATTATCTGGCAGACAGACTGATCTTCCATTAGCGAATTAAAAAAAGGGAGTGAGCAAATTTCTTTCAGATGAGGAGTCACCTAAATGTTGGTTTTCTTATTCACAGGTATGAAAACAATACGTTCTTGAAATAAATCAATGAAACCAGTGCCAGTGAGCTTTTCTAGGCCCGAAAAAAATGTGTTGGGACCCAAAATGTCATATGCTAGTAAAAGCTGCATCTTAAAACTACATTCAAAGCAGAGATTATTGATTTTACTTCAAGAACCATGACAAATATGCTTCAGAATGAAAAGAAAACAAACAAATAAAACTGGCAAATCCACAACCAAACAATTGGCAAAAACTAATCTAAGAATTAAAGATCTCAATAGGAGACAAGTAAATCATTAGAAAATCAGTTACGTCTACCCCAGAATTTAAAGAAAATGAATTACCAATAAGTATAATTAAAAAATTAATTTATGATGCAAGTTCTGAGTACACACTCTGATAAATTTTAAGCTATACAAGTAAATACAAAATAAATCTATCGGAGAGCGCACATGAGTACGAAAATATGAAAGCTATAAATACTTTAGCAGTGAAAGTCTCTCTCACCTGTAATTTACAAAAGGGATAAATATTGTCTTCCTGCTGGCGACTTATAAAATTACAAAGCAAAAACAATTATAGTTTCCACTTTCAGAGATATAAGAAACAAAGACTATGAAAATAAAGTCACCAGCCAAAAGATTTGGTGGTTTGCAAAAGCGCAAACACAGTATTTAAAATTAATTCAGGCTACTAAAATAATTACAGGTAAGCATTCAAAATATACATGACTGCCAAAGCATTTAGTAAAAGTTAGGCATAAAAATAGAAAAACTCGCACATCACTCTCCAATAAACAAAAACTGAAAGCAAACTTGGAATCTTAAAACTAAGATTCCAAGACACACGACAAAGTACAATAAAAGAGAATAAATATAGCTAATCAATATGAGGTTACACATTAATTTAGATTACAGGTTTATTAGATTGAGCAGAGATTTAACTAAAAAAATTTACCCTGGAAAGAATAAAAGAAAATTTCATCTTATGGTAAAGCACAGTTCGCATAGAGTGCACACATTTATCTTTAGTCCATTATCAGGTCCTTTGACAGTGGCAAGATAGAGGCAGTGTTTATTTCAGAGGTTCATGGCATGACTGAAGGAGAGCTGGCAGGTGTGGGTCCATCCTTTGTTTAAATTAGCAAGACATCCTGATGATGGCAAAACTCATAGCGGTAGATTTTGACATCTTGCACAGTAATGAAGTTTGTCAATAATTGTTTAAGTTTTTAGCAGAAATTAAATGTCTGAACTGCTACCCAAAATGGTATAACTCTCAGCAGGCAATAATCCAAGTGTCTCTCTGGAATACTGAATTTTTCTCCTTTCTAAAAATTAGTGGGCTATTCTTGCCTCGCTACATTTTCCATGAAAAACTTTCATTAGTCTCTAATTCTATATCTCAGGCAGGGCAAATATTAATTTCCCACTCAATCTAATTTAAGAATTCCAACCAGGGATTATTGAAACAAATACAACAACACAATTAAATCTCCGCTTTTTAGAATTAACTTTTAAAATGATTAAAATAAAAGCAGCAGGAATATATAATTAGCAAGCTTGCCTGTTTTTAATCAAATTGATTACAACAGGTGGTGAAAGTAAACTATTTTAAAAATCAATTTTATAAACAAAGTAGTGAAGGTAAACTATTATAAACATGAAAATGATCTATTTTAAATATAAATGTGCATGTGTTTTAAATAATAATAATAAAAAATTAGCATTAGACATTTAATGAAAATTAAGTTGTTTCCCCCTTTTTTTAATTTTAGTAATAAAACCATTGAATCGGAAATCAGTCCAGTTCAATATATATGTATACATATGTGTGTGTATATATATATATATATATGTGTGTGTGTATATATATATATCAGAATTAGCATTAGTTCATGATTATTTTTCATTGCTATAAAAGTTTGATAGAAGATGCTACCTTGGCCATATAGTACCATTAATGTACTGGCCAATTATAAACTTAATTTTCAATTAATAATAAATAAAATGTAGTGCCTGGATTTTAAAGTATATACTTTTGTGCAATACAGAATTATATAAAGTCCCAACACCAAACTAAACACATAATCCATATAAGTAACTGTTATGTTCTAATCTAGCTCAGAAAGCAAGAATTATAGAGATTATTACTGTGAGCAAAAAATAAATAAATAGATAAAGCAGCCTTTTCTAAATCACTTTAAATAATTCATTGGTTTACTCTCCTATAAGTAAATAGTTTTAGTGGGATAATTTTAAAAAATCCTAGAACACTAAACTATCTTGAAATAAATTCACACACACACACAATTCATGTAACAGAAGTTGGAAGAAATAAAGACTAAAAATTATTTAAAAACAAATATTTCATACAATAAATAAAAGAAAATAATATGATTGTATGAAATTTTAAACATTCCTTTTTATCAAAAAATAAAATTTAGTTTCACAAAAATTATAATTAACCAGTTGATTTCTATTCATTAGTTTTATTGATTTTAATTCATTAAGTTATTTTTTTAATAACTAAAAATTGGAAAAAACAACATTTTCAAAATCAAAGATAACAGACTTGTCAAGCGTTAATTGTCGAGTGGTCAGCACAGCAGCCTTACAAGCAGTTGTCCAGAGTTTGTGAGTTCGCTTCCTGACCAATGCTTTGACACAGGAAAAAAAGATAACAGACTTAGCTTAATTAATCTTTTGTTAAGTCTAAGGAGGGAAAAATAATATTTTATAATATAAAAAAATTAAGTTTAAAAAATTTTCTAAACAATAATTTATAATTCTTAAGAAAAAATTGAATGAATTAAAAAAAAGTTTCACAATTTGAAAACATTAATTTAATGAAAATATTTACAATTATCAATTTTTATAAAAAAAAATTATATTATAAAAATCCATTTTTTTCCTATAAATGAAAATACAGTGTGTGCACAAAAAATATCTTTAATCATGGTTTTATTTTTATGTGGAGTCATTCTTTCCAGTTATAATTTCCAGTTGAGTTTTCTTCATGACATTTTCATGCATAAACATGATTAATTTGTCCTTTTCCTGGTGTGCAATATTTCCAGTTTAAAAAATAACAAATTTTACCCATTTATTTCTACTAAAATTTTTAGGTAAGACTAACATAGACATATTCATGCTCTCAGTTGAAGACAAGCTTGCAGATTACTTTAGGGAGTAACTTCTTTTCTAAATTTTATTCCAGTGAAGCCAGATTACATTGAGAAAGAAGATAACTATCTTTTAGATGAATTCAGCACATGGTATGGTAAAAGCTTGTTTAAAATTTTTGTGGTTCTATGGAATTGTTTAAGATTTTCACTGTACTATGCAAAAGCTTGGTGAAAACTTCTCTTTATCAGCTGGATTAAGACTTGACTGTTCTCTTCAACAGCTAAGTTAGGAATACTTTTCTCTGATCAGACATTTGGGTCTTTTTATTTATTCACACCCCTATTATTTTTTCTAGAATAATTTTTCCTACAAGCCAATCACAATATGTCTCCAACACAATGACTTTTATAATAACCAATTATGTAAATTTTTACAAACATGATTGTTTAGATATTTCCCTACGTGATCATTAACATTGAAAATCAAGTCAAGAACTTAAATTAACATCATAAAATTCTTGACATTCTTTTCTAATTATTTTTTTTTTTGCAAAAAAACAAGATAATCAATTAATTACACTGAATTAATTTTTTTAAAACTCTTCTGTGGCTTGTTTCAAGTAAACTCATAGATGGTTTTAACTTGCTGTAATTCTGGCAGATTTTACATTATTGTAGCGTATTTAGGCTTATTTTAAAACTTAAAAAGTACCATAAGATCCTGCCCTCTTTTGAATTATTTTACAACTAAAAAATCAATAATATAGGTGTTCAAAGCTACAACAAAGGCAGAAGTCCAACCTTTTAAGATGGTGATTGGTTGGTTGATATTTCTAACAATGGGAAAACATCTGTCAATAACTTTCACTGCTCCAACTTTTGTTTTGACTTTGAAAATGAAAATTAATGTCTTAGAATGTTTTTTTTTATTATTATTCTTACATATTATGAATTATTTTGATAAAATATGCTGAAAATAAAGTTATTTTAGAAAATTGTATACTTTTACATGAATGCAAATTGAAAATAAAGCCAGTGCTAACAACAATTTTGACACCTGTCAACAATTTTCATTGCCCCGAGCTCTTTATTTCATTTTCAATCAGAAATGAATAATTTAAAGTATTTTTCTGGCATTTATTTACATATTATAATGTATTTTGGTAAAATATGCTGAAAATATAAATTATTTTAGGAAAATAGTAAGAATTTAATAAAAATTATTTACTTTTACACAAATGTAAATTGAGAAAGAAAATCATAGACATAAGCAACATTTTTAATAGGTTACTAACATTCTTTTTAAATTTGCTACTAGGGTAGGTCAAAAATTTATGAGTGAAGGCCATAAAATCGAGGATGAAATTTTATGAAATATAATTAATTTGTTTTAGCCCATTGTAATTTAGCAAGTGGTAGAATTTTGTTGTCAGAAATAAAGTTTCTTAGATTGATTGGTAGTTCATCAGCTCAATGGAATATTCTTCTCATTTCAGGACCTAGAAACTCACTCTGATGCTTGAATAGAAAAATACTGTTATTTTGCTATTACTTTTTAAAATTTGATTTATAAATATCAAGTGCAATTGATCATGATAAAGCCCCTTTTTTTAAGAGACAAATTTTAAAAAAATACTAGTTTTGCTGATCATATATAGATTAATGAAATATATTTACATATTATTGTAAATACACTAAAGAAAATATATTCATGCACAAAGATGCAAGCATTGTTATTAATAATAGCGACATATTGTTTTTGAAGGATCATGCCTGCTAGTGGGTAGCAGAAGTCTTCAAGCCAAAGTGCAGAAATGTTGAAAATATTTGTAAAAATACGTAAAAAAAAACGCTTAGTTGTTAATAAAGAATAAGCTTTTTTTTGAAATACAGAACTGCTAAATATTTTATTATTTTTTCATATTGTATTACTTTTATTATCATTCACTTAATTATGAATAAGGTATTTATTTCTCCTAATTTTTATTCAGTTTATTTTAATTTTCTTAACAGTGACAATTATTTGTATGTTTAAATTTGTTTTATTTTAATTGCAATATTTTTTTTTTATTATTTAGCCAAAATTTTAATTGAAGTTTATTAATCATTTTCGAAACTTGTTAAAAACAAAATCAGTAAATAGATTTTAAAAGAAAAAAATGCTATAAGATAGATTGAAGAAAGTATGATTAAAAAAAAAAAAATAAAGCAATAAAAATTAAAACAAAACAAATAATATAGAATTTCTTAAATATATTTTTATACATATTTTGTTTCAGCTGTGAATATTTTATATCCTTATTTAACTATACATATTAAAGAAATTGGAATTTCTGCTAAAGTTGCTGGAGTGCTGTACTTAGTAATAACAATTACTGGATTTTTTGGACCACCGATAATAGGAATGATAGTTGACAAGTTTGGACATTTTAAACTAATTCTTAGCATTTCTTTAATTCTTATTGGGATTTCACATCTAGCTATTCTTTTTGTTCCTAGTAGTCATACAATACTTTCAATTTCAACGAATTTAAATGTGACTTGTACAAATAATAAAGGTTTACTTTTCCAAAACGATTTTTCTAATCCTTGGCAAGAGTGCAAATCAGAACGATTACCTAAATCTTTTAAATGTTCCAGCATCTGTGACAGTTCAACAATTGACATAAGCTACAATAGTAGCTTTTGCTATAATGGAGAATCAAGTTATCACTGCTTTGGAAATATAAGTGAAAAGATTTACTATATAGATGAAAACACAAAAACAGAAAATTTTACCAAATCATTAATGTCTGCTCATACCATACAATGTTTTTCTCTAGAAAATACAAACATAAATTCAACCTCGGATATTTGCATAAATCCTCAATCTCAGTGTTTTGCCTTATGTGATGAAAGTTTGAGTGAACACTTAAAAAATATATCAGATTGGACATATACTTCTGGAAATATTGTTCTAACTTATGCTTTATATTTTACTATTAGAATCATAGGAAACATTATTTTTTCAGCTTATTTTTCTCTTTTGGATGCTTCAACTCATTGCATGGTTAAAATGTATGGGAGCTCCTTTGGAAGAGAACGGATATTTTCTCTGTTGGGAATGATTATATCTACTCCTGTAGGTGGAGCTTTAGTCGATTATATGTCTCAAGGTAAAGAGAAAGCTGACTATTCTGCATGTTTTTATATATTTTTTGGTATAAGTGTTTTATTAGGCTTCTTAGTTCTCAAAATGGAAATACCTTTTGAAATAGCCAATGATAATATTCTGCGAAATATTAGAAAAATTATAAAAATTATTGAGATTGATGTTTATATTTGGACAGCATTTGTAACTGGAGCTTACTTTGGATTTGGTGAAAACTATTTATTTTGGTTTTTAGAAGAATTAAAATCTCCTAAACTTATTTCAGGCTTGACACAGTCTGTTGGACATTTATCAGCATTACCAGTATTATTATTTTCTAAACAGATTTTGAACTATTTCGGACAAATTCCTATCTTAATTGCATCTTTTGCTGCATTTGGTGTCAAATTTATAGGCTACTATTTTTTGTATAATCCTTACTATTCATTATTAATCGAAACAACAGAAAGTTTAACTTATCATCTGTCATGGGTAGCAGCTTCAGTTTATGCACATGCTGCAGCACCTAAAGGATTAACAGCCAGTTTACAAGGGATTATGTGTGCAGTTCATTTTGGAATAGGTAATAAATAAATAAATATATATATAATTTTTAATATCTTAAATAATGTATGTGATTAAAACGTCAAAAGAATACTGTAGATAAAATAATAATATATTTATCCAAATTTTTTAATTAGTCTTTTAACAGATAAAAAATGCTTAAAGAAATGAAGAATACTAAAGGTTGTAAAAACCATGATTTTTTTAAAACTAGTCCACTACTAAAAGGAGTATTAAGATTACAAAAAATAATTATAGTGAGAAGAAAGTGGAACATATATATGTATTATAAAATATATGTTCACATTTGAACTAAGTTGCTTCAGTTTAATGCTTTTTTGCTATAATTCTCTAATTAGTATTATAAAGCTATTGCAAATAATTTATTTGTTATATTTCAATATTTCTTTCACTTACTGCAAATCATGGCTTCATTTATATTTCAATATTACTAATGTTATATTATTTCTGTAGTATGTTGAATATCAGAAATTTTTAATTTTATTTAATCACAACTGATACACAAATAGACAACATAGGTTAGTAAATTACATAACGTTTCGAGTGATTCTATTTTTCCCTCTTCTTCAGGTATTGCAGGCTGAAAAAGAACTGAGAATAATACCACTCATTTCCGTTTTCTTTTTTTTTTCAAAAATAATTTTTTCCTCCCAATAAATGTATTTATATTTAAAATTGTTATAATTACAAAACACTAGGATTATAGAAAATTAACAAAAGTTTGCTATAATCTTTCATATTGAAATACATAACTATTGGGCTTTGGTTGTGAAATATTTTTTTTTTCAAATTAAATGTTAAGAGGGCAAAAAAGAAAAAAACATTACAAAGTAAAGATTTTTGCTCAGCACATAATGTTTATACTTCATTTATCTATATTTTTTTTGCACTAAAAAATAAATTGATTAAAGAAATATATTGGGGAGGGGGGTAATCATGATCAACAATTAGTGAATAGTAGATTACAAAATTAAATATAATGTATAGAGTAAATAACTACCAAAAATATATTTCCTCTAATATGTAAAATAAAATGCAATTCAGCAAAAGTTAAGTAGTATTGTTAATGCAAGTAATCTTTTTTGTGTGTTCTATATTCTATTTATCTCTTTCTACCTCTTTTCATTTATAATTTGTTAACACTGCTGCCTTTTCTTTAGTTATATAGGTTTATATAAAATCAACTAACCATGATGTTTTAATGCTCTTCGTCAACTTTCTGTAATAACAGTCAATGAGATTATGTATTTGTGTAGTGGCATTTTATCCTTCAATTGTAGCTCAGATGTTCGATCTTCAATTTATTTTATTTTTATTTTTTCGTAAATGTAAAATGTAGCAAGAAATCAATATTGAAAAAGCAGCAATGGGAATAGATTTAACAGACTGGAAATTCTTAGTACCGATCTTGAATAACGTAGTTCAAAAATTACTTCAAAACTGGGTCAGGAGTTTCAATTACAAATGATTGAATAATTTGGTTAACTTATTTAAAAACAATCTATTTTTAGCAAAGGTAAAAAAAAATTTTAAATGATCAAAAAACTTGGTTTTTTAAAATTAGGTTATGTCACATGATCATTTAAGCTGCTGTAATGGCTGCAGAAAGGAGTTTGCTATTAACTGAAAGGAGACCCTTTGATTCCTCTTGGAGGCCTTAAAGGAACCGAGCAGGGCAAATTCCTAATGTCCACTCCATACGTTCTTGTCATTGCAGCTGTTATTACTATGTGATTATTCATATAGTATACGAACATGGATGGGCTGCTCACCAACACGCATTAGCCAGCGTGGTGAGTTTATTGGCTTTTTACCTCTGAGTTTAAGATCAAGAAACACCATGGTCTTTCTTCTCAGTGCCTGATAAGGCAGAATGAATGTTTGTGTAAATGATAAATATTTTTCCAATACATATATACAATTATGACAGACAAAAATAAAGCATGGCCCTTATTCCCAGGAGGCTGTAAAGTCACCAACCAAGGCAGCGGTTGGTGGCCGAAGGCGGAGGGTGCTAAGAATCCCCTGATTGCGGACCCAGGCTGCCATTTGATGACGACTTTTTATTTAGGTACTTACAACTGCAGATCACTTTCAAGTGAAGGAAGATTGCAAGAATTAGAAGAAGAACTGTCTTATATTAAATGGGACATTATTGGACTTTGTGAAGTTAGAAGAAAAGGAGAAGAAACAATTGATTTAAAAAGTGGACATATACTCTATTATAAAGGCACACATATTGGAAATACAAGTGGAGTAGGATTCATTATAAATAAAAAGTGGAAGAACAATATTGTGGAGATTGATGGTGTATCGGACAGAATGGCAAGATTAGTTATACAACTTAATAGCAGATACCAAATGCAGATAATTCAGGTTTATGCCCCAACAAGTTCTCATAGTGATGAAGTAGTAGAAGATTTTTATATGGATGTACAAAAGGCTTTTGATCAGAGTAAACAACATTTTAAAATTGTTATGGGAGACTTTAATGCTAGAATTGGTAGACAAATGAAAGATGAAATTGCTGTAGGTAATTTTGGTTATGGTAATAGAAATGAGAGAGGACATAGACTTGTGGAGTTTGCAGAAAAAGAAAAACTTTATATTATGAATTCATTTTTTGAGAAAAATGTTAAAAGGAAATGGACATGGAAGCATCCAAATGAAGGTACAGCAGAATTGGATTATATTTTGACTAACAGAAAATACATATTTCAAGATTGTAATGTTCTTAATAAATTTAACACAGGAAGTGATCATCGATTAGTAAGGTGTAAGTTACGTGTTAATGTAAAACTAGAGAGACAAAAATTATTAAGAAAAACAATATATACAGTTGATATTCCTAATCTTCAGAAACATTCTAATGAATTTAAATTAGAACTTACAAATAGGTTTCAAGTGTTAGGAGATTTTGAACATGATTCAGATTTGAATGAAATTAATATGAAAATGACTGATACACTTTTAAAAACTGCAACAAACATAGCTGGTAGAAAAAAGCAGCAATTGACTAAAAAAATTTCTACTGAGACTAGAGAATTTATGAAGAAAAGAAGGAATATGAAGATATACAAAAATGATGTATTAAAAAGAATTGAATATCTCGAATTTTGTAAAATGGTACGGAAAAGAGTTGAAAATGATATAAGAAAGTATAACTGTGAAATAGAAAGGAAAGTTGTAGAAGAAAATAAAAGTCTCAAAAATGTTAAACAACATTTTGGTATTGGTAGGAAATTTATATCTGCAATAAGAAAAAAAGATGGAATTATTACTAAAAAGAGAGATGACATCATGAAATTGGTAGAAGATTTTTATCAAGAATTATATAGTAATAAAGAACAAGTACCTCCTATATCTATTACATCTTTCGAATTGCCCAGAATTTTAAATGAAGAAGTGAGACATGCAATTAAGTGTATGAAGAAAGGAAAGGCTCCAGGAAATGATGGAATTATAATTGATATATTAAAAGAAGCAGGTGAAGAAATAGAAACAATTTTAGCAAAGTTACATACCAAATGTCTAAATGATAAAGATGTACCAGAAGATTGGAAGAATACAGTAATAATATTAATATTTAAAAAAGGTGATAAAGAAGATATTAGAAATTACAGACCTATCAGCCTTTTATCAGTTTTATATCAAATTTTTACCAAGATAATTACAACTCGTCTACAAAGAACTTTGGATTTCCACCAACCAAGAGAACAAGCTGGATTTAAAAATGGTTTTAGTACAATAGATCATATCCAGGTATTGGGAGAAGTCATAGAAAGGACAAACGAATATGAGTTGTCATTATGTTTTGGATTTGTAGATTATGAAAAGGCATTCGATTCTATACACATTTCTTCAGTGATTAAAGCATTGGATCATCAAGGTATAGATCCAGGATATTGTCATATTTTAAAGAATATTTATAAAAATACAATAGCAACAATTAGATTACATAATGATACTGGAAAAATCAACATTGAGAAAGGTGTAAACCAAGGTGACTCCATATCTCCAAAACTCTTTACAGCAGTGCTGCAAGAAGTATTTTGTGGATTAAAATGGGAAACTAAAAAAGTGAAAGTAAATGGAGAGTATTTAAGTCATTTAGATTTTGCAGATGATGTAGTTGTTTTTGCAAATAATGCTTCAGAGCTGCAGGAAATGTTGCAGGAGTTAGCAGTTGAAAGTAGAAAAGTAGGACTAAAGATAAATGTTAAAAAGACTAAAGTAATGTTTAATCGATTTGCTCAAAATATGAAAATAAAGATTGATTATGAAGAATTAGAAGAAGTTAACAGTTACAAATATCTTGGTCAGATTATTAATACAGATGGAAACATAATGGAGGAAATTAATCATAGAATTAAACTTGGTTGGAGTGCTTTTGGTAGAAATAACTTGATACTAAGAGGAAATATGCCTATGTGTTTGAAAAGGATGGTTTTTAACAAATGTGTTTTACCAGTTCTCACTTATGGATCTGAGACTTGGACACTTAATAGAAGAGCAACACAGAGACTTCAGACCACTCAAAGGAGTATGGAGAGATGTATGTTGGGAGTAACAAGAAGAGATCGAAAACGCAATGTATGGGTAAGACAACAAACAGGTGTTACTGACCTTATTGAAAAAATTAAAAGATTGAAATGGAGTTGGGCTGGACATATTGCTAGAAGAGATGATAATAGATGGACAATTGAAATTTTAAACTGGATTCCAAGAGATTATAAAAGACCCAGAAAGAGACCACATGTGAGATGGATGGATGAAATAAGAAAATGTGCAGGGGTGTTGTGGAGAAGAGAAGCTAAAGATCAGAGAAGATGGATTAAACTTGGAGAGACCTTCATCCTGCAGTGGATTGATAATGGTTGATGATGATGATGATGAATATTAGTGATGATAACAGAGCAAAGATTTGTGATAATCAGTTTTTTTCTAAATATGTGTTATGAAATATTTGATGGTGATTCTTTATGCGTAAGAAGCTAAAGAAATTTAAATATAATATAACTGCTTTTTGTAAAACTCTAGTCTTGTGGAAAAATAGATCTTGGAATTTTTACGATATCAATATAAAGCACCAACTCAAATACCGCACTTCCATAGAACAAACACAAATGATATTAAAAATCTTGATCTAAACACTCGAGAGGAAAATCAACCCCCAGCCGCAATCTGGACAAAGGAAATGCTTGAAAATGTGACGGACCTTTTCAGTAATACGGTGCCTCGTACGTTATTTGAAACATTTCGCAGGGTTTTTTCACCAACTTCGTTAGTACTCGCAGTAACCGATAATCAATGCTCATTATATCATTTCCCAAAAGCTTTATTATATGAAGCAATCACGCAAAATGCACTATGGGAAACAATCTCTTGTATCGCCGACCATCCAAATTCTCGATATATAACCATTGATTTTTATACTCAGCAGCAAAAAGAACGTTTTCAATCCACTATTTTAGCACTTAATAATTACGCACTCGTAATTATAGATGAAAACCGGAAAAATATAATTACTGGAGTGCTTAAAAATACTTATCTTAAATACAACGTACAAGATTTTCAAAAAATGATAAACCCATTTGGAAAAGTAATTGCCCTACAGCCTATATATTTAAAAGACACACCTATACCGATATGTAGTAATCGTTTTGAATTTAAAATAAAACTACATAAAAACGTAGACGCCTCAACCATTCCAACACAGATTACAGATCAAGAAGCAACACTCTCTCTTCACATAAGAGGTCTAAAGCCACATTGTTTTGGCTGTGGACAGAGAGGACACCTAGCAACTCAGTGCGATAACACAAAAAGCAATCACTGTGAACAAACTAAAATCCTCTCCCCAGAACAACCCAGTGATGAAAATAAAATTTATAATAACACTACATCCATTGGCAACCTAATAATAGAAACTGGAAAAAAACAGGTTCAAACACCCACAAACAAAAATAATAATGGAGCAGAATTGCCTATCCCAAAGACCAACCAAAAAAATAATAACACAAAAACTAACACAGAAATCCAAGATTCAAACGAAAATAATTCTCAAGAAACCACAACACAAAATACAGCAATTACATCACAGGATCAGCATCTCAATAAAACAAAATGTGTACCAAGTAAAAATCAACAAACAGAAAGTAAACACACACAGTTATATAATGAAAATATAAATCCAGATAATATAAAGATACCAATAATAAAAAAAAAACTACAATTATAAACAAAACTGCATCAAACATAATGGATGCAATAGAAGCCCCTCTTCCACCTATTCAAGAGAATACACCAGAGGGAAAAAGAAAGCCAGGTCGTCCACCAAAAAATCATGAATCCAAAAAGGCAAAAAAAACAGACCAAAAGCACAACTCATCAGACATATACAATTTAGAAAATGATGAAATAGAAATGGATGTAAGCCAACAACAAATGGAAACCTGTTCGGTTTCATCACAAATTGCCTGTATAGAGTCTGAACCAATATTAAATGAAAGAAAAACTGATAATAAACCCAACAATGTCTTAAATATGTATCAGCATCCATCTACTGCAATATAAACAAACATTTAGTATTAAAAATAAAATAAAAATCAATACCCTGTTAAAAAATTATTTAAAACATGAAGATAAAAATTGGATCTCTCAACATTAGAGGCTTAAATGCCACCAAAAAACTTTTTGATCTCAAAAAATGGTTACATACAACACAACCACACATACTGGGGCTTTTGGAAACAAAAATATACAGCAGCTCTCAAATTGATCCATCAAAATATTTAGTCAGCCAAGGTTTTTGTGCCTGCTCAAGGCAATCATCATCACCATCAGGTGGCACAGGCATAATTATTTCCCACAACTGCCCTTTCGATTCTTTTAAAATTATATATATTGACTCTAATCTTATCATATTAACACTCCATCATAAAAATATCACACTTAACCTAGTATTTGTATATATACCACCAGGCCCTGTCATCATCTCCAGAATAATAGCAACAATAAATTCAATGCTTACAGCAACACCAAATCCCATAATACTCCTGGGAGATTTCAACATGACCTACCAAACTTTTGTCACCAAATGGATCCATCAAATAACAATCCCACTTATGAGTGCTGAGGGTTTTCTCCCATCAAACTCAATATCTTTTAATAACAATAGATATAAGTCACTTATTGATTTGTGTTTCTACTCACCAATGCTACATCATTATTTTAATCTTGAACTCTGTCCATCTATAATCTCAGATCATGCTGCTCAGTTCATCACCCTCGACCTAACAAAAATACAAAATACAACAATAGCCCTCCAAAAGACTATGCGAATACTTCTTCCAGCACAAACAACTGAATTCTTATATTCAGAAACATATATAATGCTCCAAAAACTTCAAAACATGTCACTCGATCCAGTACAAAAGTATATAGCATTCACCAATATACTTTCTTTCAACATCAATCATATTACCTGCAACTCAACACCCCCCACCAGATTATTAGCATTGGCAGATGAACTACATAAAAGAATAACCATTTCCAGACCAACTACAGATAATCAAACACAAATTAAAAAACTTACAGAAATGTACAACAATACATGCAATACACTAAAGCAATATGTAGCAATAAAAAAGAAAAAAATATGCCTTACACAACAACATACTTGGACCAGAGCATACATACGGTGGGCATTGGGATACCCATCCACAGTCAGAGTGCCTATGGCACTTGAAATAGATGGCTCTATAACAGCTGGACATAACATGATAAACCCAATATATCAACACTTTAAAAAAAAACTGCAAAAACAGAGAGTGTACCTACCAAATGAAGACATATTTGGAGACCCTGAAACAGACACACCAATAACAACAACTGACATTGCATTTCAACTTGCAACAATAACAAACACATGTCACCCAGGACCACAAGGAATCCCCAAATTTGTGTTCAAACATCTTAGTCACTTCACATCAAAATATCTGTGCGATCTAGCCAATTACATATCCCAAAAAATTTACAACATACAAAGTCTATACCCAATTGCAATGGTTCCATTTAACAAAAAACCAACAGCAATATCATCTTTATCTAATCTACGACCAATTTCAATGGGACCTTTAGGAATAAAAATTCTTGAAAGAGTGATAAAGGAAAAAATAGAACAACACATACTCCCTGTGTTATCATCAGCACAATATGCCAAAAAAGGATCATCCATTGGCCAGGGTGCCTTAATGTACAAAACAATTATCGAAGTAGTAAAAAAAAAGAAAGAAATATGCACCAATTATAGTTCAACTAGACATTGAGGCAGCTTTTGACTCAGTGCCTATAGCCAAATTATTAGACGTGCTGAAAAAAACAACAACACCTCCATCCCTACTATATATAATAGCCAATCTGCTACTCAGCCATGAAATTCACATCACATTGAATGGAAAAAAATCACCAGCCTTCAGACCGAGTCAATCCATCTCACAAGGATCCCCCCTAAGTGCCTTGCTCTTTACAATATATATATATATATATATATATATATATATATATATAAATCCTCTATTAATAGAGATACAGAAAAAAATAAAAGGCATTCAAATTCCAAACACTGCTTTAAATATATCATGCATAGCCTATATGGACGATGTAACCGTTTTCCTCCCCTCTAAAAAGAACCTCCCTATATTACAAGAGATAATCAAGAATTATACCTCAAATTTTAATTTAAAAATTAACACAAATAAAACTGCTGCATGGTCAATATACACAGGCAAGCACTGTACAGAGATGTTTAATGGTAAACCATCTGCTTTCCTTGGTTTCCCATTCTACCTTGGAACCAATGGAATGAGGCAAAAAATTCAAAATAAATTAAAAAAAGATGCTGAAAAAATCACAGCCTCACTTGAAAAGTCATATCTGTCAATATATGCAAAGGTAGCACTATTTAATCAACTTATAATTACAAAAATTACATACTATACACCTATAATCAAATTTGCAAAAACATTCATATCTAAAATCTCATCAATCTGTAACAAACTAATATGGAAGAGAAAGACAGTGGCAATATCTTTAAAAAATCTGAGCAGACCACCACATAGCAATGGACTTGGACTCCATACAATCAATGTTTTTTACACGCAAAAATCAGTAAATCTAATAACAGCAACCATAAAAAGATTTCCAGACCTGGAGTGTGTAATCAGTATAATACCCACAGACAGACCACCCTTTTCATATGGATATCTATCCACACTGATTGAAGAACTCAAGCCAATATACAACAAAATATCACTCAATAATGACAACAAGTATACATACTGGGACATTTATAATATACTATATCCAAACCAGACACCTAATCTACAACCATCAGTTCTTGGAATAGACAACAGGCAACTACTGCAACAATTCAGAAAATGGTCATTAGAACCAAAATTATTTGATTTTCTACTTAAGCTTAATCTCAATGCTCTACCCACAACCCATTTCCTTAGATTTCGTAGATTCTATACAAATATAGACCCCATGTGTGGGCTATGTCATAGAGAAGAAGAGACACAAGATCATTTTCTTCATTCCTGCAGTGCCCTAGAAATAATACGTCACACAATGTTTACCACATACAGAAAGGCTATCATTTCAATTGATGAAAAAATAAATACGTTTAAAAAAGGCAACAACCCTGCTATTCGTGCAGCAACATACAGCCTTTATGCCTACTGGTGCACCAGATGCACTTTTGCACTTGCCAATAACCCTCGATGCCACCCAGCAACATATTCAATAAAACTAGAACTGTTAAGAAAAAGAGACAGCATCCTAGCTCAACCAGATATATTTGCAGCCACATGGTCACACTTGAAACAAAGATCCAGTCTATGAAATATAAAGGCCAATAAGATAGATGATGACATTTTGAACATCAGCATTTTTTCCAACTTTAAAAAAAATGCAAGCATAAACTGAACTAAATAGAAGACCAAATTTAAAAACAAGAAGAAAAAAAAAGTATGCAGAAAAGATAAAGACTTATATACTGAAAGTTGTAATTTGTTTTTCATTTGTAAAAAATCAATATATTACTAGATGTGACTCTGTAACTTTTTAGACTCAATAAAGTTTTGCTTTGAAACATAATAATAATAATAATAATAATAATAATAATAATAATAATAATAATAATAATAATAATAATAATAATAATAATAATAATAATAATAATAATAATAATAATAATAATAATAATAATAATAATAATAATAATAGTATAATAATAATAGTAATAGTAGTAGTAGTAATAATAATAATAATAATAATAATAATAATAATAATAATAATAATAATAATAATAATAATAATAATAATAATAATAATAATAATAATAATAATAATAATAATAATAATAATAATAATAATAATAATAATAATAATAATAATAATAATAATAATAATAATAATAATAATAATAATAATAATAATAATAATAATAATAATAATAATAATAATAATAATAATAATAATAATAATAATAATAATAATAATAATAATAATAATAATAACTAAAAAATAAAGTGTTGATCAAATTATATTATATAATACAATTATTCAACTGCAATTAAATTGAATATATATATTTTCTTATGGGGGTGGGGACAGTCTTATTTGAAAATATAAATGTGTAAATAATATTATTCCAAAAACTACTTAATATTATGTTTTTATATAGAAACTGAATTTCTAGATAAACGATTTGATTTCACATAAGTTTAGAAATAGAAGACATGGTTGTTGATATATGCTGAAAAACTGAAAGTTTCAGCAAATATTAAAATAATAAATCTGCTTGTGCTTTTATTGATTTCAGAAAGACCTTTTGCTCAATTTACTATTTCTAATTATAAAATATTCCCTTTGTTGAATGTATTAAGGAATCTCACAAAACTGCATATAAAAAATGTTTGTACTTTAATATTAGACCTGCTGTGAAATATCACAGCCATACTGGATTAGGGTTAAATTTAAAATTAAGGTTAGAGTTGAGGCCAAGCTTCATCATGGCAGGTCTTATACTAAAGTTTCAAAATTTCTCTATAGAGAAGATGCTAAAATTAAAACTCGCTATAGTGTAAAAGACTGATTCTATTTATTCAGCTTCTGCCTCAAATATATGATAAAAACAATCAATCTTGGCAAAAAAGATCCATTCAGTATGGATAAAATAAATTATCATCATACATATACTGACTGCATTAAAGCTATAAATGAGAATGGGAAAACTTAAAAACATTTATTAGAAAAGTCAACAATTAATTAAAAAGAAGATAAAAATTATGGTTGTTAAGAGGTTGGCAACAATCTTATATTTTTCAGAGTTAAGACAAAAACCTTAAACTATTTGTATATTTAGAAAATTATCTTTAAAAAATTAATACTAATTTGGTATTTTTTTAATCTATAAATATAAAAGTTGGGCACTAAAACATCAAAATTATGAAAGTATAACTGTTTTTGAACTTGGGAATTGAAGAGATCTTTTTTAAATACAATAGTCAGCAAAATAAAAATGAATGAATGAATAATTGTTTGAATTTGATCTAAACTTTCAACTTAATCACAAAAATTTGAAGGGTTTATTTGACCTTATTATGAAATAATATAATTCATTAAAAAAAGAAGTTTCAATATTCTAAAAGATTAATGTTGAAAAATAAAAGAGGTAGAAACTTGAAAGACTAATCAATTAATAAATTATTCTAGAGCAATTGCATTTTTTTTTTTCAAAAGTGAGAATATATTGTAGTGCTGGGAATAGAAGCCTGAAAAAGTGGTCATCCAGCATGCATAGTTGATATAGTAAGCATGTGTTGAGTTATGAAAATTATTTAAAATTCTTTTAAATTTAATATTTTTTAATGTACATGTATGTGGGTGCATAGGTGAGATATATAAAAGCATCTTACTTGGATTAAACAAACAAATAAAGATAAATAAAAAAAAAGTATGCAATTTATTATATATATTTTAATTTACCAATCTGTTGTGTATTTTAATTAAAAAAAATAGAAAAAATTATTAGAAAAGACTTGAGAAGGAGGCATTACATTCTTTTCTTTAGTGCTGGACAAGAGGATTAAAAAAAGAGTGTAGCTCTAATTACAGAAAAGAACAGGAGAAACGTTTTCTTTTCTGAACATGGCTGAAAAATATATTGCTGTGATATACTGAATATAAATTGTCCTTCACAGAAATAGAAATTTTTGTTATATAAATTATAGTTATTATTTGTTGATATGGTCACAGAAAATACATCAGTGGTTAATTTAAAGTGTATCAGTACTCCACAATTATTAATAATCTTCTGAAAACTACATGAGCTTGATTTTAATACTATAACTCTGGATTAATTACAACACCTATGAAGAATGTGTGTCCTATCGTGCCCTATCATTTTTGAATAATGGAACATTTAAATTGAACAAAGTGGAAGCAATATCACAAGTTTTTATTCTATGCTAATCAGTAATGGAAGTTATAAAATATATACCATGGTAAGACCGTTTCTTTTGAAACTTTAACAAAAGAAAATAGAAAAGGCCTTAATAAATCAGTATAATCTATTTACTGTATTCTAACTTATTTCTCTTATATTAGTTATTAAGTTACCTTTATTTAGTTATACTGTATTTTATATGCTTAACCAATGTATGAATTTATTCTAAAGAAATTATTTTAAACTTTGTATGTATGTGTGCGTGTATGAGTTAATTGTAAATAAATGGTTATTAGTTTATAAAATTCAAGTTGCCAGTGCCATTTTATATGGCAACTTTCATTTCGAATGTACACCTAGCACTTATCAATTCTGTGTTAATAAGAATGTTGTGTATTCAAAATGCAAGCATTCTGAAAACCAACAAATAAAACAATAAATGATAATAGTGAAAAATTATTGCCACACACACAACATAATATATATATATATTGTACCGGTATAAATCCACCACGCTTACTCATACACAGTACCCGAGTCCAAACCCAGTCCACGTTTAAGAACAAATTCCAAAACGCCAACTAAATTCAAACCCAAACCCCGGTATGACCAACCGATGATGACTTTATAACAGCACGGGGTTATCCCTTTTCTAACTCAGCTCAGAACATAGACTAATTCTTACAGTTAATGATATCTATATTTATTATACTCTAGATATTGGAACGGTCATTCATGTAACATATATATTTAAGTTGCCAATACAGACAGTAAGTGGCTACCTAGACTTAGAGAGTAATAAGGTGGAGGACACAAAAGTAGATTAAATAAAGTGTTTAATAAGAAAAATAGAAACATATAAATATAGCGTTCAACAGTACGGTAAGACTTCCATAAATCCTCTTGTATTTAGCTACTAGTCTTTAGCGATCATTTTATCTAGTGAACAAACTCATGCCAATAGCTGTGTAGTTAAATGATTGACGAGTGGCTAAGAGAATCAGAGTATTTGAGCATTGAAAAGATATTTATCTAAAGGTTTTTATTAACTTATTTTATTCGAATAGACTCGAGCCGTTACGTAGACGAACAGTTGGATGTGGTTTTATATAAATACAGCATGGAAGATAGATGTACAAGTGGTTGCCTATATTCAAGAGCCCTACAGTAATCACTTGTGGTGCATTAATGGAATACCGGGCGGCTTGTACTTTGACAAGGCTTAATGCCCCCAAGTAGCTCCGGGACATGACAACCAGCCGGGATCCTTTCGAACCCGGTGATCCAAGAGATTACCTGGGAAAGAAACTGCTTTCATTCCCCAATGGTAGTATGGCGAGACGCTAACGTCAGCGAAGGAAAGGCATTGCCACAGACATCACGGACGAGTACTTGAAGTGGATTTTTAAAAGAAATTATACAAAACCTGGAATCTATTCGTCTATTTCTACGCCTCAGGCTGAGCTCCTTATCCCAATAAAATATAGCGGAATTCAACTGACCGCGAAAACAATAATTAATTACATTTACTCTGAAACCCCTAACCCTCCAGGTTGACAGGCGGTAGCGATAGTATCAAATTATACAGTGACTTATTTCTCATATCATACATGACATTAATATAACACTTTGAAATCAATATATATATTTAAAATTGAACCTTAGATTGCAATTATATGACAACTTAAAATAGAATAATAAAAGGAATTTAACATTTACCAACTCGAAATATAAAAGAATATTTAATTCAGAAAACGAACTTACTTTTAAAAATAACTTGATCATTATTGTACACTAGTTTACACAGAGTTGGGAAATATTACTATTGGCATCGTTTGTTTATGGAATACGCAACACAAAAAAAACATAAATGCATTCATTTAAAGTATTAGTACTATTAATTACAATTTATATAAATTATTCTAAAGACTAGAGCGGAGGACTAAAAGAAAAGAAAATTTACTGACAGGTTAAACAATAGCATTATAAACGACATAAAAACTTACATGTAATTTATTTGATTGATAACATTAAGCTCGGGAGAAAGTTAAAAGTTCGTGTAACACAGTTACTCTTCTTTCTTCATCCGGCTTGGCTTTTCCCGATTGATATTTCCGACGAATGTAGGCGCGCATTTTGAAAGTTATTTGCAAGGCATTGTCAATTTGGAGATTGGAAGCTGGAAACTATGAAGCACATACAACATGGTCAGTCAGCGGCACGAAGATTCAATTTGGCAGGACAGAGATCAGCTCCTGGCACTTAGCCCATCAACATTGTGGTTTACAGGTAAGCTTCTTAACAAAGTTATAGGAATTACTCTAGCAGCTGCAGTGCTGTCTTAAGACTACCTCTCTCAACCACGTCAAAAGTTAGAATCAGTTTTTCTCTAAGATGGCCACGATTGACCTTTCTGCCTGGTTTTTGTGTTTAGGCTCCACCTACTTTCTCTAGCTTCCAGCCATCCAGCTTGACCATACAACATTAATTATCCATTCCATTGTCCTTTTACTTTAAACGCAATTTTTAAATTGACACAGTAATTATAAATCTACATTCCTTATCTATTTCGAATACAATTTAATTACTCTGTACATTTGTGTAATTTAGATTTTAATTAAAAACACTGATCAAAGGAATGTGACTTTTGATCAGTATTTTTAAACGACTTTGTACAATTTTTAAAAAAAACTAAAATTCAAACAAATATGCCCGCAATGAACTTTAAATTAAATTGATATAAACTCACAAACCACGCACACACGAATATCATTTCATGGTTTGTGACATTTATATATGGAATCTTACATATTGATTTACAAAACATAAAATATATAACTAATTTTTTATTATGACTGAAAATAGACAAATCTCACTGCGGGCGGATAGTAGTTTGAATTACCGTACTTAAAACACATGAAACGAAGATCGGTTCTTCGATCTGTCTGTTTCAATATATATATATATATAGTTAGTAAGCATTTCAAAGCTTTAGTTGGCACAGATTACTGGGATAATCGAAAGCGCTCCTAAGTGGATAAAATATTTTTTAATTATTTAGTTACTCTGTATTTACAAATATTCAGTTATATAATTACATATATATATATTTTTCACTTTTGGTTCATTTCCCACGATGACGCACTTCACAACTGGCTGGTTTCTAGACGGTTTTCCAAACTCTTTGTCCCTGCTGCTCGCAAACACGTTAGCTTCGCAGAGAACACTGCATTATCACTTAAGCTTCTTTCAGTTACCATCACTTAAATCTCTCTGCAACTGTTCACTCGGTAAATTCATTAGAAATAGAATGATGCACTGTGTTGCACAAACAATTTATATTCCCCTCAGTTAGCCTCCAGCAACCCAAGTTTCATCCTTGATGTTATCAATCTTAATTTTTTTTTTTTGCATTTTTAATTAGTATGACATCAAGAAATATTTGTAATTAGCAAATATTTCTTGGCATTTATTAAACGCAATGCTAGCCGAGAGGTCATCGCAGGCGCCTTGAAAGCAAGTAGTTGGTTGCAGACAGTTGTGGGTTCGCGTCCCGGCCGATGCTATGACATATGGAAAAAAAATAAGTAAATTTAATCACTAATTATATCCTTATCAGTTAGTGATCTAAAATATATTTCTTTAATATCTTTTCCTTTATTTTTCTGGAGTACAAAACTTATACTTAAATTTCCATAAACATATTTATACAAAACACGAAACCTCCCTCCACTCCAGAAAAAAACCTTATTACAATCACTGAATATAACCTTGAAAATTAACTGAATTTCTTCTTTTCCCTTGCCACCTTAGGTGATTTTTCTCCCACTTGGAAAACTCTAGGTTTTTCCTTGTTTTTCGGTGTGTGCATCCATTTCATTTTCACTATCAGTACTTGGTAGCTTTTTATAACTTATTCGATCCTCACAGGTTCGAGATGGTGACTGTGCCAACTTGTTGTGTATTCAAAATGCAAGCATTCTGAATACCAACAAATAAAACAATAAATGATAATAGTGAAAAGTTATTGCTACACACACAACATAATATATATAATTCACTTTTGGTTCACTTCCCATGATGCACTTCACAACTGGCTGCTTTCTAAATGGTTTCCTTCAGCCTCGGTTTCCCAAACTCTTTGGCCCTGTTCAGCTGCTGCTCACGAACATGTTGGCTTCACAATAAAGCACTACATGGTCACTTACTCTTCTTTCAGCTACGTCACTTAAATTTCTCTGCAACCATTCATTCGATAAATTCACTGGAAATAGAACAAACGCACTGCTCAAACTATGTGTAGTTCCCTTAGTTAGTCTCCAGCAATCCAAGGTTCATCCTTGATGTTATCAATCTTGATTTTCTCTTTGTGGTTGTAATTAGTAGTGTATCAAAAAATATTCGTAATTCACAAATATTTCTTGGCATTTATCCAACGCAATATTCTTAAGCAATATTCTTATCGCAAATATGTAAATTTAATCACTAATTAAATTGTTATCAGTTAGCGATCTAAAATATATTTCTCTAATACAGTGTTTCCCAACCTGTGGTACGCGTTCCAGTGGTGGTACGCGAGTTCCTGTTTGGTGGTACACGAAAAATAATCAATAATGGCGGACATAAAAAAAAAAATCATAAAAATATAGAAACGTTTTTTCCTATAATTCATAAAAATTATTTTAATTAATAATATTATACAGTAAAGTTGTTAATATGTACAGTCGATAACGATCTACAAATTAGATTTTTGGAAACAGTAATATATATAAGTATCGAAAACAATCAACTGGAAGTAATCGAAACTCTACATATTTTTTGTTTGAAAATAAGGTTAGTCTGTCTCAAGATATACGAGAAAATATAATAGCACATTTAGCAGGACTAAAATTGTCTTTCATGGAATATTTTCCAAAACCCGAAAACACAAATGATAATTGGATTTCAAACCCCTTCTATGCAGAAAATTTAGAAAAAGCTACATCATTATCAATAAAGAATAAATAAAATTTAATAGAATTATCATGTGACTGAGCTTTACAAGTAGAATTCAAACGACACAATCTAATTAATTTTTGGTTAAACATTAAAGAATATGTACAACTTTCTGAGAAAGCTCTTAAATTATTATTACCGTTTACTAGTACAGAATTAGTAGGAAGAGCTTTTTCTTCATATATTTTTTTAAAAAAAAAGTATCGAAACAGATTGAACGCAGCTGTAGACTTAAAGATGTAGACATCTTTTGAACCAAATTTCAAAAAATTATGTTGTTCGAAACAAGCACAAAGATCTCATTAAATTTATTTTATAAAAATATTTGATTATGATAAGTAAATATACTAATTGTTTTTTTATAATTTTGTGTTTTTATTAAAACCATTTATTAGTAAACGAAATATAACAAAATAGTAGATAAATAATGAGTCGGATCAAGGCAAATCAATCTAAATTATTTAATTTGAAAGAATGTATCAGAAAAGGATCATACCCAGAAATTAGCCTCTCATTAATTCTTGATCATCTATTGTGGATTACTAGATGTAAGCTAGTATTTAATCATCAAAATTTTAATCCTATTAACTTCATGCTGAACAATATAAAGAAAAACAGAACAAGAGATAGCCTGATAACCCCTGAGGTTATTTTTACCATGACTTGGTACATGCTGGATTTATCCTCTCCATGGTCCAACCAATACCAAGATGCTCCGAAAAAGAGAAAACAGACTCAAATTCGGGAAAACCAAATGAAGGAATGAGAAAACACTTTGAACAAAATATGTACCAAATAACCTTTAATGTAATAATGTAATCTTTAATAAATTATTTTTGAAAAAAATATGAAACTTTGAATAAACACATACATATAAATGTTACAGTGAGTTTATAATTTCAGTGAGTTTATAATCTGGCATGACGTTTAGGCATGTTTCAATGTAATTTGTCTCATTATGAGATGTGAATACATACATGGTCCCCCTATAATATTTATAATGCAAATAAAATAACACACTCGCAGTAACAAATTTCACGAAATACAATTTTTTTTACGAAGTGGTGCAATTTAGTGTACTACCATGTGGTATGCAAGCTAAAAAAGGTTGGGAAACACTGCTCTAATATATTTTCTTTACTTTTTCTGGAGTACAAAACTTATACTTAAATTTCCATTAAACATATTTATACAAAACACGACAAAGAAAAAAAATTAAATTAAAGAGAATGCTTAATCACTGAGCAAATGTAGAATATAAATGAGAATTAGGTATTGTACAATTTGAAACTGATCTATTCAGCATTCTTTAACTCTTTCACAATCGAAAAGATTGGTGGCCTAAGATGCACGTCTTTTTAATTAAAATAAATTATTTCCGAATGGTAAAGACTATTTTAAATCCCTAGTGTTCATTTTTGTGGAGGTGATTGGGAAAGATGATCCATATTTAGGTTCAACTATCTCCATCCTTATCAACTTTATATATAACTCTACGAAAGTTACACCAATTAGTTATATTTAAAGGGAATTCTTGCAGATGATAAATACAATATCTAATAAATTCTTTCTACTTTTTTATATTATTTATTTATTTATTTATTCATCTTTCAAAAGAATTGTTTGATTTTTTTTATTGTTCATTTATATATGTATTAGTGGTAGGTATAAAGTAATGTATATTTAAATATATAGTGTTTACTAACAGATTTAATTAATGTCAACTTTTTTTTAATATTAAGGTAGAGGTTTTGGCAGCTTTGTTGGAGGTCTACTAATTGATGCCGTTAATATAAGAAATACCTTCCTAATAATGGCAATTTCCTCATTCAGTTTCGCGATCATCTATGTTATTGGTTATGTTGTTATTCTCATTTTTTTCCCAAATAAAAGGCCGTTTGAACCCTCCAATTTATCTGGTAAGTTATATCCAATAAGCAAAGATTTTAAAAATAGAAGTAAAAATCCTGCGAATATAATTTCTAGTAAGGAATTATTGTTTTACAAAATTGCTAGATATTGAAATTAATTTTATTTAAAAAATCAGTTGTGAATATACACATAATGTGATTAAATGAATATTTCTTTTTTGATTATAGTGCCTTTTTTTTTGTAGAAAAAAAAAGCTTATACATCATGTATATCTTTTAAGATTTTTCCATTAAAGCGAGTCGATATAATTAGCTAATAGAGCAATATAATTAAGTGATAATTATTTGGTCATCAGTGATAGTAAATTATTAGTTGATTCACATTTTAATTTTTTAAAAATAAATAGATTAGAATATAAATGTTAGAACGTTTCATTATTGAAATCTTTCTTTCTCTCTTTTTCTATCTCTCTCTTTCGAGATAGATAGATAGATAGATAGATAGATAGATAGATAGATAGATAGATAGATAGATAGATAGATAGATAGATAGATAGATAGATAAGATAGATAGATAGATAGATAGATAGATAGATAGATAGATTAGATAGATAGATAGATAGATAGATAGATAGATAGATAGATAGATAGATAGATAGATAGATAGATAGATAGATAGATAGATAGATAGATAGATAGATAGATAGATAGATAGATAGATAGATAGATAGATAGATAGATAGATAGATAGATAGATAGATAGATAGATAGATAGATAGATAAAGAATGGAATAGATAGATGGATAAAGAATGGAAAGTAATATAAAGGGAAATAAATAAAATGATAAAATGTGAATTATAGGAAATGTCAATAGATGTCGCTATATACGTAATATACGTGTTAGTATTAGTACGAGGTATCATATTGAGAAGGGTAAAAAAAATTGAGAATTACCGAAAAAGGCTTTTATATATATAATTTTTCTGTGATGTATTTACAAGTTGTTATTATTATATAATAAAGATTTATATTATATTTCATAGATAGATAGATAGATAGGTAGGTAGGTAGGTAGGTAGGAAGGTAGATAGGTAGATAGATAGGTAGATAGATAGATAGATAGATAGATAGATAGATAGATAGATAGATAGATAGATAGATAGATAGATAGATAGATAGATAGATAGATAGATAGATAGATAGATAGATAGATAGATAGATAGATAGATAGATTTAAAATTTCCATTTTACCATATATATCTGAAGGGACAATTTCTAGGTTCGTATATGATTTGTAATAATCATTATTCTGTCTATCTAAGGTAATTGGTGTCAAATTTATGAGTGCAGAATGTTTGACATTTGTAAATCAAAAATTAATAAATATATACTTTATTTACCTAGTATATCTGTAAGAAAAATGTCTATATATATTTGAATCTTTTTTTGAAATAATAATGCACTTAAATACTGAACAAATAAAAATAAAAATGTCGGCTTTCATCCAAGCTTAAGGTTTTTTAGGTATTTGTTCTTCAGCCAAATCAGCTTTCTTTTTAATATTGATAGAAAAATGGACATATAATTAAGTTTATCTAGAGAGTTAAAATAATGAAAAACCAATTCAAATTCTCACAATTCAAAAAATGACAAATCTAAAAAACATTTTTTTTTTAGATTTTAGTTTTCTCTTATAGAGGTTGCGAGAGAGACTTTTACCCATTTTTCCCTGTAATGAACTAGTTTTTTTAAAAATAAAATTTTATTAGCTAAAAAAAATACATGAATAATAGGTTGATTATATAAATTTAATAACATTATTACATCCAAGTGATATAGCTGAAAATATCATAATGGGGTATCCTTTTTGTTTAAGAAGTTCAGAATTTATATTTGTTTATAGAAGGCATTATTAAAATATATTAACATCATATGAAAATAATTACTATATGTATCAATTAGGGAGACAAGGATGCCCTATGTCATTATTTTGTTTTTGTTGTATTTGAGAGAAATTGAGAGAGCAATAGAAAGACTAGGAAGAGGGGTAGAGATACCATTAATAGGTGGCAAGGGGGTACACCTGAGTCTTGTTTTATGTGGATTATTTTAATGCTATTTTGAAGTTATGCGATTCATGTTTCTTCTTAATATCTTTCATATTTCACTATAGTTATTAGATATCAAGAAATTTAAATTATTAATAACTTATTTTGATTTGAAATACTTTTTTTTTTCAAAAATATAACGTTATAAGTGAATATGGCCTGAAGCTGTATTTAGAATTTAGCTTCTATGTAAATAATCTATTTATACTAATGAGTAAATAATAATAATAGATTTATACTTACATATAAAATTATCACAATAAATATTCAAAAAATTTAAACTTTTAAAATGTATTTTGTTATATATAACAGAAATAAATAATCTTTTAGATTTTTAAAATAAAAAGCGAAGATTTTATAAACTGAAAATAATCTTTCTAATGATAATCTTTTTGTTTTGATTGCGATCTCATTTTTTTAATATAGAAACAGAAAACCATTAATGCAACACAAGAATGAAAATGGTGCTAGTTGTACATCACATCATGAATAAAAATAAAGTGGCTAACAGGTTTCTCTGGGCATAATTGCTGAGAGATTCTTGACTTTGTTTAAGCAGAAGCTGCAATACATCACATCGAATCTGATTTCTTACCAGTTTGCAAATGAACACTAGTGATAATGATTAAAATATGTATGAAAAATGTAAAAGTAAATACTGTAGTAGTAAAAAAAGTTTGTCTTGTATTTTTTTTTCAAATGTTTGAAATCATTTATTAGTCATACTTTATTTGCTTAATTTTTTAATGCGAACTTTAAAGTAATTTTTCCTTGCTGCTTTGCTTTTATGCGAATTCTGAAATTATAGCACCTATCCCCATTTTTCAAGGTAAATTAAGTCTATTTTTGTACAATTTTTTTTAATGTGAATTTTTGTGGAACCTATCTACCACATAAAATGAGACCCAGGTGTATATACATTATGATGTTTTTTTATTTGCAGATGATGTCTTCTTGTGCAAAAAATAGGAAAGATATGGAAGTTATGCTGAAGACATGAGCAAGGGTGGGTAAAAGGATGGGGAATAAATTTAATGAAGAAAAATCAAAAGTAATGATTAATATTGGGGAAAGAGAAGAGAGTTTTTTTTATTGAGGGGTATATAGTTAAGTGTGATGAATAAATATAAATATTTGGGGGTTGTCTTAAGTAATGGGAGAAATTGCTTGAATGAATGGGAGAAAAAAATGATAAATAAAGCCAAAATAAAAGAAAGGAACTGATAAAGAAATTAACTGTTTTCAAATAATAAATATGATGTAGCTAGAATTGTATGGAAAGGAGATGCAGTGGTAGGGTTAACATATGGTAATGATGTGTTATGTGTTAGTAAAGGGGTGTTAGATTACTTAGAAAAAGTACAAAGATAAGTAGGAATATATGAATTATATGCAGATGTGTGGACAGCAAAGGAGACAATTCAAGAAGAGATGGGATGGTCAAGTTTTTATATGAGAGATGCAAAAAGCAAAATTAAAATGTTTGGTAGATTGCAATTTATGGATAATAAGAAAATAGTCAAAATAGTATTTAATTGGGTTATGAGTAAAGAACAGGCAACAAGATGAGTTAGAAAGGTAATATATATGCAGAAGTTTTGGATAAAGAATTTATGTCAGTATACTTGTACAAAAGATGGGATAATTGTGTTAAGAGAATTGTTGGGTGTTCTAGTGGCAAGAAATGGGATAGAAGAATAGATGCATTAATAAAATATAGGGAGTTTGAGAGATGGAAAAATAGTATGGAGAATAAAAAGAGTTTAAATATATATAGAAGTAAACAAAATATTGGATGTGAGTTAAATTATGATAATAGCAAAGGAAGTAGTTTACTGTTTAATGTTCAATCAGGATCTTTAGCAACAAAGGAATATACACATAAATGGAAAAATATGGGTGATTTAATCTGCAAGTTATGTAGGGAAGAAATAGAAAATATTAGGCATATGTTAATTATATGTAAATGCCTATAAGAAGAAAGGGTACACATAATAAAGTTGTGGGAGAATAAATATAAACAAAATGATTATACAAAGTCTGGGTTTGGGGAAAGATAAGGGGGGTAGATATAAAGGTCATAGAGTTGACAAAGATAATGTTGTGGAAATGGATTGGAGCAGGATAGAGAAGAATATAGGAAAAACTTAGGATGTGGAATGGAAAGGGTAGGCAAGCTGGCTATCAGGTTTTTCTGGGCATAGTGGCTAGGAGATTCTTGACTCTAAAAAAGGAGAAGTCACAGTACATCACATTAACTTATCTTGAATATTTTGACATGGCTGATTTTTGCTCTGCAAGATAAATTAAAGTTTTATTTATTTTAATAACATCTAGATAAAAATTTCTGCTGTGAGGAGTATTTTTTTAGAGAGTGGATGAGAAAAAAGAGTTGAAGTGAAGATAGATAGATTTAATTGGATTTGAAAAGATTAAGAAAAACTATTGCTAATGTTTGGAGAGTGATTTTTTGTATTTATTGTAATGAGGTCTTAAAAACTTAAGGCATACATAAGATTAGTTGGGTTTTATAAGGTTTTCTATTAAAAAAAAATTAAGTTAAGTGAGAGAATGATTCATTTTAAGAAAGAAAAGTAATGTTGAGGTGTGAGTTTTAAGGGAGCGTATGTGTTTCTTTTCTTCATTATGAAAAAGAAAAAAAAATAGTATAAAGAGGTTTGGAAAGTTAGAAAAATCATAAATTTAAATATATGGTAGGGAAATTGGAAAAATAGAAAAATATATTGATTGCATGTGTACATAACAATATGTATGATAGTCAGAAGGATATTAGGTGTGCTGTGGTAGCAGTATGTGATAAGGTTTTCCATTAAAGTGCTTAAATAAAACTAAGAAGGATAAAAAAGGCATGTTGTTGTGTAGATCATGTGTAAATGTGATAAAAGAGGGTGAAAAAAATGGTTATTAAGAGTAGATAGTTTAAAGAGAAAATCAGGAGAAAATGAAGAAAGTATAGATACAGATTATAAAATGGAGTATATGTTTAGTAGAGTAACAAGAGATATAAATGAAAAAAGAAGTAGTGCAATGGGGATACTTATCTAAAGAATAAAGTAGCTAGAGGAATAGGTAACTGATGTAGAAATAAAATTAAAAGCATTAGATCTCAAAGAATTAATGAATAGAAACAATAAAAAAGAAATAGATAAGGAAGTTCAGAAGGTTGAAAAAACAGATGAAATAGGGAAAGCAAACTATAAGACCGTCTCGATACAGGATTTACTATTTAGAGGATATAAAGATGTAATTGCAAGAGTAAATAGAAATAGATATGCAATAATATGTTTTTCTGGAGCTAGAATTAGGGATGTTACAGATAAGGTAAATAAACATGGGAGTAGGAATGTTTGTGTTATGGTGGAAACAAATAATTTGTCAGAGCTATTCGAGAGAGTAATGGATGAATACAAAGAATTGATTTGTAATTGAATAACATTAAAGGAAGAGTAACTATCAAGATTTGATAATGGGTATATGTTAGATAGAGCATGTTCTACAAATGAGAGATTGGAAAAAGTATGCAATAAAAATAATGTTATGTTTGTGTATTAGTAAGAGAGAGTTATACAGTAAAGATGGATTGCATTTAGCAAAACAAGAAGTGAAGCATTAGGGGGCTTACTTTATAAAAAGTATTATATTTTGGGAAACTTATAAAAGAGTAGGATTTTAAATTATAGTATTAGCAAAAAGAAGATTAAATATGAAAAAAAGGACTGGAAGAAATTGTAAAAATTGGATATTTGACTATGTAAGGTGATAGCAGACCAGAAAAGTGGTTGGAATTAAACAAAGCAGTTAAAATACTAGCAGTAGTAGCAACACATCTAAGAAAAGAAGAAGAACATACACTGGAAAATTTGTTGTGGCAGAGTATAAATAGAAAAAAAGAAAAAGGAAATGGTGGTATAGGAGTAATATCAAAAAACCATTTAAATACTACAAAATGTCAAGAAGATTTGTGGTTTGAGATAAAGTTAGGAAGACAAGAATGGATGGTGGCAATATATATAGTGAGTTTTGCCTGTTTTAATGTATATGACCATGGAAGATAATCAAACTATAATGAAGTGTAACAATAGCATATAATATGCCTATTTAAGAATATACAAAGTTTTTAAAAAAGGGAAAGGCAACTATGATTTTAATGGATATGAATGAGCATATTGAAAAAAATGATGATGTGGATAACAAGAATGGACAGCTTTTGAAAATTTTTTGACAGAGAGCAAATTTGAACATTGAAAATTTATCAAATATTTATGAGAGCAATATGCATGGTCTAGAAATAATTTATTTTACACAATATATTATGTATTAATAGATAAAGAGGAAATGAATAAAATATGGAAAATTAAAGTTTTTGATAATGAAGAGAGAGTATGTTGAAATAGTTATTATAATTTCTTTATAATAGAAATGGTTAGTAATGTGATGGAAAATAGTAATAAAAGTAGAAAGGATGGTGAAAAATATGGATGGAGAGTGAATGATAAGAATAAGTTAGAAGAATATAAAATAAAAGTAAAAATTCTGGAAGAGTTTGTTGGGAATGAATATAAGGATTGGTGTGGTGAAGTAGAAAAAGTGGCAAGTAAAGTTTTATATGCCAGTATTCAGAAGAATAAAAGTAATAGAAAATTGAGAATTAGTAAAAGTGTAAAAGAGAGGAAAAAACACGCAGAGAATATAAATGTGCTATGTGAAAAAGATGTTAATAGTAAATGGGAAAACTATTTAAATAAAAAGAAGTAGGCTAAAATAGATAATTGTAGTGAGAAAATGAAATTAAATAGTAAATTATAGGAAGTTATTAATAAAAATGAAAGAAAAAAAATTAGAAATATATCTAAAAATGAATACAGGGAATAGAGAAATAGTATTACTAAATGAAAAGGAGAAAGAGTATACTTTAGAGAAAAATTAGAGTCAATCTTAAATAAGTATGTAATGGATATAGAAAAGATATTAGATGTAAAGGGCAGAATGATAACAATAATCAAGCACATAGTAATGGAAATATTAGTTTTATAGAAAGTGAATTGAATGAGGCAGGGAAGAAGTTGAAAAATATGAAGACAAGAGATTTAAATGAATAGGCAGCAGAAATGGTAATGAATTTTGGAAATAGAGCAAAATTAAATTACTATCATGCTTTAATAAGATGTCTCAGAAGACAGAATTCCCACATAGCTGGAATAATACAATAGTGATGCTATTTTTTAAAGGAAAGGGTAAAGACCATAGAAAAATAATTATAAACCAGTAGTGGTAATAATAGTGTTGCATAAAGTTTTTGTATATATGATGGTGGAAAAGGTGGCAAAATGGATGGAAGAAAATAATATAGTGTGAGTAATGCAATGATATTTTATAACAGATAGGCATATAGGAGATAGTTTAGCTATAGTCATGTGTTATAGAAATAAATAAAACTATTGGGAGAAAATTATATACAGTCTTTATAGATGTAGAGAAGGCATGACAGAGCCAATAGAAATTGTTTTAGGTAAATTTAGTAAATTTGAGAATAAATGGAGCTTTAGTGGAACTGATTAAAAGATTGTATGAAAATAATTATTATACATATTAGTTAGGAAATATAGAATCAGTTAGCATTACAAATGAAGCGTGACTAATGCAAGAATGCTCTATGTCTCCTATTTTGTTTTTGTCATATTTGAAAGAAATGAAAAGGGCAATAGAAAAGATTAAGAAGAGGGATATAGATACCATTAGTAGATGGCAAGGGAGCATAAACATAATCAGGTCTTTTTATTTGCTGATGAGATTTTTTATGCATAGAAAGTAGGGAAGATATGGAAGTTGTGCTGAAGACCTGTGCAGGAACAATGGTATGTGCTGGGGAAAGAAAAGAGAAAGAATTTTTCTTGGGGGATATAAAGTTAAGTGTGGTAAATAGGTACAACTATTTGAGAATTTTCTTAAGTAATCAGAGGAATTGCTTGGAGGAATGGGAAAGAAAATTTATAAATGAAGTAACTTATTTGTTTGCATTAAATGCTTAACATTTGCAACCTTTGCTTAATAATTTTATTGTTTATTTAGGTATTTTTGTTTTATTTTAATCTGAAAATTAGTATATTAAGATTAACTTACATTATTTTTCTTAGAAAGGGATCAAAATAAAAGTAATAATAAATATAGATAGAAGAAAAAGATATGAAATCAGTTTGTGGTTTTAAAGCAAATAGTAAAGACCATTTTATTTATATAGAAATTTTAGTTGGTATTTAATTGTTAATTTTAAATAAAAATGATACTATCATATTGCAAATTAAAAAAACTCAACATTAGAGTAAAAAAGCAGATAAAGTAACATTTAGATTTTAATTCTATATTTACAACTCGAGTTTTTCTTTCTAATTAAAGTTAATTTCCACAGAGACTAAAATATTTTTAATTTAATTAATTGAAAGGAATTGTCGTGTTTTCTTTATCAGTTTAATTCTTGATCAGTTTAATTCTTGATCAAACTTGACTTCCCAAGCAATTGATCATATTATTATTATTATTATTATTATTATTATTATTATTATTATTATTATTATTATTATTATTATTATTATTATTATTATTATTATTATTATTATTATTATTATTATTATTATTATTATTATTATTATTATTATTATTATTATTATTATTATTATTATTATTATTATTATTATTATTATTATTATTATTATTATTATTATTATTATTATTATTATTATTATTATTATTATTATTATTATTATTATTATTATTATTATTATTATTATTATTATTATTATTATTATTATTATTATTATTATTATTATTATTATTATTATTATTATTATTATTATTATTATTATTATTATTATTATTATTATTATTATTATTATTATTATTATTATTATTATTATTATTATTATTATTATTATTATTATTATTATTATTATTATTATTATTATTATTATTATTATTACGTTTCAATAAAGGCTTTATTGATCTCAATGGTTTACATAAGTTTATATCTAGAAAATTTGAAATTTAACATACAATGAATAATATTAGGGTAAACACATATAAATGAATTTAGTGGTTACACTTTGTGGTTAATGGACTATAACAGTATAAAAATTAAACAAGCAAAAATAATCAGAGTTCTAAAGTTTGAGGAGCTTATTCAGTTTTGTCCGCATATCACTTTGAATGTTAGTTGTATGATAGTTTTTCTTTGCAGCATTCACAACATTGATGGTTGTTTTAACAATGACCATGTTGCTGCATATAAGTGGGGGTTGGTTATTATTTTATCTCTATTTCGAATGTGTAGCAGTTTGTTGCTAAATGTAGCTGGGTGTCGTCTGGTGTTATTGCCAATTAAGAAAGTACATCGGGTGCACCAATACGCATATAGAACAAATGTGGCTGCCCTAATGCTAGGTATTGATCTTCCCTGAAAAGCAGCTATTATGTGATTAATGATTGTACCCGGTTTTCTGTAGGTATTACATATCATTTGTCGTGTTTGGTTAAGTGCTACACATTGATAAATAAAGTGGTCCAGTGTCTCTTCTGCTCGATGGCAGAGTCCACAGAAGGGGTCAATAGATATATACATTCTTTTATGATAAAGAAAGTGGGTTGTTGGCAAGGCAATGAGATTGATTTTCATGATAAAATCAAAGTATTTGGGCTCTAGAGCCCATTTTTTATATTCCTTGAGTAGTCTCTTGTTGTTAATTCCTAGCATAGGTTGTATAACATTAGTATCTGCTTCTCTGTTTATTAAACCATAAATATCCCAGTATGAATACTTATGCAAATACTGTTCTGGAATCTTGTCTGTGGTTTTGCATTGGTATATAATGTTGGTGAAAAAGGAACCTTTTGGAGGTGGTCTATCTGTTGGAATAACTTCTAGCAAGTGGTTAATTTTGGGGTATTTGGCAAGTATTGTGATTATTGAGTTCCTTAACTTCTGTATATGAAAAACATTGATGTTGTGCAAGCCAAGTCCATTTTTTATTAGAGGTTGGCTAAGTTTTTTTGTGGAAATTGCTACTGTTTTTCTGGCCCAAAGTAGTTTATTATATATGGTTTTAATTTTTGAAATGAACCCCTTTGAGAATGAAATAACCGGTACATAGTAAGTTATTTTGGTTGTGATAAGCTGGTTAATTAACTGTACTTTGGAATATAGTGAAAGATATGCCTTGGACAAGGAGTTTATAATTTTTGTGGCTTCTTCTTTAAGTTTATTTTGGATATGACATCTCATTTCTGTAATTCCCATATGAAATGGGAACCCAAGGAAAGAGTTTGGTTTTGATTTGTAAATTGATGTACATGGTTTACCAGTGTATAGAGACCAGGCTGTGGTTTTTGCTGGATTAAATGATAATTCATATTTTTGTGAATATTCTTTTAATATCTTTTGGAGTTGCGGTATTTGTTTTTTTGATGTTAGGAATATGGTAACATCATCCATATAGGCAATGCATGTAGTGCACTGTGTTGTGTCTGGTATCTCGATCCCAGTAAATGCATTTTGTATGCTTTTAATAAGGGGATTGATGTAAAATATAAACAATAGTGAACTAAGAGGGGATCCTTGGGATATAGATTTGGTGGGTGTGAAAGATGGTGAGTTTCTTCCATTTAAAGTTATATGGATCTCTCTGTTCAGAAGCAGGTTAGCAATTATATATAGATGTGTTCTAGGAATTTCTGTGTCTTTTAGCATTTTGAGAAGTGTGTATATATTGACTGAGTCAAATGCAGCTTCTATATCAAGCTGCACAACAACGGGTCCATATTTTTTCCGCTGTTTTACTGTTGCTAGACTTGCTTTGAAGAATAAAGCTGCTTCTGTTGTTGAAGAGTTTTTCTTTGCATATTATGCTACGGAGATAAGTGGCATTATATACGGTTCAATTTCATCTTTAATAATTTTCTCCATAATTTTGATCGGCAAAGGTCCCATAGATATTGGTCTGAGGTCTGTAATAGGTGGAATAATTGCTTTCTTTTTATTATAGGGTACTATGGCTATTGGATAGACACCCTCCATGGGTTGAATTTGTTGCGCTAGATGGTTTGCTAACTGACACAAATATTCTGTTGTGAATTTGCTTAGATGCTTTAATACAAACAATGGAACTCCAGGACTACCTAGATGGCAAGCGTTTCGAATAGTATTTAGTTTTGTTGTGAATAGATCTTTTGTGAATGGGGTTTTTGTCTCTGGTGGGCCAAACAGATTATGTGGTATTTATATGGTTGTCTTTCTTGTAATATCTCTTTAAAATATTCAAAAATTGGCATAATCATATTGTGTCCTGCATATGTTCCACTATTTGTATATAGTGCCATTGGCACTTTTACATCTGGTTGGTTCCCCAGTGCCCATCTTATATAATCTCTTGTCCAAGTGTGTGGCCTGGTTAGGCATACCTTGCTTTTCTTTATCTTCAGATAACTTTTGAGTTCTTCACATGCTTTATTGTATGCATGTGTAAGCTTGAATATATACTGCTGGGTGCAGTGTTATGGGTTAATCATGATTATTCTCTGGTGTAACTGATCTGCCAGAGACAACAGTCTTGATGGTGGAGGTTGTTTTTTTGTTATATGGTTGATGTTAAAGGACAACATTCCCATAAATGCTAGATATTTCTGGACCAGGTTCAAAGTCATATCTTTGATTTTGTTTAGCATTATGTAGGTCTCAGAGAACAGAAATTCAGGAGTTGTTTCTGGGAGTAAAACTCTTATTGTTCTTGTAAGTGGAAAGGGTGATATTTGAATTTGGGCACAGTCAATTGTGACTATTTGAGCTGAGTGATCAGAAAAAGTTGAGGGAGTTAGTTTTATTTCAATAAGGTGGTGAAGCATTGGAGAATAAAAGCACAGATCAATAAGTGAAGAGAAGCGATTATTGTGGAAAGAGATGGCATCATCTGGCAAAAAACCTTGGCCACTCATTAGTGGTATGTTTATTCTGTGAAGCCAACGTTGGGTAAATTCCTGATATTTTAAATTAAAATCTCCAATTAAGATGGTTGGGTTTGAAGTTGTAGCTAACCTTGAATTAATGTTTGCAATTATGGTATCTATTTTTTTATCCTGTAAAGGCATATATACAAAAACCAGATTTATTTTTATGCTTTTTTGGTTGAAGGTTGCAATTAATAAGTCCATGTCAATGTGAATTATTTTGAACATTGTGAATGGGCAATTTCTAGCAATTATGAGTCCAGTTCCAGCTGAGGGAGAGGAAGAGTCTCTGGAGCATGCACAGAAACCTTCCATATTTAAATGTTTGGCTGGGTCAGTTTGTGATCCAGCATAAATTTTTGTCTCAAGTATACCAAGCAAGTGTGGTTGTATATCCTTGATCCAATGTTTTAACTTATTAATTTTTGAGGTTGAGTTCAAACCCCTGACATTGATTGCCGCAATTTTTATTTTCATTATATGTTTTTTGATTGAGATTTAAATATTAGGGTTGATCTGGTGTTTCTTCCCATTCATTCTCATATTCCATTTCCAGATCTTCATCTGTTTCCACTGTAGTTGTATTGTTGTGATCAGAAAGGCTAAGATTGGCTTCTGTTTTGATTTTTTTGGGCCCTCTATTTTTCTTTGGTGGGCGGCCTGGTCTTCTTCTTTGTTCTGTGTCAGCTTTGGTGATTTGAAGCATATTTGGGGTGATAGCTTTCATAATTTCCATTGTTGTATTATTTTTAATATTGGGTGTTTGGTGTGTTATATATATTTTTTCTTGATCACTATTACTGTGTGAGTTTATTTGTTCTTTTATTATCTCTTTTTCATCGGTATTTTTGGTAGGCTGACTTAGATTGTGTGCTATTTTTTCCATTGGAGCCTCTTGAGGTTGTTGACTTTCTGTTTTTTTATCAGTGGGGGTTTGAATTCTATTGGTTGATTTTGTTGATAAATCCAGAATTTCAGGTGCTGGCAACGTGTGTGCAGTTTTTTTATTATTCAATTGCTGTTGATCTGTGGTTTTTTTATTAATTTTTTCTTGTTTATTAGTTGTTTTCATTATCTGTTTTGTACTGTTTGATTCCGGTTGGTGAGCTTCTGTTGGTTGATCTTCAGAGCTCGGTTGGTTTTTTTGGTTGATTTTGGTGTTGCAATCGATTGCTAAGTGTCCGGTTTCACCGCACGCAAAACATCTCGGCCTTAATCCTTTTATGTGAATAGTCAGTATTGCATTCTGGTCAATTATTTGTGTTGGAATATCCTCCGGGTTTACATTGTCATTCAGCTTTATTTTGAAATGAAAGTTGTTGCTGAAAACCGGTATGGGGGTGTCGGATAAGTAGATTTGTTTTATATAAATAGCTTTGCCAAATGACTGTATTAATTTTTGAAAATTCTGAATAGTATATCCGAAGTAAGTGTTTTTAATTATTCCGTTACAATAGTTTTGCAAGCTTTGATCGACTATTATTAGTGCATAGCTTCCCAAAGTTTTTACTTTAGTTTGAAATCTTGCACGCTGATGTTCATCAAAAAACTGAATTGCAACGTATCGCGAGTTTGGATGCTCTCCAATACTAGAGACTGTATCCCACAATGCTGTTGCTGTCAGCTCCTCGTAAAGAAGCTCTCTGGGGAATTTATAGAGTGTTAAATTCCTATCAGTGACAGCTAACACTAATGATCTCGGTGAAAAAAATTTTTGGAAAGTTGCGAATAATTTTTTTGGGATGGTGCTGTTGAAATTAACGTTTATTTCTTGCAGTTCATCTTGATTCCATATCGTTGGGGAGGGCTCTTCATTATTGTTTTCCATGAGATTTAAATTATTTATGTCGGCTTGATTTACCTTCCTAAATCTTGCTGTTTGTGTTAATGCTGGACTTTTTTCAATGCTATGAAGCTGCTGGTTTATTTTTGTTACGTTTGTGTATGTTTTTGCGATAGTGGCAGTTTTCATTTTATCGCCATTTGTTTGAGCGCAATTTACGTCGTTTGCTTCTTGACGCGACGCCATGCTTGTTTATGATGTTAGAATTTATTTTTTGTTATGAACGACCGTATTACTTACTTTTTGCTAGAAAAACAACTGTTCAGTAATTAGCCATCACTGTCTTTATCTATCACAGATATATATCACAGTTTTTAAGTGTGAAAACGATTAGAATATGGGGAAAAAAAAGATTATTAATAAGACCTTCGTTCTTGATGACTTCTATTATTATTATTATTATTATTATTATTATTATTATTATTATTATTATTATTATTATTATTATTATTATTATTATTATTATTATTATTATTATTATTTGTATCACTTTTAAATATAATGAAATATTTTATAAATATTTCAAGTTTTTTATGGACAGTATCAATGCCTGAAACATATAAAATAAATTATTATGCGTTATTTTAAATATACTAAAAATATTAATAAAATAATTTTAATGCATAGGAGTAATGCTTGAAAGATAAAAATTTATAAAATATGAAACTAATAAATAAACTACATATAAATTATTTTTAATATTTTATTTTATATATATACTTAAAAACAAATATAAACACACTCTCAAAAACACATATACTTATAGTAAATCTTAACATTTATACTAATTGCAATGCTATTTAATTGAAATTTTTATAAATCCATTCAGAAAATTTTTTTTAAGACAGATTCCAATTTTACTCATAAATATTTTAGTATCAAAAATAAATTTATTAAAAAGATTTAAACGATCCTGAATCCAATCTTGTAATACTATAATTGTGTAATTTCATTATACATAAAGAAAAACTTCTAGTAAAATAAGCTGTTTTCACCTGATTAAACGTGCTTTAATCAACTTAAACTTTAGAAATTACCCATAACCAAAATGTAATAAGTAAAGAGGACATATTAGTATATCCCTAACTGACAAACCCTTTTTATGCATGAATTAATTTTTTCTATATTTGCAGGTTTGAAATTGCATATTGAGATGTATTTTCTAACAATAGTAAAAAGAAATAAAATCAAGAAATCATAATAACTAAAACATTTCTCAGTGAAAACAAATAATATGACAAAACAAATGATTCAGAGATTTCAACAAAAATCTAAACATAAATCACATGAACAAATCATAGTAAATCTTGAGCTAACCTGATTTTAAATGTTAAACCCATTTAACATCTTTTATTTTGTGATAAAAAGAAAAATTATTTATTATACAACATAATAATCTTACATAACAGTCAGGTGTTGATAGCCAAGAAGCAGTTGCTTGCAGACGGTTGTTGCAGGTTCACTTCCCAGCCGATGCTTTGACATATGAAAAAAAGCACTTAATGTGAATGTATAATATAAACAGCATTATAGAAATCAACCATGCATAAAAATTGCAAGTTAATACAGAATTTATATTAATATTTTTATTAATTTAATATATTAGCATTATATTTCAATAAAACTTATTGATTTTTTATATAGTGATGAGATTATTGAAGTAACTTAATTGATACAAATAGTTTTTTTTTTTTGTAAATAACCCATTTATAGTAATGGCTTCTTAATAATTCTTCCTAATTAACTTTTATTTAATATTTCACCTGAAATGATCTTATTAATAAATTATTAATGTGGACCATCATAATTATGAACTTTATAAAATCAAAATTAACTCTTTTTTAACAACAACAACCAGATATTACTTTTACTTTTTGTTACTGTTGTTAGAATTAGATATTGATTTGGAAGTTAAGTATACTTTTCTTTATATTCTTTTAAATAATATAATAATTATGTAAAATATAATTATAACTGCATAATTCATGATATTTTTCCAATTCATTTTTTAAAAGAATTTAAAAAATGAAAACTTTTTAAAAATAATAATATAATTTAAAATAATTGTGATAAAAATATAAATGTACATACTTGATAAGTAGATACAAATTAATAGTCTCTTTTAATTAATAAAATGCTTTTTCAAAAAAAAATTTAAGACTTTTCTACCAGTGCTTGTTTTTTATAATTCTTGATGATAATTATTGCCTGTTTCTTATGATTTATAGGCTCTGTAATTGTTGTTCATTTTTATGAACAAAAAGTTGTAATGCATAACAACATATAATAAGACAATTTTAATTATAAAAAATTCTCGAAAATATGTAAATCTATCTTGAAAGTAACTAAACTTTCATTCATAAATTCTACATTGCAATTGCTTAGTAATATTTGTTATTAGATATTAGTTTATATATAAATCATTGGTAATCTACATCTTTTTGGATTTATCCAATTTATAAAGCTTTAATCATGGTTTAAGTATTAATTATTCTTGAGGCCTTATCATTATCAAAATTAATTATATTGATTCTACAAGTAGCTTTCCTGAAAAAGACATTACTCATAAATCATGTTATATATGTAAATTGCTTTATTGATTTCTGTAAATGACTCATATTAAAAAAATTATATATATATAGATTGGATTTCTATATAAAATCTTAAACCAAAAACAAATATGAAATCCATTTGTCAACATAATAACTACAAGTTGCTTGTAAGACTTTGCACAATATTTAAACATGGTGATTTGAAAATCCTTTGCTCCAAATATAGTTGCATTATATTTTACACCGTAAAATTTCTGTGTTTTCACATTAATAAAATATTCAATAAGGTTATTAAAAAGTGAATTCTCTACTTTGAAAATATAAATTTGAACTGAAGTTAAGAGTCATTGTTAACAACTATATTGAATTGAATTTTAGCAATTGGTGTTATTTAGATTAGTTTTTTTTTTTACATAAATACTTAGCAAAGGTGATTGTTTTTTCAAGTTCTTACCTAAAGTTTTATTTCATCCATTTTATTTATATTTCAAAAATGTTTGCAAATATATGTATAAATATTTTCTACAGCATGTAAATGAGGTAGCTAAATTTCACAGTTGTCGAAGCTATATGCTATGGAATTTTTGTGTTATTATTCAAATTTTATATAAAAAGTATTAATATAGACAAATAATATTTAACTATTTTTATATAATATGCTATAAAAAAAAATATTGGTAATATTTCAATTAAGTTTGTTTATGAAAATAGCAAATATTTTTATATTTTAAAATGCCTCTATTTCATATTGTTTTTTATCATTTTTATGAATGCAAATGAGTTTTGTAAAGAACAAAATTCCAAGGGTTACATAAAGAGGACAAAGTTAGGTGCCTCAACATTACACAATCTTCAAATGTGTATTTATAGAATAAATGCGGAACTGGTTTTTAATTTGGATTTTTGTTATGATTTATTTTTCTGAGTATTGTACTACTAATAATCTTCTTTTGAATTTAATATTATTTTTTAAAACTCTAGCTTACTTTTTATTATCAGAGATCTGTCTACGTCATATTTAACTCCGCAATGTATCAAATAAAAAGAATGCATCCTAGATTCGCTACCATGTAAACTAATCACAAAAAGAATTTATGAGACTTAATTATTTAAAATCTTGGAGGGGGGAGGGCAAAAAATTGCAGTTTGTTTTATAAATATCGGTATACAAAAAACAAGATTTGAAATAAATTAGATTTAGCTTCTTTTTTTTTTTTGGGGGGGGGGGGGATATAGAAAATATTGTTTTAAAAAAAATCAGTTTTCTAACGTAGTAAGATTTTTATTTTTCACATTATTAATTTCATATATATTAATAAATGCATGCCTGATTATATATTAAGATATGAAGTTTATATTTTTGTTTCCTCAATTATTTCCGATACAATTTCCAAAAACTAATAGGAATTTGATAATTTCCGTTCGTTTTTATCTCTTGTATTATCATTCTTAACATTAATTAAGATTATAAAAAATAATTATTAAAGTTCGTCATATGACTAATTATAAGTATTTTAAAAAAATAATTCTTATTGAATTTTTTAAACAAAAACAATATGTTTCTAATTCCTTTGTTTGTATGTAATATACTATTAAATAGAACTAAAAAATTGTAATTTTTTTCCAGACTTCAAGCAAACACTGGATTATTTTTCAAATATTAGATCCATATCTAACTTAACTAACAGTAAAACTATTGAGCGGTAAATAGGTATTTAACACTTCTTAACTACATGATAAATTATCTAAATAAGCTGTAAATTTTTATTATTAGGTCTTTGACTTGCGTTATATTTTTTTTCTTAACCGTTTTCTGTAAAGGGATAGGTGAGTATGGTAGAATTTTGTCCTATTTTATAAATTGTTTTAATTTTTATTCCATTTTTAAAAAAAAAAAATTACGAAATCATAAATGCTAATTATAGAAATATTAAAAATAAGTGAATTGATTTATTTTTTACTTATCATATATACGGTAAATCAAATATTTAATCATGCAAATATATAGGTGAATGAAATGTATGATATTTATAAATAATACAAATTTAATTCTAATTTTTGTCTATTACTAGATGGTTAGCAATTGAAATATCTGGGGACGGGAGGGGGGTTACATCATAAATCAGAATTCCAGAAAGGAATACTGCATAATTAATTTCTACAGACTTCCATGACAAGTTTCTGAGCATTTAATAATTTAAAGGACGTTGTTTGTGTGGGTGTTTGAAAGAGTGAGTAGAGTAAGTATAAATAACTTGACTTTAAACCAATGTTGAGGTTACAATCATATCCTGTACAAATCTAATTTTTTCATTTTCTTAGAAATAAATAACTTTATAGTTAAATTTTAAAATTATATTATTTTTTTACGACTTAAACTAAATTCTCAAAATTTTTTAATTAATTTTTAATGTTACTTCCTCATACTTAATACTTTAGTAAAATCAAAAGAAAGTCTGATTTTAATTACGTGTTTTAATTCTTGCCTAACTTCTTAATGAGATGTTTTTACTATATGTTTTTTAAATATTAATGAGATGGTTGCCTTATTTTTCAATAACTTTTCAACAATTCTGTTTAATAAAGAATATCAAACAGGTTTTTCAATTCACTGTTATTAGCGTAATAAGTTTATAATATCTTATTTTTTAGTTACGGGATTTTAGAAGTTCCTTTATTTGTGTAATATACATATTTTTAAAAGATGTCATTGACTTCTTGCTCTGGGGTCTATAACTTGTTTTAGAGATTAAATAAGTAATTCCATCTTTTAATCACAAGAGAAGAATATACCACTGCACTATATAAAAGACGATAATTATTAAAGATGTGTCATTCCATAAAAATAAAAAAAATCTGGCACAATTTTCTTAATGACATAAAAATAATGTTCCAGATTTAAAATCTAACTACTTTGAGAGTAGAGATTGTGCGCATGTCTACAATTATTAAATTAATATATATGTGTGTGGGTGTACTTAGGGTGCCATTAATTTTAAATAAAATTAAAATTATAGTACTAAAATTGTCATCTCAGAAGCTTTATCAATACATATAAAACATTTTCAAAAATTTATTTCGAAAACAAAATAACACCAAATGTGATATATAAATCTCAAATGAAGTGAGCAAATACAATTGTTCAGAATTCGATTAAAATCCCAATATTGGTATAAAATGTCAAATTGATTTAAAATCAAATTATTTACAGTTATCATGCTCATTAATAATTTATTCAAACATCATGTAAATATGTATAAAGTTTTCTGTCCGAATGAAAGTTAAATATTCAGAAATTTGTCTCAGAAATCAAATTGAAATTTTAATTGCATGATTCTATTTACAAATTGGATCATCATAAAATCAAATTCGTCCATTCATTTACTATACATTATAAGAAAGTTAAATTTGGTTCATGGGGTTTGGCTTTCTAACTTCAGATTCTAATATTACTAACATCAATTGTTTCCATCCTTTTCAGTCGTGACTAAATTTAATTAAGATAGATAATCTAATTAATTACTATCATCATCATCATCATCATCATCATTATTATTATTATTATTATTATTATTATTATTATTATTATTATTATTAAATCTTGTCAATCTATTTTGGATCATATATTTTTTCGATTAAATCATATCAAAATTACAAATCGTCTGTATTTAATATTTTTATTTTAATCACTTTGCAACTGTGTTAAAATTATTAAATTATACACAACGCGTAAATACTCATTTATATATTAATAAGTTATCTCATAATAAACTAAACATTTTATTATCTCATCAGAATTGGGATTGGGCTTTTGCTCTCCATGATGTTGATTCAGCATTTTTTAAAATGTCAAGATATTTGTAAATCTTTAATTACAAAATCTATGATTAGTTTTAAATTGACTAGCAAAAAGCTAAAACGTTCAGTTTGGATAACCAATGATTTGGTTAGAAAATTAATCAAAAGAAATCATTTAAAATTCTTGGGGAGAGAATTTACGAATTTGAACAAATTAAATACTGAGATTAAATTGACATCAGGAAATTAAAATTTCAAAAATTATCAAAAATATTTTAATGATAAAAATATTTCTTTGAAATGAAAATTGATAAATTCTCTTATAAAGAAACCTTTGTCAAATCAATTTAAATTTTATAATTACACAATGATAATTTGATTGAAATAGAAAATAATGAAAAATATGTTGCTGTCTTGTTTAATTTTTTTTCATTATATGTCAATAGATAGGTACAGTGCATGATTTGTCTTTTGCTGATTCTTATTGGATTTGTCTAGTATAATTGGTAGCTTAAAGAATGTTCCTTCAGCTAGTCTAGATAAGTTAATACCAAAGATTCTTAAAGAACATAAATCAGCCTTCATACCTGTTCCTGTTTATTTATTTAATCTTTACTTAAATGCTGGTTGATTTCCCACTTGTTTGAAAGTTTGTATTATTACACCTATTTTCAAAAAGGGTAATCCTGTACATCTTGACAATTATAGGCCAATTTTGGTAGAGATTGTGGTTAAAGAGAAAATGATGTTATTTTTATTTAAAAACAATATTTTATCTGAATATGAGTATGGATTTATTTCTGGTAGAAGTACATTGGACATTTTCTATAATTATATAAAGAATTTGACATCTTCCTTTGATACGGATTTTAAAACTGTTGCTATTTATTTTAACTTATTTAAGGCATTTGACCCCTATCTCAAAATTTTACTTAAGCATTTATATTCATATGGTTTTCATGGTGTTTTAATTTCATGATTTGAAAGTTACTTAAAGGATAGAAGTCAGGCAACAGACATATTGTAAGTTCTTTTATAATAATTAACAATGGTGTGCCACCTTGTTCAGTTTTGGGTCTTATTTTATTTATAATCTATGAACATGATATATTTTCTTTAGACATAGAATCTAAGATTTATGGTTCTGTAGATGATATTCTTTATCTTATGCTGCAGTTTTAGATAATTTTCTTGAAAAATAATTAATGATGATTTAATTCTAATTAGGAAATAGTTAACTTTTAATGGTTTACCAGTTAATCTGAATAAAACCAAAGCGATTAATTGTTCTTGTAAGTCTAATATGCATTCACTTGACATTACTATTTGTAATAAGTACTTGTGATATTGTAATAGCACTTGTACTTGTGCTAATATTTTATTTGTTGATAATGTTTGCTATCTAGGTGTTTTTTTTGATTTTACACTATCATGATCAAAACATATTGACTTTCTTTATTCTCCTTTCACATAAATTAAATTGTTTTTCTATTTATCTAATTTTTATCTTGGTCAGCTTTGATTATTTTATATATTTCTTGTTATCAAAGCTTATTATGTTATAATATATCAGTTTGGGTAAACTGTTATACTTTGCAATGACTACTTTGTCTGTTTTACAGAATTATATAATGCATATCATTTTTTGTAGATCACATATCCCATATGTTAGAAATATTTATGGGATTTGCAATATACTAGATATTTTTCGTTAGTATCAGTAGGAGTAATTCGTGATATTTACTGTTGGGGAAATTCACTTAGATACTAAATCTTCTGTTGTAAATACTCGTTTGTCTATTAAATATCAGCTGGCTTTACCCACTTTTCTTAAAACTTCTAATAGGAAGCAATTTAATGATATTGGTCTTGAATTATTTAATATGTTTATACAAGATTGTTCTGTGAATTTAACAAATACCAGATACTTGATGTTTAAAAAGCAATTATGGCATTGGTTATATTATACTAAACATTAGCTTTATTAGTTGTTCATATTGTTTATTATATTGTAGTTATTTACTACACTAGTTGAATTATGCCAAATGCAATCTTTTTGTGAGTTTAATGTTTAATTTTTTATGTATTTTATTACTATTTTGAGCTTTATATTTAAATTCCTCACTCAAGATTTTTCTTGTATTATGAACTTATTGTTTGTTTTAATAAATCAATAAATAAAATAAGTAAATTATTATTATTATTATTCAAAAAATCCAATCTGTATTTGCCATATACACTAAATATAATCATTTTCATGAAGGTTTTAACTGTCGTTGATGAAAAAAAATCAGTGGTATTATATATTTATACAAGATCATCTCCAAAATTAATTGTTGGGTAAATAGTGTTAATCTCAGCTGTAGAGTAATAGAAAAAAATATTCAGAAAATTTTGTCTTCGATGGTTATTATCTTAAAATTGTGCATTAGTTTAAATATCTTGTTTTTGGCAGATTTGGGGATTTAAGATGCAGCATAAATCAAATTTTCTGCTACATTTAAAAATTAGGATATTTCATTATAGTTGCATAAAAATTTCATCTAAATTAGTTGAATTTAATCTTATTAAAATACTTCCAAACTTTTGTATTTAAGATAATTATTTCCTGTAAGCTTTAAAAAAAATAGGATGTTCTCTAATATAAAAAAAAAAAGAAGAAAAAAGAATGTTCTCTAATATTTTGAAAATGTGATCGAAAGTTCAGCTTCTTTATACTTTTCTTTGATAAATGAGATGATCTTGATATTTACAAGAGAAATATTATCGAGAATGCAATCGATTTTTTTTAAAAATAATTTGTCAACTCGAGCTCAATTCTACTTTTTTAAAAAAAACAAATGCTATTTTTCTATTATATGTTAATATTTTTCAGAATAAAATATAATAGGTAGTTACAGTTTAAAAGATTTGCTATTAAAGAGATTAGAAAATAATACAAGTTGTCAAACATATAGTTTAAAGAAAAATGATTATGTTTGTGAATAAAACTGCATTCCCTGATGACTCTATAGTCTTTTTTAATTCTGTTCTTTTTTGTCTTTCTTCCAATTTTGTTTATCTATTTAATTAGCGAGAGATCGCTAATACATGTATCTAGAAAATATCAATATAGCTAAACTCTACATTATTCCAAAAATTTGCTATACTCAGACTTTAAATTTGTCTCATTGATAATGCTATTGGCATTTGGTGATATTGATATTTCATATTTGAATTTCAGTTAGCCATTATAACTGGTTCTATTTATATATATATATTCAAGATTTTATTAGTTTTTATTAGTGCTTCTCAATAATTTCTCATCAAAACCATACATCTAGCAGAGAAAGTCAGAACATCCTTTCTCATAGATTATGCCTTTACTTTTGAAGGAAGTTAAATATAAATACATGGAATAACCAAACTTCATATATATATAACTTTCATTCTACCTCACAATCTTAAAATATTTGAATAAAGACATTTGAAAACTAAAAATGTGTGTGTATATTGTAACAATATATTGTACCGGTTATCTTTAAACCCCCGATCACATAGGGATGTGATTCCGAAACAAACATGACATAGCGTAAAGCTTTATTTATTTTCTTCTATCGATAACTGTTCACTATCAATACAAGGGGGCACCAGATACGATGATTTAATTATAATTTAACTTCTCGCATCACCTTACGTCATGTCAAAACGATTTCGAAGTCTAATCCCGCCCACAAGCTCAACTCCCAGCATGGACCAATAGGGTCACTCAGGGTCGCGATGTAATTGTTTCAAAATTACTATTATGGTAAAGGACGCTATGATAACCAATGGAGAAGACGCTTGATTAACTAACTGATCGATCCAAGCATTGGACCATGTCATTGGTTATTTGGGACCAATGCGATTATTTGTCTATATCTCTAAACAATTAGAAGCTTATAAGATCATCCCCCCTATATTATACCGTCCGGTAGAATTATTTACTCCAGCTATATTTACAACTCATTGACATTTATTTATATTTTATAATAGGCCCTCCCAATTCTTAAACCTATCTTAACTACGGAATAAGTAAATAAATAAATAAATAAACATCGTGACTTACGGCACGATGTTTTAAAGCAACAAGGTTTAAGAAAAATAAATCTAAAGTAATATAATTAACTATCTGCATAAATGCTAACTTTATTAATAATCAAGACGACAAATAGAATAAAGATTTAATTATAGGAAATGACTTGAGAAATGCTCGACTTGTTTAAATACTGAACAAATTTATTTAATATAAAAAAAGCACATTGGTTAAAAGTTTTATTTACACGCACACACACGCATTTACGCACTCGCACAGAAAAGAACATATTATATATCGTAAAATATGGATGATAGAATATAAATTTCCTTTTTTACATTTTTTTTATATTACATTTTGAAGGTAAGTGTTATAAATTATAAGATAATAATTAGGGTCAAAGTTCATATTTGAAAAGTCCTGAGATTTAAATTTTAGGAATTGCATAGTGTTTGATTTTACGAAGGTTGAGATTACACTAATAAGTTACAATAACAATTTTTAAATATAATGAATTATGGAATATTTTATAGCTTAATCTGCAAAATCAAAGTTAGTTAATTATGAGATTGCCTTTTTTTAAAAGTTTACGTATGGAATGAATGAAAGCATAAAAAAAATAAAGTGTTTACCTAGGATTTTGGCTTATTCTTCCGCTGCTTCTAACTGAGTGGAGGTTTGAACATGGGAGATGATGTTTTCCATAAGGAGATTGTCCATTTCTTTTAAAGTTGAGCGTAATAAATCAGGATGATTCATGTGTTTCACGGAACATTATTGAACTGGTTGGAGCACTAATTTTAGATGGTAATATTATTAAGTATTCATAGCGACGGAGATGTTCTGGTGGCGGAGCGTCGATCAATCACTGAAGGGTTTCCTAGCCCCTCATGACAGTCGACGCTCTAAATATTAATTTCATGTCGATCATCTCGAAAACGGTTAGCACAAACGAAGTAATTTAAATTAAATTGAATTTTGAGAAAGTTGAACAAAAATTTGATAATTTGACTTAGCTTCTCTTAATTAATTTTTTCAATTAATCCCTTCTTTTAGATTTTGCTTGATATTTATATGGGTTGGATCTTATCTGAGGATCGAATCTCCCCCCAGAGTTCCATGTTCTTAGAGTTGTCGTTGGGGTCCGTGTCCTACTCAATCCATGTGCTTAAGGCAATCTTATGTTTAGGCAATCTCATATTGCAATCTCAGTTAACAAACTTATATTCATTCACACCTTGAATGCATACGTGTGTGCGTGTCTTACGAGAACAATGTAATTTACATTAGCTAAAAGTCGAGCATTTAATCTTTCTCAAAATCATTTCTATAAGCTTTTACTTTTACTACAATTATAATTTTAAAATATCCCTTTTTAGTTTAAAACGAAACAACCAAAAGCAAACTTGACAAATAATGATTATAATAAATTGATTTCTCAAAATAAAACCCTTTTAATTTTATTTCAATCAATCTGACAGGTACTCTTGTATCTCTGCGATCTGCTTTAGACACGGCTGTTTCTCGTTCATTCTTAAACAAGACCGCTTTTTTTTCTTTTTTCAAAAAGTTTTGTACCTGTCATTTATTTCGTCGTTAAATATATATTTAACTTTCCTAGGTTCAAACCCTATGTAACGCTATTCCGTTACAATATATATAGGTGTGATGCCAATAATCATCGTCAAAAGCATCATTGTTTTACTGAACATTAAAAATAAGCAAAAATCAGTATCTAAAGCCAATATAAGTAATATCTAAGTGCTAAAGTAATTATAAGCATAATTCTATATCAAACATGCTGAAATTTTTAGATCAATGCTGATCATCATCATTTCTCTGAGTCATTAAGTATAATAAATATTAATGATCATCCTAAAGTATATAAATAAAATGTGGATTTTAAAGATGATCTTTATCTTTGTGCCATCCACACAATTCTATAGAAAACCATCTAAATGTCCATATATATATATATATATATATGGTAACTATCATTATGTCCCAGCTGACTTTGGGATCTCAAGAATTCTAAAGACTGTGAACAAGAGAATATATACACTTAATTTATTTTATTAATAAATAATTTTATTATTATTACTTACAAATCCCTTAAAGCACAATTCTGTGATGAAATCAATTACATGCATTAGTAATTCACAGAACAGATAGCTAGAACAATAAATACACACAAAAAAAAAATTCATATATTTTTTAAAAACAATTATTTAATAAAGTCAGCTAATAAATAATGGAATAAAAAATGTAGCAAATGGTAATGTGACAAATCTCAAAGTTACTATACATAATCAATCCTATCCATATTATGCATAAATAATTTTATGCAATTCATATAATTATTCCTTTTGAATCTTCTTAATTAATTAACATTTAATCAAGATGAGTTATTCTCTTATAATAATTTTCATATCTGACCTTGCCTTTAAAAGCGGACTATTCTAGATTCCTTGCTTGATTGGCTAGCACCTGGCCGCTATCCAATGGAGATAAATCCTTTGTTGGGGTTTGTGCTGTGAATCCAAGTGTTCCCAGTAAGGTAGGGGATCTGACAATAAATAGTCAGCCTTTATGGAGGCAAGGCAGAGAGCAATTACTTCTGTCAACCTGAACGATTGAACGTGCTCTCCAATAAAGCCTCTGCCATCAGCAAAAGTATTCTGTTTAGTCATTATCGTGACGTCCATGCAGTGAGGCAGGTCCACATAGGCACTGGAAACTGCTACGTCCACAGCCGACTCAAGGCAAGCTGTCCTGCACAGCCGGAAGAGTCTTACTTGAATTTGCAATGCAGCCCACTTATATAGCTGGGAGTGAGTCCCATTACTCTGCGCTACTACCTCAGCATTAAATTATATAAACCATACTTATATGTTTTATTAACTAACATATAAATTATACATATTAATTGTTGAGTAGTTTGTCATCATTTGTCTGTTGGTTTGGAACCGAACCTGTAAATTCAGCCAAACACAACAACAATAAAATAAACTATAAAAAATTATTTAACAATAAAGAAAACTAATTTTAACTTGAATTGTTTTTCTTTTGAAAATGACAATATCTTCACACAATTTAAACCAAATAAAATAAAAATCTTTCAACAAATTGCTAAAAAAAATATTCAATATTCTCAATTATTCAGTTCCATTTAAAGTAATATTTATAAATTAAAATGCGTACACATCAATAATATCTTATATTAGCAAGGATTTTTTTTTTTGTTATGGGTGTATTTTTTTTTTTATCCTCACTTTGTAATTGCTTACTTGAAAGTCTTTTTTTTAATCTTTTGGCTCCAGGTTTTTTAGTTTTTTGCTATTTTCTTGTGGCTCCATGTCTCTAATTTAACAATTATTTTTCTTTCACTTTTCACTCATTTAGTTTTTTTTTATAGTAAAAAAGCGTCTGTATTATATATAAGTGCATGTTGAAAAGTACTATATACTTGCAATTCGATAAAAAATAAGAATTTTATTATAATCAAAGTTTATCAAAACGTGAGCTGTTATATGCGATGTAGGATATATACGAATGGAGAGGGAACTTTGAACAAAATAAAGTGGATATCGCGACTTCAATGCAGTATTACTTTAATTTACATCTTAATTAGAATACTTTAGTTTTACTCATTTAAAGTTGCCTTAGTAATCATAATTCCAAGTTTTTTAAATAATCTTTTTCATCGTTTCAATTCTTTATCTACTTTCATATGTAGCGAGCAAAAAAAAATATTCTTTTTTTATTATTGTTATGGGTGAGTTTAAATAATGTTAAATATGACATTTAAACAAAAAAAAATGTTTATATATTTTTTTAATATCAATGTTATAAGCTTTTTTTTTCCTAAGTTATTTTTGATAATAAAAAAATGTTTCACCGAATAATCTTATTACCTATATGAAATGTTCTTGTAAAATAATCAGCAAGTCTTAATGGTTTCTTTTTTGCTTTCCAAATACCAATTTCTTAAACTTTAATCGCGCCTCTGATTCTCCTAACTCTTTCTTCAATACAAATTACTCAAGTAAAATACAATCTAATCTATTGGAATTCGCTTTAATAAAATATTTTTCTAAGATCTTATTCTGTAACTTGGCAAATATATTATTTTTAAAATTTTACATTTATTTAAGCTTTTCATATATAGGAATTATAATTATCAAAAGTAAATACATTGGCTAATTATCTTATTACTTTATATATATATATTTTTTTTTCAACCGATTTTCTCATGATCTTTAATCTTTTAGCTGTAATTCATCAATTCTCAACAATCTATTTTATTTTTAATTGTTTTACTTTTGCTCATAACAATAATGAAAACTTTATGTGCATATCTATATAACTATATACATCCATCCAACCATCTATCTGCTTATCTAACTATCTATCTATATATATATATGAAGATAGACAGACATACAAATAGGCAGATAGATAGATATATAGAAGATAAATAAATGGCTGGATAGATAGGTGGATGAATAGATAGCCATTTACTAAAACAGTCTTTAAATAATTTACTTCATGGAAAAGACCTCTTCAACAATTGCTCAAATAAAATAAGTAAAAAAAGAAGGTATTAGGCAGCTACACATGTCAATGTATGGACTGCGAGAGTTTGAGTAGTTTCATCGTGATTTTTTTTTTGTTTAGATAATAATGACTAATTACCAATTTGTTCTCCCCAATATTGGATGGCTAACTTGGTTGACTATGAACTATATAATCTATCTAAAAAAAATTTCTATGCCTGGTTAGAACATGAAAAAAATTATGTTCTAAACAAATCTAATTCGAAATCAAATCAAAAGCAGTAATGCAATTATAATGCTGCTTGATCATGATGTATATATGAGTGCGTACGCATGTAGAGTTTGTGTCTGTGTTGTACATAATGCATACGTTAAAATTAATAGAATGTCAGTTAATTTTTTTATTTAATAACTTAATTTTATTTTTTTTATTTTTTTTTTAGAAAATCACTCTCCTCCAGATTTAGAAAAATCAGTGAGTTCCAAGAACGATACAAAATTGTCAATACAAGATAACCATGTTAAACTATAATAACTTGTAAATATTATTATATTAGCATAGAACGTTCATCCACAATTAAATATGGATAGGATGTTAATTAGAACTTATTATTTTTGGCCAAATGAAGTGTATCTGCATCTGTCAATCTCTTTCCTGCATTTAAGCAGAAAATTACTTTCTCCATAAATTTATAAATCTAACTATAAATATACCATTCATCAGTCAAGCGTTGTTAGCCGAGAAGTCAGCGCAGCCGCCTTGCAAGCTAGCAGTTGCTTGCAGACAATTGTTGCGAGTTCACCTCCCAGCCGATGCTATGACATATGGAAAAAAAAAAGGGAAAAAAATATATACTATTCATTAAGATTAGATTAGTTATCTACTTTCTGCTTTAGTGCTTTTTATTTAACTTTTCTTTCTTCAGTTATTTCTTTTACCACTTTTAATTTTTCCATCATAATTTTTTTTTTTTTTGAAATTCTTTATCATTTTTTTTTTATGAATAACTATAAATCTGTTCAGTGATAAACAATTTTTCATTAATAACTGACATCTATTTCAGTTAAGAATCAGTTCAGATAATAAATTGCCTGTATAACCTTTTTGAATTTATTTTTATTAATTCTCTACTAAATGCTTGGGCTTAATTGTTTGTTATAATTTCTAAAAATCATTTCATAGACAAATGACACTATTTATCAAAACCAGTTAAATGGTTCACAATCAAGAGGTCATGTGATAGAATAAACATTTTATTCAGAAATCTTTAACTTTTCAATTTGATACTCTACCATTGCATTAAACAATACAATTGTAAGCTACATCTAATAAAACTGAAAATCATAATAAGAATCATTAATGCCATTGTAAAGAAAATTCTTATTTTTCATTCACCTTGATGTAATATCATTAAGAAAGATCAACAATATCATGATGACACAAATATTTTTTGCTCAAGTATAATTTTGTACAAGAAGACCCAAAAAACTCTAAAATGAGGAAATTTTTATATTTTAAATCATTCACCAAACTCATCATAGAATCAGAATGTAACCCACAGTATCTACAATTAATTAAAACATTCTTGATTCAAAGCCATCTTCCTTTATTGAATGAGATTTACATTTGCAGATATATTACATATATTAGCTGATCCAAATCTTAATAGAACTGTACATAATAATTTATCACCAGCATATGTCTTAGTATTCAAACCTATAGTGGCCTTTCTTTAAATAAAATGACCATTAGAAGAGGTTTACCTCTAATTAAAAATAAATTTGTTTATGAAGCTTTTTTTCACAATAAGAAAATTATGTGAGATAAAAAAAAACATGTTGTTGACAAGTGACTGTCTTTTCCATCCTAAAAATCTTATATATTCAAATTCTAATTTTAGGTAAGTTATATTGTATGCTACCTGTAAAACACATTAAAAAGATCAAAGTGACTTAACATTCATTTAGATGATGTAATTAGTGAGATGTCAGGTTATTTACATCTCATTAATAACTTGTACAACCACTGATGAAGTGAATGCAAAAAATACATAGATATCATTCAAATCACAACATAAACTATGAAATCAAGAACTATTTGCCCAATGGCAGCCATTACAAAATTTATAAATGATAGCAAATATTCATCTTGTCTAATCCTTTGCTCACAAAATTAACCAATTTCAAAGTCTGATACAAGCTATTCTGTCATGTTTCTACATTTAATTGTTGTTCTCTCTGTTTTTATTACTATAATTTGATTTTAGTGTACATTCATTTTTGTAAATAAACTTGGATTTTCAATATAAAAAATGTACTATGGATTTTAATTTTTAAAATATTTTGAGTTTAATACAAATTGATTCAGACAATAAATATGCATTGCTATGGTGGGATATACATTTTGAATCATCAATTCAAACCTACTAGGACAATTGATAATTAATGTTTCTGAAACTTTTTAAGTACATGTCAATTTGTCAGAGTCTGATTTTTGAATTTAATCCTACACTTAATAATTTCAAATATTTTAATGTCACATCAACAATCCAACAAATTCTATTTGGTTAGAAAATAATTTAATATTATTTCTAAAACATCTGACTATTGCATCAGTAGGCCAATGGTGGAGTAATTAGTAATCTAAAAGTAAGATTCATGCATTACTTTTGAAACGATTGTAGAGAGTCTTCTATTTAAAGATTATGAAGTATTTTTGGCCAAATACTGTTATAAGATGGTATAGTCTTGCTTGTTGGCGGGGGGGGGGGGCGGAGGAGGTGGTGGGGGGGGGGGGGGGGGGGGGGGGGGAAGATGGTATGATTTTAGCTTACAATAATTTTTTTCTGATTAGTATTTTGCTTAAATTATATTGTAGCTAATATTCATGGAATTAAGGTCATTAAAACATTAATATTTAAATAGTAAGAAAATCAAGTCATACACCATGTGACTTAACTTAATAAGCTTGTATTACAAATCTAATATAATGAGCATGCTAATAGCTCTAAACAAGCTTTTCCCATAAATTCCACAAAATAAAGCATTTAAAATCTCTATCCAGAATTATCCCTATCCCCAAAATGGTTTTGAGCTAAGGCTCTCTCAGGGAGGCACTAGGATATTCAGACACTAAATCTAAAATCCCAGCTCAAGCCTAGCATTTATGTAATACTTAACTATTAAGTAGAAAATCTGAATTTTTTTCAGATAATTTTTTTAGGGATAATTCTAGATAGAGATTTTAAATGCCTTCTCTTGTGGCATTTATTGGAAAAGCTTGTTTAGAGTTTAGCATGCTCAGTGTATTAATATTTAAATCTATAAGCCCATGAAAGTTTAATATCTATAATATTTTTTGAAAAAAAAATCTAATTTAATTGTGAAAATATTTTTAGAAAGTTTGGATACTTCCATTTTTCACACATTTTAAATATTAATTCATGTTTGTTTTACAATCCTTATAAAAACTTATAAGAAATAATCGCAATGCATACAGCTATCTGTAATTAAATATCAAATCACTTTCCATCTGTTAAATAAAAGTCGACTAAAAATAGATTCACTTCTATTTTGAAATACTTCAAACAAATATTATTATTAGGCAGTGCACCGCCTATTTGTAATTAGTATTTAGCTTAAATTACCTCACAATTGTAATTCATTTATAAAATTTAAAGAAGAAATCCACTTAAATTATATAGTTTTTGGTAACAGCTTGTAAAAATCTTTCATCAAATAGTGACTGTTTTAATAAAGCCTTATTTAACCTAAAAAAAGTAAATGGGACTTTAGAAAAGTGTTAGCTAGTACTTATGTGGATAACTGTTTTATGATAGTGGTTTAGAATCTTATTAACTGCAACAATCTAATCTATTTTGTTTTGATTATAAAAAATTCTACCATCAAAAACTTCTACATAGTATTTTTTAAAACTTGTAATTCCATCTGCTCACTGTAAAAACTTTTTGTCAAAACACACATATATAATACCTGTTATTATAAAATCAACGTTTAATGTATTTATCTCAAATAGAAGTAGGTAAGAATGACTTTATAACATTATTTTATACTGGATAAATAATACTGATTATAGCTTTGATACTTTTATATATACATTAGACAGTCATAAACGTTTTTAAATGTTGTGAAAATTATAACAAAAATATATTCACTGACATACTTGTAATATTAGTTAAGAAGATGTTCATGTACAAGACAATGTATTAGTATATGAAACTAATATCTCTATATTGAAATCAGACTTTATTTTAGTAAACTTTTGGTAAAAAATAATAAATTATGAAAAGTCATAAAAAAAACTAATAAACTAAACTTTAATAAAATATTATAGTAATTATGGTGTCCAAAATTTTGAAATGAACAACAACTTCATGGTGTTGATAACTATGAAATATTTCAATCTTGGGTATAGTCTATACAGAACAATATTATTTTTAACTAAAATAATAATATAATTTCTTCAACTTAACATAGCAGTCAATCAAGAATGGAGATCCTATATAAATTACTTGTACAGCATAACATTATGTAAGACTTGCAATACGTACAGTTATGCATATATTTTAAAACATCTCTAGCTTCACATTGGTTTTTGAAAGAAATACACTAAATATGATCTGGTTTCATTATATGAACCAATCTTGAAAAAGCAAACAACTACTATTGAAGACATTTCAAATAATAGAGTAATTACTATTGATATGTCATTTTAAAGTAAATAATGTTTACAAACTTCCTAATAGAAACTATTCCCTCCCCCACTTCCAAATTTTTCTATTTTTTTGTATTTGTAGAATTTATTCCAATTCTTGTATTAGCCTTTGAGAATTTGCCATTGATGATAAAATGATAAAAAAAGAAAAAAAAGAATATTCCTTCATACAAATAAGTACAACGCCAATTTTTGATTGTTCTGTTTTAACAAAAATACTTCATTATTACCTACTGATCTACAAACATTGAATCATTTGTCTCATGATGAACATAAAAGAAGGCTTATTATTATTATAATTTATATTCTGATAGTTGAAGTAACTTTATCCTGATGTGAAACTTAAAGAAACCTAACCAAAATCAATATATTGACTATCTTGAAAAGAATATTAATAAAATTTTATTCATCTCTTTTAACTTTGATAGAGTTAACAAAACCATTTTTAAGAAGGCAAAGTTTCTCAAATTCAGAATTGTGGGTACCTCAAGGGGCTGAGGATCTTGATAAGGAAAGCTTTAAAAATAAATTTCAATTTTTTTAATTAGATGTACATAATTATATATATATACAAATATATTTTTTAAATTTTAGTGTGAAAATGTATACATTATGCTATGTAGCAGGATCTAATAATCACGATGTTCACATCTTGTACATATCAGCACTGTAAATACTGAAATACCTTAACTGCAATTTATTAGCTTTGTCTTTATAATGAATATAACTGATACTATTGGGTTTGGCAATTTTTCATTAAAAATTTAATCATGAGATGATTAAGTAACTAATAAAATCACAGTTTATTTGTAGTGGTCAGTTAATCATAGGTGATGAAGACACCAAAGAAGTATCTTGTATTATATTACAACTGGCAAAACCATTCTCATCATTTTCAATAGGAATGTCAAGAGCAGAAAATGTCATATTAAAAAATTTATAAATATAATACTTCTTACATGAAATATGGATTTGTGCTTTCATATGATGATCCATACAGACGTATTTCTGTAAACTTCCAGAAACAGTTGTCAAGTAATGAGACCTGGAAAACTTAGTCACCATTTAGATACCATGCATAGTTAATTTAATAGTAAGAAAATTGATTTTTTTGGAAAAAAGATTGAAGAATTAAAATGAAAAATATGTTGTTTTCAAAGCTTAAATTAAATAACAAATTAGTAAAAGCTTCTTTTGAAATTGTTTTATTAATTTGCTAAAATAAAAATTATCTAATTGACAAATACCTTTTTTACCAGCAGTAATAAAAATTTTCAAAATCATCCATAGTTTCAAAATGTCAAATCCTTAAAAAAACTTATATGTTCAATGATACAGTTAAGAGAAGAATAGATAACATTTCATACAATATCATGTCTCTCTTATTATCATTACTACTACAATTCAAGCAAAATTCTATTTGCCATACAACTTAATGAATCAACTGACAATAAGAATGATATTAATTTAATGGTTGTATCAAATATTTGTCTAATGTTCAAATTCATAAAGATCTGCTGTTTTGTATAAATTTGTCCAGGCACAAGTAAAGTAAATTATATTTGAAAACGTTCAAAGATATTTTTATTATAGAAAATGAAATTGGATAGTAAAAGTTCATTGGGTTTGTGCTGATGGAATTGCAGTCATGATTGGAATTTTCATTGCATTAACCACAGAGAAGACCAAATACTTCAACATATAAAAGATTTTCTTAGTAAAATGTCATCAAACGTTTCCACAATACTTAATTACTTAATAAGTAACACCACTAATAGAAGACTCTCAAATTTTATGCCAAGAGATGGACTCACATTATGAATCTCTTATTTCACATAAAAGATGGCTATTACAGATAGTTTTAAAAGAAGTATTAATATTAAAAGAACTTTTTTTTTCTCAGTTAAAATCCCGCATTAAGATCTTTACTTTCTTACCAGACAGATTTATTAAAAAAGCAAACGAATTGAATCTTTCCAAGCAAGGAAATGTACTAATACATTAACTTTAAACATAAAATTGCAAACATTTCAAAATAAACTTCCTGCATGATTAAAACGTTTTAGGAATAATAATACAAAAATGTTAGATTTCATAAATTTCTTGAAGAAAATAACATTTTATTAATAGCAAAAATTAATTGATGATTTTTTTTCCACCAACATTTTTCTAACTTAAATGAAAATCTTTAGAAAATATGACTGGATAAGAATGCAATATCCTTCATCGTGACAATTTAGCAATTTCCCATGGCCATTTCAAGAACTAATTGACTTGAGAGCAGATTCAATCCTTGAATTTGAATTTGTCAGAATTTTGAATTTAGTGACAAAAAGAATAGCTTTTATTGATAAGCACAGCCTTAAATATTCTATTTCCAGTTTGCATTCACAATCTTTGCAAACCTGTACTTTTATTATTATTAGTAATTAGAAATGAGTATAAGCCTTATTAATTGGAAGCATTCGAAAGAATATATATATAAAAATTACTGTCTCTAATATTTCACCGATATGGGTTTTTTGTGTAGCAATATTTAAACTCATCCATCACATCAAATAGTAATGAAAGTCTCTTTTGGTGTCGTATTAATCATTTTTGTAATAATTATGGTTGTTTTCTATTCTCTCATGTCAGCCATTTGATGGCGTTGATGCTAATCAAAAACATATACTTATTACGATTCGGGATGGACCTGTGATTCTATATAAATATGGACTTTTTTTAGTTTTGTAATAGGAAATTAGAGAAACTAATAGTAAATAATATTACTATTTAAAAAACAAAAATTTAGAAATTCACATTAAATTTTAAAATGATATCCGAATTATTGACATTTTTGGACAGCAATTAAGGCATTGTTGTCAAGCGTTATCGCAGCAGCCTTGCAAGCAAGTAGTTGGTTGCAGACGTTGTGAGTTCGCATCCCGGCCGAGGCTATGACATATGAAAAAAAAATGGGTTGTTTTTGTTTGTGTGTATCTATAAAAAGTTACGGGGTATTTTTTTAATAGAAAATAAAACGCAATTATACATTTTTCAATTTACCCAAAATTTATACATTCACGATAAATTTAAAAATGATACCCAAGTAATTTGCTTTTTTTTTTTGACAGTAATTAATCAGAAAGTGTTTTCTTTTTGTTAATGTGTATATATAAAAAGTACCATTCTTTAAATACAACATTTAAAAATGATACCCGACTATTTTGCATTTTTTTGGACAGTAATGAATCAGAAAGTGAATTGTTTTTGTTAGTATGCAGATATCAAAAGTAATATTATTTAAATACTAAATTTAAAAATGATACCCGAATAACTTTTTTTTTGGTATTGACAGTAATTAATCAGAAAGTGGGTTTTATTTTCTTTGTGTGTATATATAGAAAAAGTTACGGTCTTTTTTGAATAGAAAATAATAAAATAATACGCAATTCTACATTATTCAATTTACCCACAACATTTAAAAATTCACACTAAATTTTCAAATGATACCCAACTAATTTGCATATTTTTTGGGGGCAGTAATGAATCAGAAAGTGGGTTATTTTTGTTAGTGTGTGTATATAAAAAGGTACCGATATTTAAATACTAAATTTAAAAATATCCGACTATTTTGCTTTTCTTTTTTGGGGTTGTTTTTTTTAATGTGTGTACTTATAAAAAACTAATCTTATTTAAATAGTAAATACTTTCACACAACCCACCACTCTCCACACTATCTCATAACGCTGATACACTTGAACACATATATGTTGAAAAGATAAATAATCACCAATAACGTATTTCATGCTAAACCAGCAATCATCAGTTGGTCCAGATTACCATCTCCACACATATATGCTATAAGTGCTCAGATATATATTAAGATAGCCAATCCTCATACTTTAATGGACAGGCTTCAATCCACGCCACACTCCTACTCTTCAACCATCTATTCAATTGAAAATCTGACAATGGAATGCTCAAAGGCCACCCTGAGGTCGAGATTCTTGTGTGAAAGTCTGTGCTTATATGTCCTATATATATATATTCCATATATAGACATAGGTATATATATATGTGTATATATATATATATTCCATATATAGACATAGGTATATAAGCCTGTGTGTTTCAATTAATACATAGTAGAGATGTCTGCCATCCCTTGTATATGTATTAAATGGATGATGTCCTGTACATGAGGGATCAGATTGACCTTAGGTCATTATGGGTGTGACAAGAATCTCAGCCTCAGGGTGGCCTTTGAGCATTCCATCATCAGATTTTCAATTAGATGGACAGTTGAAGAGTTGGAATTTGGAGTGGATTGAAGTATATCCATTAAAGTATGAGAATTGGCTATCTGAATATATATCTGAGCTCTTATAACATATATGTGTGGAGAAGGTAATCTGGACCAACTGATGATTGTTAGTTTAGCATGAAGTATATATATTGGTGATTATTTATCTTCTCAACATATATGTGTTTGAGTGTATCAGTGTTATGAGATAGTGTGGAGAGTGGTGGGTTGTGTGAAAGTCCGTGCTCATATACCCTATTTTTTACATATATAGACTTAGATATATAATAAGCCTGTGTGTTTCAATTATTAAATAGTAAATGTAAAAACAATACTCGACTAGTTTTTTTTGGGACAGTAATTAATAATCAGACACTGGGTTTTTGTTTGTGCGTATATATCAAAAGTAACTTGTTGCGGATGAATTACTCATGAAAACATAACTTTTTGAGTGATTGTCAAAATCCTGCTCTGCCACACCCTTAAAAGCAATTTTTGAGGGTTACCCATTCATAATGGAACCTTCACAACATTGTTAAAAAAGTTACAACATAACAGTAGGTTAGAGCATTTGAAAAAAAAACCTTTGTAATGAAATTTTAAATAATTATGACAGGCTAAAATCCACACACTCTCACATGAAAGTATTGAGAAAATAGATCTTCTCACATTACGATAAAGTTAATAACACAACCAACTATGGCAGCAAATAAAGCATTTGTCTGTGCTTTTAACATAGAATAAAAGCCAGACTAGCTAGCCAGTGGGGACTCTTTCTGTGTTTTATCATAGAAAGAAGCCTCTTAGGTTGGGTGTAGGCTGCTGAAATGGTATATTTCTAGTAATTGATCTAGAAATAGCTCCATCATGTCACTGACATGATAGAATAGAAAACAACCCTAATTATTATTAATGAATTTTGTTTCATATTTTGTAATCTTTATAATAGTTATATTTTTTTCAATATTTTGTATTGCAATGAAAATATAAATAAGAAAATTATTTAAAACTAACTATAAATACAATAAAATTGTATAATAACATCTTATATCTCTATTAAGAATAATTTTCTTGGAGGATGGAAAAGATTTCTAGGTATTCAGGGAGAGTTTCCTACATCAATGACTGTTCTAATGATTATGATTAATCAATTCATTCCAGATTGCAAAAAATAAATAAATCTACCTTTTATAGACAATATTTGATTATTAAAAATCCTAAAATTACTGCAAACTTATAATATCTCTGGACAATACAAAAAAAAATTGGAATGGGTCTATGAAAAACAAATTTCACTAGATCAAGTCAAAAACCTGAATATTTTTACTCCCAGGTTATGATTACTGATGCATCTAAAAAATTATGACTCATTGCTAAAGATATTGCAAACTTATATTTTAGGATTTTTAAACTGAAAACTGACAAGGAACAAAATATGCAACATAAGAGCAGAAATTACAATATTTTTTTTTCACAATGTTTCTCTAACCTAAACCTGAAGATTTTGATGAATTTGATATTACCATTGATTTTCTTAAATCAGGAAAAGTCATGGTAACTTAAAATTTATTATCAAGAGTTTTTAAAAAATTTAAAACCTAAAATAATCAGCAAAATAAAACCATTTATATAGAAATTATCCTAAGTTTGACGTGAAAGCAAAATTCACTTTTAAAATCCAATAAAGCTATTAATAATCAAAAGAATCATCGTCCAGTATTACTACTATGTGTCTTCTATAAATAATTTGAAAGAATGATATTAATAAGAATTATGCAGATTCTTAAAAGTTACACACTTATAGCTATAAGAAGTCAAATTTAAGTCAAAAAGAAAGTATTAAGAACACGTTTTATCTTTAACAATTCATATCAAAAAAGTTTTCAAAATAAAAACTGACATGAAATATACCGATCTTATCGCAGACTTATCATTTTAAATGAATAATGGTCTCCTTTTAAAAAATCTTTCGAACAACTAAAATGTATAAAAATCATTAATTTTCTAATCGAAATGCTCTGGAATAAAAAATTCATACGATATTATGATAATTATAATAAATTCAAAATTTTATACAATGGCCTCCCAATAGATTGTTCTCACTTTATTTAATATATTCATTAGTTTTTTTTCACAAATAGAATTCAGAAAGTTTATCTATGCTGATAATATTTATTTGATTTCATAAAAGAAATACTTGTCAAAAATAAAGACTATTAGTCAGAATATAAAAAAATAAAAATTCCTAATACTATAAAAGCATTTCAACAACTGGAAAATATTTTAAAAATACAAAAAATTGAAGCCTAGTTTATTTCATAAAATTAAAAATGATCCATTTTCTGCAATCTAACTTATTTATCTAATCTATTAAAGGTTAATCAAAAATAATTTCTAATAACCGTGTGGAAAGTTGGCAGTCACTTCTTGGAATTATTATGAAAGTAAAGTAAGTACTGTTTCCTTAGTAATAGCATATTTTTATTGATAATTGACAACCTAACAAGTTTTACTTGAAATAATTAAATAAAACAAAAAGGTGGCTAAATAAGAAAAGGTGGAAATAATGAAAGTAAATATTCCTTGTTAAATGTAGAAACATAAGATATTTATTTATTCTGTAAGACCTGAAGATAGAATATGTTTTGTTATTAAATCTTTAAAACATTACATGCCCACCATCTCTATGTTTACACAATCTGTTAAAGCAGCAGCAACTCTCCCCTAACAATAATGCTACATAGTACTAGCCATAGTATAAGCATAAAAATGATGGTTATTTGAAGTTTTAATAGTTACTAAAACAATCAACAATACCAAAATATATAGATACTGAACTGGGTTCAGATCTGTATGACTATATAAGCAAAATAGTCTGGATTGAAAACTACTGTATTTTCAATTTGGGTTCATAGCTTTAAAACTTACTGACAAGATAAAAAATAGTTGCTGGATGGGGTACATTAGATCCAAAGATCTAAGTGTGATACTCTTAAATGCAAGGCTCCTCACTGATGAAAGCCCTAAGCTACAAATTACTCTGGGAATATTGGATGAGTAGGCATTAGATAGGGGCTTTGATATACAATTATTCTAGAATCCATTGATTACTAAGGCTTGCACTAGGTGGAACTATTGTTATGATTATTTTAACAATACATCACATCACATTATGAAGTAATCAAATATTAAAACTGATGCAACTATTCTTAGTTCTTGAAACTAGTTCTTTGGAGGATAGAAACTTAATTAAACATAAAAATTATTCATTTTGGAAGAGCAAATCAATGAATGAAGTGAGGCATTTTTAATATTTTTTATATTTGAAATTCTTACATGAATTAATGAAAGATTAACTATATTAAAACATTTTTGTCAATAATTTAGATCTGTGGCCACTTTTTAAATGTTAATGTTTCAATGTAAAAATGCTCAGTAGAAGAAACTTTTATTTCTTGTTGGGTTATATTAAATCTACATCATTAAATTTGATGATTTTAATGATGTTATTTCTTGTTTTGATAAAGACAACTTAGTTTAGTGGGCAGATTCAAAAGCTAAAGATTCTTGAATGAAGTAGTAAAAACTCAGTTTAATCAAATCGGTAAAACTTTTATACTCTATCTCCAGTTTGAGTGATGAACACCACACTACTTTCCAAGTAATTTACTATATTAAAACTTTAAAAATTGGAATCAAGCTAAAAAAAAAAGATAATTTTATTAATGAAATCAAAGTCAGAAGCTATAATATAAAATAACTTAATTTTTCAGGCACACATATACCTTTTTTTTTTGGGGTTCACTAAAGAGAAAAATCATGATAGCTTTTCTGACAATAATTTTGTTAATAGTAATTTGATTAAAATGAAACATATGGTATGTTCTGCTTAGCAGAATTAATAAGCTAAATATGAAACCTCATAATTAATGTAGAGATCTAAAGGTAGAAATTCAGTGACTGACAAGAACTTTAAAATTTTTGATGGATAAAAGTACAAAGATGATAGACATCACTGAATGTGGTCACTCTAGATCTTTTTTTCTTAATGCACTGAAAGCAATACTTTGGTCTGAGAAACAGTATCTAAATATAGCAATGACAGTCTTCTATATTATCACAATGATATTGTGAAGAGGTAGAATAATTTTTGGGATCACATTTTAAATAATGTTCTAGGAATTGAAATGATGACTTTTAATAAAGTATCTATTTTACATATTCATTTAGATTTGGACAAAAATATTCAACTTAGTGTAATCAAAACTTTGTAATCTTAAAAATAGAAAGGCTGCAGATCGGTTTAAAATATGGTAATGGCATGTCAGCTTCAAAAATATTAGAATTTTTAGTAATATATGAAAACATAAAGTTGTTCTGTCTGACTTTAAGAATGTCTCTATTATTCCAATTTTTAAAAATAAAGAAAATAGATAAGGTTATAATAACTATCATAGAATATCAATACTATCCACTATAGCAAAAATACTTTCAAGGTTTTTATTGAATAGGTTGCTTTGGTCCTAGAGGAATGGTACCAAAGACTGAATATGGTTTTAGAAAATGAAGAAGCTCTTTAGATATGGTTTTTGTTATCAGGAAAATACAAGAAAGATGTGATAAACAAAAGATTGATTATATTGATTTTATTGATTTGATCAAAGCATTTGATTCAGCTAATCAATGTTTTCTGTTATTGTTTGAAATTAGTTAGTTGTTTATCAAAATACATGATGGATTAAGAAGAAGTATTATTACAGTTGGCAAATCTAAAGCATTTGAAATAAAAACTGCTATTAAATAAGTATACTTGCTCTAACATAAGTTCTTTAATTTTTATGACAAGGGTCTTTGGAATTGATATAGATTTACAAAATATAAATCAGGATGCAATATAGGTTTGATGATGGAATTTTGTTTGAATTGATTAAAAACAAAAATAAGAATTTCATTTTTGAATTCTGTATTTTTTAGTTCGTTAAGATTGTACTATTTGTTCAAACTCAAAAAGACAATTTACAGAAAGTAATATTTGTCTGAAGGTTTGTAATGATGGTATATTATAAGATGTGATATTTATGGAAATAGTCCACCATATCACATCTTACAGAAAGTACTGTTTTGAATCAACATTTATTAAAGATTTGTGGTCAATAATCAAAAAATTTAAGTTTTTTATCAGGCAGTGATGAAAGAAAATTTATCAGCATGGACAATTATCAATGTGAGAATGTAAACCAATTTAAATACCTTGGTAAGTTTATATATTAAAAATGTGAATTAAGATGTTGAAATGAATATAAGCTCTAATATGTTGCTGCTTTTTAATGTTAAAATTTAAGGGTTTTTTTATCTTAAGGGAAAAGTTAACTGTAGATAGAGCCATTATTTTATCAAATTTATGATATGGAAGGGAGGCATTTGAAAAATTTCATTTAAGGATAATTTATAAAATTTTAAAATAAATTGCAAGATCACAAAAACAATCAACATGTTCTTCAATGTGCTAGCAGTGATATTATAGAGTCCACCATTGTAAAATCATACTTTTATTGCATTTGACATGTAAAGCAATGGTGTTTTATGATGAACTTGAGTAAGGTTTTTATGGAAGAAATAGAATGTAAATATTATATAATAATCAAAAAAGCAAGTCATATATAACATGACATTACTTTTAATAAGCTTGTAATTACAAAAATGCAATACAGAGAGCATACCAATAGCTCAAATAAGCTCTTAATTAATAAGTGCGGTATGAGAAAATATTTAAAATCTCTATCCAGAACACTCTCATCTCCAGACCAACTGGTTTCGAGCTTAGGGCTCACATCAGTGGAGAGCTAGAATATTTGGACACTAGACCTAAAATATCAACTCAAAAAACTAGCACTTATTTCATACATATATTTAAATAGAAACTCTGAAATTTTCAGACATGAAAATCTGGAGATGAGAGTGTTCTGGATAGAGATTTTAAATATTTTCTCATACCGCACTTATTAATTAAGAACTTGTTTGAGCTATTGATATGCTCTCTATATTGCATTATTGTAAATATTATATATTTATTATATCAAAGACATTCAAAATAAATACAAAATTGATGTTTTCTATTGGGAAATTATGGCAGAGAATATCTGAAGAATTTAAAAGACAGCTTTGCAAAATATCAAAGAAACAGAAAAGTAGGCCAGCATGTTCTATATGTAGACGTATTTGTCATTCACGTATTGGTTTGTATAGTGATTACTAACCTCACTTCAAGAGCAATTTGTTTTCATTTCTTGAAGTTAAAATCATACTACTCTATAAATTGCTGCTATATGTATTGTAATGGACCACCATTCACACCACCAGAAAAGAGAAAGCACATCTCACTACAGTCAGGCCAAGGATTTTCAGGTAGGATACAGACAATGATTTAATGAAGTATCTAAACAATGATTGTGTGTGTATGGACAGCTCTAACTGGCAATTATATTCAGACACAATTTAGACTGGTTCATCCAGATGTCATGCCACTTTCAAGTCCCATTAAACCTCAGAATCCAAACCCAGGGAGAATTTTGCTTTTGATTCTCTTCAAAGATGAATCTTACATAGAATAACAGTTATATAACCTGTATATAGGTTGTTAATGGCTTCTATTCAATTAACCCCATTATTGAATCATCACATACATATTGAAAGTGTATATGAGTATATATCTATGTATGTAACTAATTAAGTCAATGGATGGTGTATGAATGTTTTTTTATAAACTAGAGACCAAATGAAATTTTTTTAAAAAACTCAAAATAACAGCTTTTATTAACAACAGATGAAATTCATAATCTTTAACAATAGTAATAAAAAATATATAATTCTGGGGATTGAACATGCAATTCCACCATATCTTATTCAAATGTACTTAATGTTCCAACCCTTCCGAAAGTAAAGTTGCATAACCCAACATTCAATATTTACGAGGCAAATTAAATGAGATAAAGCTTTAAAAAAATCTATGATTAAATTAAGTGTGAAGCTAGCTAACTAATTCATTAAATTCTGTGAGTATATACATATAATGTAATAAATAGTCTTGTTATCTGATTTCAGTTGTAGATGATTGATATTCTATCCACCTGGGACCCCTGCCTAAGTGATTGATAGTAAGTAATCATTCATAAGGAGGTTATTCATTCAGACAGAATAAGAACAAATATAATGATTGTTAATCAATAGTAAATAAAGAAGCAACTTTGTCTTGTAAAAAGTGTCTGCAATTAATATGGAATAGTATATAAACTCTTACCTTCCATATTACATGACAGCAATGGTCTGATGTCGTGCCACTATGAGGGAAGCTAGCATAGATTTTATTTCCAAAACAAATAGCTTTGTCCAACTTAGCAATCTTTTCCCTCTTTCTATACAATGTTACTTTATCACAGATTATTCCTGAACTAGATACTTTAAAATTTCCAAATGCAAAAAAAGAATAAAAATAATAGTTTTATAAACAGCAAAAAAAAATCTAACATGAAATAAAAATAAAAGAAAGCTCATATCTTCTTCAATAATCTTGATTAAGGTGTGTGGAAATAGTGTCCCTGATCGATACAGTCTATCACTTCATTTCATCATACTATAATGACTCTTTCCTTAACTGCTTGAAACCTTCAGCAACACACTCTTGATGCACAAGGTATTTTTCTTTTATAGTCCTGATTTTTTTGTCTTTCTGTACAACTCCTGTTGACACCTGTTAATTTAGACCAAATTTAATGTAATTTAACCTAGAAGGTGTTCCTTTTTTTGGGGTCACCATTTAATTACCAAAGGAATGCTGTGATTTTATTTTACATACTGCTAATGGCTTCACAATAAAGGTTTGTTTTATCTTTACAAAAATACAAAATAGTTTCCCCTCTTGTTTTAATATACTCTTTAAATCTCTTTTCTTTTTTCAAATTCTTTTAGCATACACAAAAATATCTACACCCACGTTGTTTAAACTAAATCAATCAGATATTTAAATAATTTTTTTATTAGGAATTTATTAATTTAACTTTTAAATTGCAAATGCTACTTGTACTAGGATAAAATACGGTACAATTCCTATCGTAAAGTTGCATAACTCAACATTCAATATTGACAAAGCAAATTAAATGAGGTAAAGTATAAGGAAAAATCATGATTAAATTATGCATGAAGCTAGCTAACTAATTCATTAAGTTATGCAAGTATATACATATAATGTAATAGTCTTGTTATCTGGTTTTAGTTGTAGATGATTGATATTCCATACACCTGGGCTCCCACCCTAAGTGATTGATAGTAATGAATCATTCATAAGGAGGTTAATCATTCAGACAGAATAAAAACAAATATAATGATTGTTAATCAATAGTAAATAAACAAGGAACTCTATCTTGTAAAAAGTGTCTGCAATTAATATGGAATAGTATATAAACTTTTATCTTTCATTATACATGACAGAAATGGTCTGATATCAAGTTACTATGAGAAAAGCTGGCCTTGATTTTATTTACAAAAAAAAATTGCTTTGTCCTACTTAGCAATCTTCCCCACCCTTTGTGTATAATGCTAATTTAAACATCATGAACTATTTTTGAACTAGATACATTACAATTTTCAAGTGCAAAAAAATAATAATAGAGTTTTACAAACAAACAAAAAGTCTAACATGAAATACAAATAAAAGAAAGCTCATATCTCCTTCAGTGATCTTGATTCAGGTTGGCGAGTGTGGTGATAGTGTCCCTGATGGATACAATCTATCACTTCATTTCATCATACTACAATGATTCTTTCCTTGACCACTTGAAACTTTCAGCAATGTGCTCAGAATGATGTGATCTCCAGCCTTGCACTGCTTTCTTTTGAATCCATTTAGAAATTATGGGTGGGACATTTGATGTTTCTCTGGGCATCAAGTATATCTGCAGATTAAGTAATCACTTCACTGGCTAGAAGAATAGCACTTTGTTCCTATGGTGATTTGTATAGCAGGAATGCATCATTTAATAACTAAAATATAACATTAATTTTCTTCAGTGGGTTATTGAGATTTAGTGAATAAAGAAAAGAACACTCTTTTCTCATAACTTATATATATATATATATATCAACAATGTGTTATTTCTTTTTTTTTGCTTCAAATAATGACACCATCTGTTATTTTTGACTATCAATTCAAAATAAATTAATTCAATTCTTTCATGAATTACTAGGAATAAGTAATCCTTTCTATTTCAAAATTTAATCACAATTTCATTTTAATTTTGGCGAAGTGAAAATTATATGATTCAAAATAAATTTCCGAATAATGTGTCTTTTTTTTGTTCTATCTTGTTATATTAATAGTATGTAGCTATCATAACTTTCGATGAATAACAAAGAAAAAAAGGAGAATGGTCTTTGTTTATATACCACCATTAACTTCCGTTGTCTAGCGTACAAGTTTTTCGATTTCCTTTTTTTTTTTAAATGCAGTGTGTCAATTATTACGTATACCTCCTGGTCATACACAAAACTAAAATTACACAGCAAGATTTTATCATAAAATTATGTAATGAAACTTCATTCACCCTTTTCTCTTATTATTAATATCACTTTTAAACACTTTGTTATTGATGTATTGACTTGACATCAGGTCATTACTATGCTTACTGAGTTAGACATTCTATACATTGGTAAAATCTTATTGTTAGTCTAAGTTTACGTATATGTATAAAAGACTTCACCAAATGGTTTTTTCTTTTTATGCATTTCTTTATAATTAATAAACTAGTCCATTGTGACATTATCTAGAGTTTAAATAAGTTAAACTCTTGACATGTATGTACGTGCATGGTTATATGATATTTGTGTGTATGTGCATGGTTATCTGATAAGACATTTAACAATGTGTATTGAAACATTTACTGCCTAGATTATGTTCAAGTGGTTTTAGTTTGTTACTGTGTATATTTACAAGCTAATCTAGATAGGATTGTGAGTCATTTTTACAGTATGTGTAGATGTCATTAGTTGGAAGATCACAAACTAGTATGTTCCATGTTAAAATTATGGTGATACTTAATATATAGGTAAAATCAAAACTTATGGATAGTAAATTTGATGTTTCTTCTTTAAAAGCAATAGTTAATCTGTGCTAAATATCAACAATTCTCAGACATTTACATTCTCAATATTGGATTTCTAAACTTTCACGTTTCTGAAGGATGGTATTTTTTTCAGTAATGAAAATGACTACATCTGTTACTGATTTTACTGAAAATAAATTTCTTAGAGATTTTCAGACAATTATTAGTTATTTCATAAATAAAACACAGGACAATTTCTATTGGATGAATAATAAAATGAAAGTAAAGTTTTTAAAGAGCTAGGCAATTTTAAAGAAGCTCCCTAACTGAGAAAATTTTATAAAATGATTGGAAATGTAAACTATAAAGGAGTTATAATCATTTGATGACCAAAATCATTTAAATCTTTTGAATGAAGTGTGAAAACATATGGACCTGAAAAATAATATGATTGTTTTTTAAAAATTTTATAATGAAAAAGCAAAACTCATGGAATATAAAAGATGAGGACAATAGGTAAACTTCAAAAGCTATTGGATGCATTTGAAGTCTATGGATTTACAAAGTTGTGGTATATAATATTAAGAATAATTCTGTTGTTGCAATTTATATTTTAAAAAAGGAGTAAAAATAATTACAGTAATATCAATGTTTTCCATGACAGAAATAATAATTTTAATTCTTTTTATTTAATATCTTATTTATAGTTTGAAAGGATTAACAGAGACAGCTGGATGAAATTTAGAAGGAACAAAAAGCATTATAATCATGTTTCTTAATGCCAGACAAGTGCTGGATAAAATGCTATTCACAGTGGTCTTATTTATATTTTACTTTATGCCATAGTCGATTGTCCATGAAAGTTTATTCAAGTTTTATAACATTTCCATAAAAATAGAAAATCTAAGACATTTTAAATTAAAACAAATAAATATGAATTGGCATTATCTTTAACCATATTTTATTATTTCCAAGTGTTATCTTTTTAGAACAATTTTAAGTGAATATGAAACAAACAATAACATGAGATATAGATTTAATAGTAGAGCCATTATTCAAAAATGATCTACAAAATATTCTTAATGTTTGGATGCTATCTGCATCACAATTGGTTTAGTAATTTAATATTATATTGTAAAAACTCAGGTTCCTTATTAGTCAGTAATAGAAAGACATATTCTCAATCACTTTTTGAAGATTAACAGCTTAAAAATGTAAATCAATTTAAATATCCTGATAGTTTTTTATTTAGATAGAAAGACAACTTGGATATTAAATAATGTTAAAAGATAGGATAATTCATGATAGAGATATAATTTTTTCAACTAAATTAATTGTATCTTTAACTGTATTCTAACAAATTTTAGGACTTAACATTAATACATTCTAAAATTCTGAAAATTAGATTGGAGAATTATAAAAAAATATATCTGGAGATGATAATACTGAATTGATAATAAAGAAACACTTTTATAAGATTTATATGTGATGATGCACAAAAAAATAATTTATTGTTAAATTCAGCTTAATTTTTATAGAAGTAGATTGTTGTTATAAAGATTATCTCAAATATATATCAAAGAGTAAAGATATTGGGAAGATATAATTTTCTATAAAATACATGTAAACGTTATACTTATTATCATTTCGAAAGAATAATTTACCGCATGTGAACTTAAATGATAGCAATACAAGATGGAAAATATATAGTCTTACAAATCAGTTTGTAAACAGAAGTTTCTATTCAATTCCTACCAGTTGAAAGAAAAATCAATTTATAATGAAAGTTTAAAAAAGGACATTTATTATAAGAAATGTTCAATAACTAATTTTATGGACTATCCATATGAAAAAGTCTCCCAACTATTAAGTTGTAAATGGGAGTGAAAAGTGAGCAAACTATAATTCATAAGCCACATATTTATTTATTTTTTATCATATATGATTCACATAAATATTCTAACCTAAGTCTTTTTACGTATTACAATTACCACACCATAATACAAAGCAAAAAAAAAAATTATGCTACTTATAACTTTCCGGAAATAACTGAGAAAATGAAAGGAGTCATTAAACATTGGTTTGCAACTCGAAATTGAGATGCGAGAATAAATCTTATTAGGAGGATGACAAGCAATTGCGAATTATACATTGTCAGTGATCTAGTGTTGTTTACTTAATCCTAATGCTTCAATGCCTTTAGATAAAAAAACATTCTACCGTGTTTATATATTCAAACTAAGGAATCCACTGCATAAAATGTAAGTTTAATGTTCAACCTTTTAAAACATACTAAACCTGTTAAATACGTTTGCTATATATATATTTAAAAAAAACTGTGCTAAAACGGACATACACGTTCAATAAATATTAAATTTTATTACGCCTATACAAAGCATATTATTTAATGAATCATTTGGAAATACCATATTTAAAATATTTTTAAAAAATGAAAAGCCAAACTTCCTTTTGAAAAATGACATCATCTCATAAATAAAAATAATTTAAACATTATTGTTTGCTTTTTTTTCTTTCTACTTCAAATATCTAAAAAAAAAAAAAACTAGTTTATCTATGATCGGAACATATTAAATAGTATTGTCTAAATATTTCTTCTACGTCATTATGTTATATATAGAGAGAAAGACCTAGAAACGCTGCATTTGATAATGTGGTTCTTAATACGAATATTTCTAAAATAATTCTAAAAAAAAAAACCTACTGTGCTAAGACGAACATATACATTTAAGAAATATTATAGGTTAGAAGAAATTGTGTTAAGAAGCGACACATGAATTGTAAAACTAATACCAAGGATGAACATAACATCAACTATCTCGATTATAAACAAGCAATTCAGGATGGTAAGTATGTGTGAATGCACCCTCATTCTCTGATGATCAAGTCACAACTTGGAAATGCATTTATATACTAAAAGATTTTGAGATTAAAAAGACATTCTCTGATCATCAAGCCCATGTTGGTAGACTGTAGAAGAGAAAATGTTTATACCATTTCATAAATAACTTTTCAATATCAAAGGATAATTTTATAATCTACAGATAATCAAAATTATTTTTATTAATGTTTAAAATATTGATAATAATCAATCTATATATTTCTTTTTAGTATAGGAACAATACAGTCACATGGGGCTGTTCAAGAGTTGTATCAAATGGGTAATTTTATTTATAATATGGATCTAACTAATATAATCTTAGAGTGCCATTTCCTTATGATAATTTAATATTCTCAATTTAATACCATTGTAACATCTCCAATTAACATTTCAACAGTTTCACTGCTTAGAGCATAAACATTCAAAATTACAAACAAAAATGATTTCTATACTACAATTTAGGAATGAGTCAGGTGTAAGTAAAAATGGGACAGACTCTAAAGCTGGTTTATGTAACAAATTAGTTTAATTGATGAATTTTATTTATGAACACTATTCATGGTTAAATGCACAAACAGATATTTATAATGCATCTCTAAACAGATACTTGGAAAAAGATACCAGGGAGCCCCTCTCAATTAAAAAGCAAATTTAATTTCTAATAGACTATAATTTCTACTTTCCTCTAATATATTATGATGTAAGTAGCAGATTTATACAGTATGTATTTATATATCAATAATAGAATTAAGTACCTATCCCAATCACTCAGATTACCAGAATTCCATTATGGAACCAATAATTTTAAAAAAAAAAGAAGTATTAAATGTGAAAATATTTTAACTAGCAATGAAGAAGTGAGACATGCAATTAAATGTATGAAGAAAGGAAAGGCTCCAGGTAATGATGGAATTATAATTGATATATTAAAAGAAGCAGGTGAAGAAATAGAAAAAATTTTAGCAAAGTTATATACCAAATGTCTAAATGATAAAGATGTACCGGATGATTGGAAGAATGCAGTAATAATATTAATATTTAAAAAAGGTGATAAAGAAGATATTAGAAATTACAGACCTATCAGCCTTTTATCAGTTTTATATAAAATTTTTACCAAGATAATTACTACTCGTCTACAGAGAACATTGGATTTCCACCAACCAAGAGAACAAGCTGGATTTAAAAGTGGTTTTAGTACAGTAGATCATATCCAGGTATTGAGAGAAGTTATAGAAAGGACAAATGAATATGAGTTGCCATTATACTTAGGATTTGTAGATTATAAAAAAGCATTTGATTCCATAAACATTTCTTCAGTGATTAAAGCATTAGATCATCAAGGTATAGATCCAGGATATTGTCATATTTTAAAGAATATTTATAAAAATGCAACAGCAACAATTAGCTTACATAATGACACTGGGAAAGTCAACATTGAAAAAGGTGTAAGACAAGGTGACTCCATATCTCCAAAACTTTTTACAGCAGTGCTGCATGAAGTATTTTGTGGATTAAAATGGGAAACTAAAGGAGTGAAAGTAAATGGTGATTATTTAAGTCATTTAGATTTCGCAGATGATGTAGTTGTTTTTGCAAATAATGCTTCAGCTCTGCAGGAAATGTTGCAGGAATTATCAGATGAAAGTAGGAAAGTAGGACTAAAGATAAATGTTAAAAAGACTAAAGTAATGTTTAATCGATTTGCTCAAAATATGAAAATAAAGATTGATTATGATGAATTAGAAGAAGTTAACAGTTACAAATACCTTGGTCAGATTATTAATACAGATGGAAACATAATGGAGGAAATTAATCATAGAATTAAACTTGGTTGGAGTGCTTTTGGTAGAAATAACTTGATACTAAAACGAAATATGCCTATGTGTTTGAAAAGGAAGGTTTTTAACAAATGTGTTTTACCAGTTCTTACTTATGGATCTGAGACTTGGACACTTAATAGAAGAGCAATTCAGGGACTTCAGACCACTCAAAGAAGTATGGAGAGATGTATGTTGGGAGTAACACGAAGAGATCGTAAACTCAATGTATGGGTAAGAGAACAAACAGGTGTTACTGACCTCATTGAAAAAATTAAAAGATTGAAGTGGAGTTGGGCTGGACATTTTGTTAGATGAGATGATAATAGATGGACAATTGAAATTTTAAACTGGATTCCAAGAGATTGTAAAAGACCCAGAAAGATACCACATGTGAGATGGATGGATGAAATAAGAAAGTGTGTAGGGGTGATGTGGAGAAGAGAAGCTAAAGATCGGAGAAGATGGATTAAACTTGGAGAGACCTTCATCCTGCAGTGGATTGATAATGGTTGATAATGATGATGATGATGATGATGAAATATATATATATAAAGTGCATCTTCACTATTTACTTTGTGAAAATATGTAAGTAATTACTTTTAAAATAAAATCAGAAATATGTTTAAAAGTATATTTCTTTAATAAAAAATATTAAGAAAATATATGACAAAAATAATCTGTTTTTTAAAAGTGCCTTTTGATTTATTGAACTTTTTAGACACAGTTAAAGACTTTCATTCTATCACACACTCTTTTTCTGTTTTGTCAGAGATAATTTAAAATAAATGCAAGAGCAATAAATTCTACAAATATTATTTTACATCAATAAATACAGCAAACCACTACTTAATTTTTATTTATTATTCTGCTTCATCAGATCTATATGCAATAAGCATATTTCATTAGATGATAGACAATTGCAAACTTAATTGCAGTTATTTTGATTTGGTATTGCCTTTGAAGCCTATAATAAATCATATTTTTGTTTAAACCCTCATAACTGCTTTTAAAATTCTTGGTGGTCGAGAGGTCAGCGCGACTGCCTGGAACTTGCAGGCAGTTGCCCAGGTTGCAGGTTCGCGTCCAGGCCGATGCTATGACACTTAAAAAAAAAATAACAATAATAAAAAAAAATCTTCTATAATATTGAAAAATATTTGACCACCGAAAACTAAGCCAATTAAGACCTATATATATATTTTTTAAAAACCATGACATAAAATAATATATATTAAAAATATTTATAATAAATGCTTTTATTTACTGTGGACTAAAAATCCTGAAAGTAATTGCTTTTCGATGATAATTGGGATTTTACATTTAATTGAAATCAAAGTGTGGGGATCTGGAAATTAATTAATTCAATCTCTTGTTATAAAAAGTAGAAATTGAATTAATTTCTGGACCCCGATATTTTTATTTCAAATTAATATATATAAAAAAAACAATTGTGGTTGAAGATATTGTTTATTTTCATATCTTTTAGTCCACAGTTAATAAAAGCATTTATTATATTTTTCATTGATGTTTTTAATATTCAAATATTTTTTGTAATTATTTCAACCTCAACTTAATATTTGAACACAGTATTAAAAATAGTTTAGTTTTGTTATTTGGAAAGTATTTCAAAAAAAATCAACTTTTACAATCAAAAGAAAACATTTTATACATTATTTAAAAAAGGAAACTTTTATAATCAAGATTTGTTTTTATTTCAATTTTAAAAGATCTCTAAAACACTTTTTAATGTAAGTTTTTAAAAAATATATATTTACCACTCTCTCACCTACTTTATTTAAAACCTATTGAACTGATATCAACATACTTGAAATTTGCTCGATCAGTCTTTCTACTGTAAAAAAATTAGGGGACTATCTAAAACATTTCATTATCATATTTATTGCATTTGAATGAATTATATTGGATATTAATATATTAAACCTTGATTTGAAAATTTTGTCCAAACAGAGTTTCTAATTAAGCATAATATCTCTGATCATGTAAAAAAATGTAAACAATTTTAAAAGTGATGATTTTTGCCATACTACATGCACTTTATTTTATTTAACCTAATATATAGCTTATAAATGATTCAAGTCATTGGTACCATTTGATCAAATAAACCACTATATTGTTTTTTTTTAAGTGTCATAGCATCGGCCGGGACGCGAACCCGCAACCCGGGCAACTGCCTGCAAGTGCAAGGCAGTCACACTGACCTCTCGACCACCAATGCAAGACAACCACTATATTGTTCTACTTAAAATTTCTATTATACACAAATACTCAAATATATAGTAAATAGTTCCAATGAAGTATTTCTATGTTGCATTTAATAAGAAGAGATTATATTAATCCTTAAATAAATTTAATATCTAAAAATTATATAATCTCTAGTCTAATGTATGATTAGTTCCAATCATTGATGAATTTATCTAAAGAGTACAAAACCTATGAGTACAAGAAATTTAATAGTTGCAAATTAAATTGCAGCAATTTATAGTTGATATCAAAAGTTGACAAGCAGGCTTTTAGTAGTTTTGCATTATATTTGTGGCTAGTGTAAGACATTGCATTCTTAAGATTCCAATTTTGACTTAATTGAGCATGCAGTTTCTTTTATTATCTGTTATGATTAATCTTTTTCTTCACACATTAAGCTGATATTATCCTAATTAAATGGGTGGCCATCTCTTTTTCATGATACAGAAAGACTGAAATATATTGAGAACTTGTTTTTAAAGAATATTGATGAATGTGCTAATGAATCTTCTATTTAACTTTGCTCTGCTATTAGGAATTCCATACTTCCTACTCTATATATGAAGAGATTTTTGTATAAGAATTGCATTATTTATTGAATCATTAATAAACCTATTCAAACAGCCATCATTGTTGCAAATAAGTTTAATAAATTGTGGTGTAAATATCTATGATATATTATTATTATTAGACTTAATGTTAAATTCAATTTTCTTATTGAATAATTTTATACATTCTTACATTTTATATCTATTATGGTCAACTTTTAGGAGTTCTTTACCTACCTATTATAAGATATAATTATCCAGCATTTAATATTAAATTTAGTTTACAATTCAATGGTTTTATAGATGCCTTCACTTTATATCTCTTATAGCCAACTTATAGGAATTTTTAGAAAATTCATCAATTTTACTAGCATTTTAATTTTTTTTTTTAAAAAATGCAAAATTTTCAAATCCCTGTTTTCAAAAACAATAAAAATTAAACCAAAAGACTAATTAAGTATTTTATTCAGTTATTTGTTTATTGCCAATATTAATTTTAGTATGAGACATGATAATAATAACAGCCATTTGTAAACAAGTATGACTAAAAGGGAGAAAAAGCACTTTAAAAATGAATTCTGTGATGGTGATACAGTCAATATGTGAAACACAAGTACATTAACATATATTACACACTGTACCATTTTTTTGATTCTTAATACTTTACAATGTTGCCTATTAATTTCTGCAGCAGAAAACTTTTATTTCTGAAATAGTCAGCACAATTGTAGCTATTCAATATTTTCAGCCATATTTTTTCCATGAATATAATTGACATGGCATTTCTTGCCTTTGAGATAATTTTAAAATACAGATCAGGTCAATTTTTTTTATGAAAAGCATAATCCAGCTGACATAAAACACCCTTTAAAAAAAATATTGCATTGTCCATGCATCTTTCATTCCAATCCAACCATTGTATAATAGTGGACTTTATGGTTTCCCATCCATAAAGTTGAAGAGCATATTAAATGGTTTTATGATCTTTCTATTATATTTTTAAAATTTTATAAAAAAACTTCTTAAATGAATTTTTTCTAATACCTTTATATTGCACAGATAGGATGTCCAAGTTACCCTTTTATTCAATAAATTAGATAGAATGACAGCTCTATATACAGCTAATATAGTTTCAGTAGTTATTTCCCTGTAATAAAATACTCTATCTTTTACATTAAAAGCAGCAGCAGATTGGAATCTGTGATATACTTCAGCATCTAAGTCCATCTTTCTATTTACAAAATTATCAAAGTATTTAAATTGATTTATATTCTCAAGTTGAGAACCATCCAAGTTAAAAGTTGTTGAGGATTTTTCTTCAGTCATAGGCTGATAAAGAACTTGAGAATTTTAAACATTGATTAATAAATCCAAGTCATTATATATTGTATTCAAAACATTAAATACATTTTGAACTGGCAAAAATAACACAATCATCAGTATACTATAAATTTGGAATCCAAAAAGTAAGTTCTTGATTTTATTTTCAACTGATTCAAATTTAAAATTGCACCATCAAACCTATATTTTATCATAATCTTTATTTGATTAAGCCACTTATAAACATTTCCGAAAACCATTTTCTTAAAAATTGAAAACAATATTTGAAGAAGTACACATCCATGTTTAACACTAGTTTTCATTTTAATTTACTTAGATTTTTCACCTTTATTAATAATACTTCTTCTTATTCCATGAGTGTGTAAAGATTTATATATTAATGAACAGATCATGTTGAAAAAGTTAATTTCCTTCTTTATTATCACATATATATTCAGCACTTATTTACAGAATTACTTGTAGAAGTTGTATAAAATGAATAAACTTTAGTGAACAACCAATTAATTTCAAATAATGCTGTAGACATGCCCTGCTAACAGAATTAAATGCCTTGATTAAATCAACAATAACACATATATAAATCCTTTCTGTAATTCCAACACAATTCTTGCATTGCCTGGCAACAAAAACCATATCTATAATAGGTTTTGTGTTTTTATTTTAGTTTCAGGTAACTATTTGTCTATAACTGGTAACAACATATTCAATAAAAATTTTAAAATAATAATAATAATTATATCCCATGATAATTTTTGCAATCTTAAATTGCAACAATAAAGGCATCTTTAAAGTAGGGTGGCAATGTTTTATGAGTTCATATTGCTAAAAATATTTCAATATATTTGAAGGAAACCTATCACCACTATATTTAAATACTTCTCCAAATATTTTAACACAACATAGTCTTTCCATTTTCAGAATAACAAAGACCTGTCTTCATTTCACTAAAAATAGACATCTAAGCCCAAATTTAAATAAATAAAATTGATATATTATTAAAAGATGCCATCTCAACTCAATTCTTGTATCATTATTCAAAAGATGGTTAAAAGGTTCTTTTCATCTTTAAAAATATCATTACCATCATACAATTGTAGATTGCCATTGCTAAATTAATAGGACTGTTATTATTTCTCAAGGTTATATAATATTTTCACTACATCAAAAGAGAATAGGACAACATTCAGTAGATGTCTGATTTTAATCCACCAACCATTGTAAGTCTTCTTGTCAGTTGATAAACTTCTGCCTTCAGATCTACTCCATAGTTCCACATAATCTATGACTCTTCCAGCAAAAAATGTCATGTCTCCTTTTAGTCATACTTCTAATAAGAAAATTAATGTCATAAAATCAGTGATTATGATTCTTCTTAGTAAATCCAAGAATAGATTTACTTGTATTCTTAACATACTATTTAAGCAAATTCTGTGGTTCAAGTAATATGATAGTCATGAAGATCCAAATTAACAATTTTAATTTAATAGCTGTTGAAATTTAGTATGAGTAATAAATTCTTTTAAAGAAGAAACATCGATTTTCTTAAGAATGTGCCTGGAATATTATCTATTTTTCACATGATTAACAATTTAATCTTGGAATGCATTGTTTGTAAGTGCTCATGTAATGTAAACTTTTCTTTTATTTCGATTCCTAGCTACAATATAATGTATTAAATGCCATTATTTTGAACTTAAATACATCCATATTTTTATAGTGATATAAGAAAGAATTTATGACAGTCAATCTATTTGTTTTGTAAATATTCAATAAAAACAGTCATATGAATTTTCTACACTTATTTTACCATTCCAAATAACTTTTGACCAAAGTCTACTAAACTGCTCTCTAACAAGGAATAAAAGCTTCCCTTCTCTGAATTTTCTAAATGTAAGTTGGAACATAGGCGTTAATAAAATGAGCATTAGTAACATTATGTAAGGTCAGAATTAGCACTGTTCGACTTTCATTGATACAACATTGATTCTCAACAATAGAAAATACTAAATTACTTCACAGAAAATTTAATACCTTCATTTCCCTTTTACTGACTAGTCTGTCTTTTTTTAAAAAAAAAAAAAAAATTGTGCTGTCTTTCATTCTGTTTTTGAAAAGTTTGTATCAAGTAAATTTTGCACATTCCATGTAGTATATATAATTGGATTTATATTTACCTTTGTATTATCGTTGCCTCCTGCTTTACCACTACTACTGATATTATTATTAATATTGCTATTATTTTTATTGTTAAAATGTATAATCTAGATGGGTAAATCTATTCAGACTTTCAGATAGGCCATTTATAAACATTTTTTAGGTTCTTTACTTCCATTGTAAAACCTCTAATTAAGATTGCCTAAAATACAATCTTTGCCAGATAAAAATTTGTCTCACTGAAATCCAGTTTCAAACTGACTCACTAATGATTACCCTGCTTCAAGATCCCAACTGATGACTGCCAGTCTACTAAAACTGCTCTCATTATTGCTTTCATAGGTCTAGAGAACTTGTAAAAGAAATGAAATTGGAGTCAGAAATGTAATTAAAGATCAGACATGTTTTTACCAAACACATGGCTCACAATGACTTAAAATAAGGAAAAATGGAGGAAAAAACACTGATTGTGAACCTGCCACATGATTAAGAAACACCTTTGTGAAAGATAAATTTTACCCTCCCTCTCATAATTCTATGAAATAAAATTTGTAAATTAAAAAGACATTTTTTCAGCATTTACACCAGAAAAACTTGAAAATATAGCTTTAATCATTTAATATGTTCGGCAAATACCCTATGGGTTGTATTCATTTATTTCTTTAAAATAAACAGGAAGAATAAAACACATGCTAAAATAAAACATATTAATGTTTAAGAAAATAATTTTTGAAACCATAATTCAATAATATCTTAAAACAAAAATATTTATTTAATAAATCTATTCATTCAGTGTACTGAATGTTTTTTATATAAGTAATGAGAGGGATTTGAACTTACAATTTTTCAGTCCACATTCGCTCTCTACTCCAGCTCAAATAATTGACACACATGATATATGTGATCATGTATGCTGGTTATTTGAGATGGAGATAGAGGATGGATATTGAATAAAAAAATCCTAAGTTCAAATCCCTTTAGGTACTTAAATATTTATTTAGTAAATTTGAAATTTGTTTTTTTTTTTCAAAAGTTTTCATATTACTTTTTTGACAATCCTGTGAAAATGCTAGTACAGATAGAAAATATCTGCAAATAAGACAATTTTTTAAATATCTGTTATTATATTTAAAAGAATCATCAGGGCTATATTGACCCATAAAACCATTGCACTACTCCCATTTCCTCCATCCGGCTCTGATAGTATATAAATAATTAAATATGGTATTTATCAAATGTATGTACATCCGGAATATGATTCTTTGGAATGCTTCATTTTGGGCCTTTACCCTGCTCACTTGCTGATCAATAATTCATTAAAACTAAATCTTTGTTTGAAGATCCATTGAAAATTTCTCATGCATAAACTTATTCACATATTCTATTATCAAAATTATATTCCTTCAATGATAAAATATTTACATTATTATTTCATTTTTATACAGTGTTGTCCACTATTAATAACTATAATTTAATGTATATATAATTTGATATTTTAAATTTTCACACTTGTTGTTTATTGATCACATAACTTTAATATTTTATTAGGACCAGACAATGTAGATCACTTTTAAATAATGCCACTGATAAAACATTCCATTAGCACCTTTGTTTTAAAACTACTTTCATTATTTTTCATCCCATTTGCACCTTCTTAAAATATTCTTTTGTAAAAAATCTTTTTGTTATTTTTAATTCACACAAAACTTGATTACATTTTCTATTTATAAAAAAAATCACTTATTTTCATTCAATAAAATATATTTATCTTCTGTATAATTTAACTTGATGATCTCTCTACTGGTAAAGACAGTTGAGGCCCTAATTAAAAACGACATACAAGATATTATAATTGATCATCTGATTAAATGCCAGTTTTCCAAAAAGGGGCGTTTGATGGCCAATGCTGTGAGCCAATTTCACCTATTGATAGACCATATTTTCATGAAGATGTCGCAGCCAATCACAGTTCAGCTCGATTTTGCTGCCACTTTTGATTGCATTCGAGTTGATGCACTTATGAAGATCCTGGAGAGACTCAAAGTACCAACTGCCTATGTCCAGATGATAGAGAACCTCCTGTATAATAGGGAGGTGTTTTGTCTCTGGATGGGTGTCTCCAGGATTTAAGTTTGCTGTTTCGGATTTAAGCCTGCTGTTTCTATTCCTCAGGGCTCTCCTCTGAGTGCACTCCTTTTCACTGCCTATGTTAATCCTCTCCTGCTAAGCATTGAGGCATCTCTTAAAGGAATACCCATACCTTTGCTGAGGAAGAGGGTCCATCATGTCTCCTATATGGATGATGTGGTGGTTTTTCTTGCTTTATGAGAGGAGTTTTCTGGGCTAGGGGAGATCTTGGACCAATTTGAATGTGAATTTGGTCTAAGAGTCAACAAGGAGAAGTTGGCAATCTGGTCGATTATGACCAGCAAGCAAATTCCCAGCATATTTAAGGCTCGACCTCAGAAGTTTCTGATTTTTCATCTAGTGCTCCACCTATCTAAATGAAAAAAAATAAAAAAAATTTTTTGTTTATTTGGGAAAATTTTTTTTTTTTTGGAAAGTCATGTAATGAATCACCATCCTTCAAAAAAAAAAACTCCTTCCCACAAACCTTTAAGAATGTTGAAACCCAATGTAGGAAGCTGTGTTGGGGGGGGGGCTCCTGTCATCAGCCTGTGGCTCCTAAAAAAACCTAAGCAGATGAATGGCTTAGGATTACACTCAGTCAAGATCTTCTTAATACAGTGTTCTCATAACATACCAGATTATTTATAAAAACCCAGATATGGAAGAGCCAATATTTCCAGAAGAAATAACTCCTACCAATAGGCCACCTCCCAAAAATGGAAGGCTTTGGATTCAAAAGCAAATCTCCATAGTATTTATCAATCTAAAAATGAAAAAGCCAGGAATAATGTTCAACAACAAACTAAACTACTGAAATACATATGATCTTATGAATCCAGAAGAAACTAAAATTGACAATATTCTTTCGAATGGGATATCTAGGTTCTCAAGGTTGGCCAAATGTTTAAAATTGGAACTGAGATTTGTTGATTTTTTAATCAAGGTCAACCTTGGGCCCTTGCCTACCACTGAATTCCTACATAGTAAAAGGAATTATAATCTGGACTCTACATGAGCACTATGTAAGTGAAGTGAAGAGACAATGGACATATATTGGAAGAGGGTCAAATTTGAAATAACATAAGGAACATTATTAAGTCTCTTATTAAAAACAAAGAATCAGCTTGTGTAAATTTGATTAAAGCCTTCAAGAATGGACATTTTGAAAATCATAAGATTGGTGACATTTATAAATTTTTGCATTTGATCACTGAGAAATAAGATCATCTTCGAAAGTGGACAAGAATATATTATGATTAAAATGACTTTACACTTATTAAAAGAAATTAAAGAATTAGACCAAAATTTTTCTCAGAATTGGATGTTTAACCAGATCTGATCTCTAATAAACCTAAAACAACATGTAGTAATGATGATGAAAAGAATATAATGTTGTAAATCCACAGATACTAAGAAAATTTGAGTAAACCATTTACTTAAAACATTTTAGATAAACTTTATATGGAAGAGATCCAAGAACTAGAAAATGCTATTATAAAGTTATTCACCTAATTGATGATTAATAGGAAAAGGATTTCATTTGATTAATAGATCAGCTTTAATCAATGACCCAATAAATATATTGACTGCTTTAATAATGCTTAATGGTAACCAATTTGTTTACTGTAAACAATCTATGATATATTTCATATAATTTTCAGTCTTAGGTATTCTATGAAAACCTGCTTTTAAGTAAATGTTTATGAATGTTATCCCTATCTTGGATTGTCTAACCTCATGATCTATAAGTAAAGTGTATGGCTTTCAATATATGGTTCAAAATGACTAATCTCTTGAAATTTAAATGTTAAATTAATACACACAGACACATTGGAAGTGCTCTTCACTTGGTAAGATAAAGCTCTACAGACTAAATGGCTAAATATGTTTTTAATCATTATCTATATATTCATAAATTAAGCAAACTTATATGTGTTTGAATTGACTAACACCGTCATATATGTAATATACATGATCAGATTAATGTAAATGGTCCACAACTATGATTTTCTGGAATGGGAAGTTACATCTCTTCAATTTCTGGTGATAATTACTGTCTTAATGTAATTGTTATAAAATTGGTTATTCTATGTATACAAGTGTAACTTCTGATTTTGTTAACTGGTCACCATTGAGATTGATATGTAAAGACCCTTTTTTTTTGTAAATGATTCTTATGGATTGTGAATAAATTTTCCTTTTGAAAGATAATTTAACTTTTAACACTTATTAATAACTAAGTCATATTATATACATTATTCACTTTATTATGTAGTTTGACAATTAGGTATTTAGCCAGAGGGGGGAAAAATTTCTTACTTAGGATTGTTTATTTAGAAACCATTAAAATATCTTGTACTTTATTTTGTTTATTCATAGGATTATGCTGGATAACTATGTATTAAAATAAATCAAACTTTTGGTTTCTTTCTTCCAATAAATATATTTTTAGTATTATGTCAGTAATACAATTGTGTAGATGTTTTATTATAATAAGAGAATTCCATTACATAATATTGTTATTATGAAATTTGTTAAGAATTAAATATTTGGGCATTAAAAAAAGTTGTTTAGTAAAACGTGTAAAAAAAGTATACGACATAAAAAAAAAAAGAGAGAAAAATACATTATTATTTGTTATTAAAAAACTTTTTACAAGGCACGTAGCAGAATCTAACATTTCAAAGACAGATAGGCTAAATTGTCTGACAGATGTAAGTTCTGCAAAATATTAATAAACTTAATTACCTCACATGAAAAATTTTTGTAATTATGAGGTAATATTTTTAAAATAAATTTTATTTTTAAATATATTATTAATAGTAATGTATTACTTTTTATATAAAGCAATTTTGGAAAATCTCAACATTTATACTTACATATACATTTTATTAATTATAGTGACAAAAAGATGTTGGCCTGTTCAGTTTTGTGCAAAAGTGTAGTATATATGAAGTATAGCTCAAGGCTTGAACAATTTTCATAAAAAGAGTAAGCTTGTGGTTAAGATCTGTAGAGGTCCCTACCTTGGTATTTTCAAGCACACATGCTTAAAGGTTTATTGCCTTAGTAAATATTACTTATTTAATCAATGTGCGTTGAATAAATTTATAATTATAACAAGTCTAAGTAAAAAAAAAGTACTCTTATATTTAAATAAAAAATATTTATAATCAGAATATGTTCCTAACAATAAAATGATTCAGAAATTTAAACATTTATATATAAGTTTTATTAATGATCATGACAAAATGGTGTTGGCCTGCTCAGTTTAGCATATTGATAAGAGTAAATATATAGTATATTTCAAGTCTCAAAATTCAAGGCTTGGGCTAATTGTCACAGCAAGTAAAAAAGCATTCCTTTAAAATTTAAATAAAAAATATTTATATTCAGGACATATTTTTAACAATGAGGTGATTCAAAATGCAAATGCTTTCATTTACATATAAATTTTATTAATTATTTTAGGATCTTGGTGCCTTCTTGATGAAGCACCTTTATACCTTGCACAACCTACACACCCACACATGACAGCCCTGATTGGCTGTATATGTTTGAATCAGAAACAAGACAGACTTTGATGAACCAACACTCTATTCTACAAGGCAGCAGAAGCTATTGGTTGGGCATCGTTTATTTGTAAGCTCATAATTGGCCTTCATAGTTAAAGTCATTTCTCTATCCATCACCTGTAGATCTTTTTGGTAGTATAAGCACAGCACTTGACAATGTGAGAAGACGTATTGAAAGTATACAAATGTATCGTGCAATCAAACCAGTTTTGTTAAGGCTTATTTTTTTCTTAATAAGTATCTATTTTTATATATAATATACATATTTCACAGATTATTATGTACATATATATATATATATATTGATGCTGTCATTATTAATAATGTGAAATACTATAATAGACAATAACCACGAAAAAAAATAGGACACAGTTTTGCCCCTAGTATCGTTAAGATAATGAGCAAAGAAAGAAACGATAAAAAATGTAAAATCAAAGAAGCATGATTTATCTCATAAAATGAATATATAATGAACCAAAGAACTAGTAGTCTTCAAATGAGCAAAAAATGAGTTTCAGAGATTGTTAAAAGAACAACCATGTTTATAATGCATCCTGATCAAAAGTATATTCGGTTTACTTAATATATTTTTATTCTCTGCATAGTATTTATACATATAATAGCAGGTGATATATATGTTTTTAGTAATTTATAATATAAAGTAAAAATACTTCATTATATTTTTTAAATATTAAACAAATGACTAAAATATCACAATTTTCCCCAAGATACATTTTTTCAGTAACGCATTAAAAAAATAAAAGCACACAATGTAAAATAAAACACATTTATATAACATTATTTTTAATAAATAGTTTTAATAGTTAAGTTTATTTTGAGTATGTAGCTTATCTTTTACTAAGCTTTTTACCATCTGATTTTTTTTCCCGTTTTTTAGTAGGTTTTTGAGTCTTTCGCTTTTTTCGATAAGGTTTAGTAGATTCGCTTCGACGACGGTTTTTCATTTTGGAATAATGACAAGAATCTCCAAATACCGATGGAGGTGAGGGTGTAAATTTTTTTATAGAACTCCTTGAATAACATTCTTGAGGAATATCATCCTCATCTATGCACACATCAATAGGACTATGAGAACAAACTAAGTTTGGAAGAATTTTGATTTCTTTACAAGGATCATCTAAGACTGGCTCGCATTCAATGTCTGGTTCTTCATCCATCTCCTCTTCAGATTCATCTTTATTATCTACTTCTTCAAGTGCATTATTGGCGAATTCACTTAAACGATTAATTAAAAATGAAGAAGGCTCAATAATGTTGCGTTTACACTCTTCTAAAAGTAAAAATAGAAATTAAATAAGATTATATAAATTTAAATAGGAATAATTGTAACAATTTGACATAAATTCATTAGTTAAGTGTGTGCACGTATTTATATGGAAAATAGTAAGAACAATATGAAGCAAAGACCTTTACAACACCTCCTCATAGAATACTAAAGGAAAGGAATTAATCACCAGGTTTTCCACTTACTGGTTAGAAAGAGTTTGAATAATTTTTAAATTCTGTTTTATTCTCTGGCTAAGAATGGCTAGAGATTCATTTTCTGATCTATATTGAGTAGTTAGCTAAATTAAATATAGGCTGAGTAGACACATACACACACACACACACACACATATATATATATATATAGAGAGAGAGAGAGAGCTCCTCACTGAAGAGAGCCATAGCTCAAAAACTGGGAATGGGGGGACAATCCTAAATAAAGATGATTTGAATGCTTTCTCTTGTAACATTTATCATAGAAATAAAATAAAATAAGCTTGTTTAGAGCTATTAACGTGTTCTTTATATATATTAAACCAGTATACTTTAAGCATATATAACTTTATATATTTATATGAATGATGTAAATTCATTAATTATTAGGATAGCTATTTGATAGTCACATTAATTAGAATACAATTTAATTATTCAATTTTAACCCTTAGACTTAGATAATATTTCTGTTGTTTAATAATAATCTTTTTGTTAAATAATTATAACATATATGAGTGAATACACTTGTATATGTTTTGAATATAATTGCAACTCATATTATTACCAATTTTTATATGAGAATAAATTTTTGTATAGGGTTCATTCCTTTACCATATAAAACAACTTTTATTCCAGATCTAACATCAGTGAAGAAATAAGAGGCCACAGTAATACAGTAAATAACTAAGAGAAAACGCAATGAATAAACAATATCAAAATGAACAAAAACTAAAATTTAATGAAATAATAAAATATGAATTTGTTATTTATCTAAACTGACATAAAAAAAAAATTAAAGATAGTTGTGATCAGTTTCTCATTAATGTTGTAAAATAATTTAAACCGTTTAAGATTCAAATATTCTATATTTAATAAACAATGGCACTCTGACATCATATAGATTCAAATTATGATATATCTGTTGTTATTATTTTACAAACTAATATTGTTTCTAAGTAAATATAGAAATTGTTAACATTAAATATACATTTTTCAACACAATATAAATTATTACTTACAAATTTACAAATGTTTAGGAAAAAAAATGTTGAAAGTTTCATAAATGATCTGTACTTGCTGGCTTATCAATTTAATTAGAACAATATTTTTCTCATCCTTCTTTAAGTTTTAAGGTTGATATTTATTAAAACATCTCTATATAGGAAATACAATGGATAAGAATAATCTCAGGGATGTTTAGTTATTTAAAATAAGATATAAAGTTTAGACACTTTCAGAATTTTGGGATCTTGATTCATCTTTAATCATAATTTTCCTTCAATTTCTATAGAATTTTAATCATGATTGTGAGATATAAAAATAATGCTATGTCAGGTAATAAAAATATTGCTTGATAAATGAATTCTTTGATGAGTTCCTGTACTAATATCTACAAAGTTTTTAATTTTTTGAGATGATTGGTCACATACATTGATATCTAGGTCAATTAAAAAAACAGAATAAACACAGTGTCAATGACATAGTGCACATGCACCAAGTAGTAAGGAAACCATACTTTATGGGAAACTTTACTTTAGCCCTCCCTCTCATCTAAATAAATTATTGGATTGATCTAGAAATCAAGCAGTATTGTTAATAATAGTGAGGTAATTAAAAAAAATTATATATATTCAAAACTCCTCTCAGGAGAATTTTAGTTTGCTAATTATAGATATAACAAATATGTCAGCCTTCATAATCACCATGTGTGAAGATAATTTGCTTTCATATACAGAAGTGACCAAATGACATAGGCTCATGTACAAAGCCAAGAAAAAAACAGTGGAAATGCAATAATCTAATAATAGTAATGCTAAAAATTCAGCTCGGAGTGCAAAATTTCATAGATCATAGTACTATTAATGATTTAATGGCAACTCGATGTGTTATTGGAAACATCGCCAATGCAAATAGATGTTATGCAAAAAAAAAACTGGACAAAAGAAAACTTAAACAAAACAGCCAGATTTTCAACTCAATGATATCAGATTTATTTTTATTTTTCAAACAGTTTTTTATCAATGATCAATTGTTCTAGTGATTACAAATCTAAACTGCACACTTTATAAATTTCCCCAAAATTTACTCTATGAAGCGATTAATGCAAACAATTTGGAGAGATTGTTGATTATCCAAATCATAGATTTATAATAGTGGAATTTTGCAAAAAGAAAGATTTGAAAAAAAAAAATCAAAATGCTACAATAAATATGCTTTAATTAAAGTAAATCCAAATAGATTTTTTTGTATTAATGGAATAATTAAAAACATTTCTTTAAATTACGTTATCGATTTTAAAAACTAATACAGCCTTTCGGAGAAGGGATTGGATTTCAATCTATTTACTTAAAAAAACATTCCAATATTAACATTAAACAATAGCTACGAATTTAAAGTGCATTTAAACAAAAATATAAAAACAAAAATGTAAGTCCAAACAGTATTCCAATGATTATAATTGAGCAGGAAAACATTCTTTTTTAAAAAAATTTACAGGATTAAACTTGTATTTTAATTGTAGAGATCACATAATTAGCATGTCTATGAACTTAAAATGCTACATTGTCAAGATGAGAGCGACATCATAAGAATTTCAATTTGGATGAAATAAACGCTACACAACTTGGAAAAGATAGATAATCCAGAATAAAACAAAAGAAAAAAACAAATAAATGAGCAGGTACAATGCATCACAGAACTTACTCAATGGACAAATAGAAATCTCTCAACAGCATAAAAAATAAGGAAAACCAATGTACAAATTCATATGCCAATGTTAAAATTAATAAAAACTCACAAGATATATTAAACACATTAATATCAACTCCTCAGCAAAAAGAAAACCTAGGCACCCTCCCCACTCATGGATAAAACATGAGAGAAAACTGTGGATTACAAAACTCTGAATTAAGTGAAGATGATTTGACTACAACAAAAAAGTTAAAACAATTTCCAGAGAATTCAAGAGTTACAATGGATGAAGAGACTGACCCCATTAAAAAGATGTGTCATGTTTAAACTAACAGCAATAAGACTGGAAAGTTGTTGCATGGGGGGATGGATGACTAGATGCACAAATAGCATTATATAATCAAACCAGATTAATTTTAGCAGAGAACTAAATACAATAAATGTACCAAGAAAACAAAATTAACATTTTTTTTATTTCATACAATAATTAAAATGCAATTATAAATATAAAAATAGGATCACCGAATATTAGAGTTTAAATTTAGTGAATAAAAATTATGAATTCAAAAAATGGTTGAATATCATTCAACTACATGCAATAGGAGTAAGTGAAACAAAAATTTATAACATCATAAATAGGTCTATCAACATTTCTCAGTAGTCAATGGTATACTGCAGTCTCCAGAGCAGCTTTTACACCTTCAGCAAAGATTGGAATTGTAATTAATGAAAGCTTCCCCATTTAGATCGTTTAAATATATTGTAATGGAATGTCCAATCGTCCTAATGGTTGGGTGGTAAATGTAATGGAATGTGATATATGTATGAAAAAAGATGAAATTGCGCTATTTATTGGGAGCTAATTGACATGAACTATTTACTTCCATTATAATGTATCTCAGGTTTTGATTTATTACCAAATCATTTCCTCAGCTAGCTGTATGTAAAATAAACCTGGATACTAAAGAACAATGATAAAAATATCTTAAATGGTTTACTCTCAGGATTAACTTGATTGATGATTTGATTATTCACTAAAATATAAGTTGGATCACAAGGAATTTTGTTGAATCCAAACTATATTATAAATAAAGATTATATGACTTGCTATTCCAATTAATAATGGCTTGAATGAATGATTAACAAAATACAATATTATCATTTAACTGATTGTAAATCTACCAAATTAACTAATGACATCTGCACTGAAAAGAGAAAATAAAGATATTAGTAAATTTTAAATAAAAACACCAAGTCATTTCTTATAAAATAATTGATATATATGCTTTATTTTAAATTGTGGTTAAATCCTTTTTAAACAGCAATAAATATATATGTGAACACATAAAACTGGTGTTACTTTTCAAGTTTCCATTTTAGTTCTACATGAGTTAAATGAAAATACTTATGAGCAATAAGCATGAATTGGAATTTATGTTTGCATAGGAATCTTTCTTCAATTATTATATATAAAACTGTAATAAAAAATATAAGTTGATAGTAGCTTAAGTAATAATTTAATACTATAGATGTGCTTCTCAAGGCTGGATCATTTAACAAAACATCAACACAAAATACAATAAGAATTTTTTTCTCACTATGCTATATAGATATTTATTTGCTTCATTTACATTAGACCATACTCCTTTTTATATTGTAAGCACCAACTATTTGTGCTTATTATTTATAAAAGGCTTTATTCATAACCTGCAAATTCAACATCTCAGTTCATAAGTTTATTAATCTGGGCTTCATTAAACGCTTACCATAAAATATATGTATATGGTCCCTATTATATAACCTTTATAGATAAACAAAAAATATATAAAGGACTCCTATATAACACATGTGGGAATGTCTATCTGCAAGGCTAAATAACTATAACCTGCTCTATCCTTTTAAAACACATCTAACAATAAAATAAAATAAAAAATAATCAATTGGTGAAGAAAATCATTAAACAACGATAAATTTGTAGACACAAATTTATTATATTATATATATATATAATATAAATAACCTCTATGCAAACAAATAATATTGTATTTAATTTTAATTTCCAGTTTAAATCATGCACACATTTATGTTTAGCATATATATATATATGCAATGCATTTAAATTAAAATACAACAGGTTTTTTTTACTAATGAATAAATATAATATATGTAGACATTTGTCTATAAAGAAAAAATTATAATCAGTCTGTTTATGCAATTTTTGCATATAATATTTATGATTAAAAATAAAATAATTTTATTAGTAAATGGCTTTTGGTATACTTTATAAAACCAATATATTTTAAATCATACTGACCCATGAAATACCAAGTTATCTATATATATAACATCTATTTTAAATGAAATTTTAAAATACAAAAAAAAAAATATTAATAAATTTTATTTAAAAAACAAATAAATGATTTTAAAAAAATAAATAAATAAATTGATCAATTTAGTTATCCCACATGATCTTAAACTTCCTCATTATTTACAGTTCACTGGTTATCTGAAGTGTTTTTGTCTTGGCCATTCCATAGTGGTTAAAATAACTTTTAAATATATACATTGGCAAGCATGTCAGTACATAACATATACTTTCTGATTAAGCAATTAATTCCTGGAATTTTCTTTATATTATCCAGGTTGACAAATTGGCTGTAAAAATAAATTGATCTGGCCTTAAAAGTTAAAATAGCTATTTATTTCAAGGTTTGCTTATAGACACTTGCTTGATGATTAATTGTTTCACTGGATTTTGATAGTGAAATAAAATAGGCAGAGGGTAAAATGCCCCAGAAAGTAATCGATTGTGTTAGCCTGACATTCTAATGCTGTATCTTAGTCCAATAATTGTTATATTTATGCCAAAGAAGAAATTGTAAATTAGACAAAGTAAAGTTCTTGCTTCTTTTTTTTTTAATGGCAATTATTTTTTCTATATGTTGCTATAGTAATTTTTCATTGTTTAAACCTCCACTAACTTACCAACCTTCAACACAACAATTGTTGACCTTTTTAAGTATTAAAAAAATACTAACAATAAAAAAAATATTACATAGAAAATCAGTTTACAAAAATAAATAAATAAACAATAACAACAAAATTATATTATAAACATTTACCAAAAATAAAAATACAAAATAAATATATAGTAGTAATTTATATGCCATTTTTATATATAATATTTATATACATATATGAATTTATATATCATCATTACCATTTAAATTCCACAATCACCAATAAATGCACATATCACAATAAAATAAAATGAATTAAATAACAACAATAACTAACAACCATAAACTATATGCAAACCCCTAAGTGTAAGCCAAATTAAAAAATTTCTTTTTTAAACATAAATTGCACTTTAATGGAAAGGGTGGATCTTTTTATCTTTTACAACACTCTCTTGCTAACAAAAAAAAAAGTTTTTGCATACAAACAAGTATATGTAACGATGGTAAAAGCAACTTCTAAATTATCCATAAATCCTCCCTTTAATTATTGATGAGTAGCCTTTCCCAGTTAAATAACCCTATTTTAACAAGAAAAACATTGTGATAAATAAATAAAACTTAAAAAAAACATATACTTATACAAAAGCCTTATCAATATAAAGAGTTTACAATGTCAGAACACCATTTTCTGATAACACAGAATTTGGAGTGGGAAAAAGATCTTTGGAAAAAAATATTAAGGTAAGACATATGACTCCAAATTTATCTGAAATGGATATTTGTAAATTGAGTCAATAATACTATGCTCTCTAAATAAGTTATAAATATAATAGCTTACTCTTAAGAGATTCAAAAATACAGATTCCAAATAAAAACAAAACTATTATAAATAGGTGTCTCTTCCCTGTTTCTCTCAAACCTCAATGCTCTAGTTCTTATCTTTGTCCTGCTGGGATACTTATAAAACAAGTCAGTTTCATTGCAACAATGATACAAATTCCCACTCAAACATTGAGTCTCTATAATCTACCTAAGAATATAGTTTCTTGGTATCACACAAAACTATCATGACACTGTTTCTTATAACATAAAGTTTCATAATTAAAATGATTTGTCACATCTGGATGAAAATTTCCTACATTTAATACTCATGTTATTATATACTAAACAGCTGGCATTGTCTCTGCCATCATTAGCAATAGAATGACAAGACTTAAATCTATGCATAAAGTTTTGCCTTTCAAGTATTTTGTTACCATGGTAAAAATCCCTCGCATCCAAGTTACATGCATACATGTGATTCATAAACCTCTTATGAAGATTCAGATCAAATAAGTGCTTATCAAAATTCAGATTCTTACTTTTAAGACTGTTGTATAAAAACAACTTGTCAAAATATTTTTGATTTATCATAGCACTCTCTTAAAAAAAAATGTCCATACTTTTCTCACAAAACCTACTTTCAGAAAGCAATCTTGTGTTTTCATTAATTCTAAACCTTTCTCTGTCATTATCATTCATACAATGATGGCCATGAACTTCACAATAATAACACTGTTCAATTTCTAAACTCCTTATTTCTATATAAAAGCTATTAGTTTTACAAATCTTACCCAAATAATGTTGATCCTCAGCCAAAAAAAACACATCACTATCCTTTTTATCCTGACTCTTCTCAGACTCAAAATTATCATTTATTACTGTTATCAATTCCATACTTATTTTATCAGAATTAGCCCTAATTTTAGCAATCATTTCATCATAATCAGCTTGCATTTTATTGGAGTCATTTTTCATCTCAGATTTCTACTTAGCACTCATTGTATCAATTTTACCAAAGCTAGCCCTAATTTTAGCAATCAATCTCATCTCCATTTTATCATACTAGCTTTTAATTCAGCTTTCATTTCATCCATTAACTTTAAGAAGTACTGTGAACCAATATTCATTAGCGTTATCCATATTTATGTTAAATAGCAATTATAACAATATATATATATGATAATAATTACAATCCAAGGCTTGCCACCCTTTGCCATTATCCTATAACACAAATAATCCCCTAAGCAAAATACAAACACCCTTATTTTATTTATAAGTTATAGCTATCCAATGATTGAAATTTCACTTCTTTGAAGTCATGACTTTCTCATTTTATGGAAGATTCCATCCAATACTATGGCATTGATAAACTAAAGAGAAAAAAATACTAGAGTGATAATTGAGATCACTAACCAAAATTTTATTTATTCATAATAATAATATTAACACTATATCCACATAATACTGACATGTGGAGATTTCATATTAAGCCAAAATGTAACATTGACATGTTTAAAACATACTAAAAATGCTCATATGCATTAAATAAGCCTACATTTAGTTAATGAATACTATAGTGAGATAATTTTTTTATTAAGATAATGGTGATTAAGTATGAATTTTATAACTTGAATATTGACTCTAACCTACCACAAACACCACAAACTAACCCACCATTATACAGATATACCCTAATAAAAAAAGTTTTTGGAAATTAAAACTCTACACCATTTTATATTACATGAATTCAACCTCATTAATTGTTTACTTTTTGAGCCTTACATAGTTGGTGCCAAATGTAATAGAACATCTAATCATCCTATTGGTTGAGTAGCAAATGGAATGGAATGTGATATATGTATGAAAAGAGTTGAAAGTGCTCTTTTCATTGTGAGCTAATTGACATGGACAATTCACTTCCATTATAATGTATCTCTGGTTTTGATTTATTACCCAAACCATTTCCTCAATTAGCTATATGTAAAATAAACCTGGATACTAAAGAACCATGATAAAGACATCTTAAATGGTTTACTCTCAGTGTTAACTTGATTGATGATTTGATTATTCACTAAAATACAAGTTGGAGAGAAAGAGAATTTTGTTGAATTCAACCTATTGTAACGATATATAAATATGTCGTTACATTAATTTAAAATAAAAACTTAATAAAAGTTCGCAAATAAAAGTAAAAAACTAAATGCTAAAATTAAAATATTGTTAAACGTATATATTCGCACAGATGCTAAACTTTAAAAATATTTTTTCATAAAAAAAAAAAAAGTATTTGAACGTATTTTTTTAAATAAAAAAATACAAGATTGAAATATAAAAATATTTTAATAAAAAAATAACGTAAGTTAAAATAAAAACAGGTATTAATTAATTCCTGTAATCTATAAATGGAAATGATTGTTTATTGATTATCTAAAAGCTGTTTAATTAAAAAGTCAGATGAAAAGTTAGATAAGAGAAGAAAGAGATTTTAGCTTGACCAATGGAAGCAAATAAAGGCCCGGACCATAACGAAAAAACAGAACAGTGACGTTTTTGTTCATGGAATCCATAGGAGGACTATAAAAAGAAAAAATATTGAGTTCCAGGGAGGTTTTTTTTTTCCAACTTGATTTGATGACAACGGTAAGACGCACTTGCCGTTCTCTCTCATTTTTTTGTTTGTTTAAAAAAAAAAAATGAAAAGACTGTGATACCAGAATGGAACCAGCTAATGCTACCTCCAGAACATTTTCTTCCAATGGAGATGCCGTGGGAATTGCCAACAGGAACCTGGACTCTTATACTGTAAGCTATATTGACATGAACTCTAAATTTAAAAAAATAACTAAGAACTTTCGTTCAAGCTTATGAACTTCTATCTGACTTTTAAGTTTTTAAATCAAATTAATAATGTTTAATTTTATATGTTTCCCGATTGATAAACATCATTTCCATTTTTTTTTTTATTGTAAAGATTATTTAAATGTATGAAATTTAAGTTGTTTATAGACGCTTGCATGGATTCGTTTGCGGTTAATTATATTTTGGTTTTCATATTTGATCAAAATATATAGACATTCGATAAATAATGATACCTTACGGTGAGTATCTAAAATGTATTTATTCGGATGTCTTTTAAGTTATTGGTGACAATGCAAGTATCTTATGGTGAATACTATTGGGTTACTTATAAGTTTCCCTCTGCGATTGTCGGTATCAATAATTTTGTATTTTGATCGTTTATGTTTATTGTGAAATGTTTTTGACCGTGGAATCTATGTAATCGATCTATACCCAACATTTTTAAACAAATCTGTGCGAATGTATTTAAATGTTAAAATTAAGTCGGGCGTGAATGTCTATATAGTTTTGTAAAGTTGTATTAAGGGAGGGTAATCTTAGGTTATTCATTTCGTAGTTGAATTGGTTCAATGGATTGGATATATTTGTGTAATTAGTAGATGTAGTATGAGGTCTGCTATGGGCAGGATTATAGATATACGCCACACACCCTCTGTTTGCCTATGGATGGGTTTGTAAGTCGGCAGAAGACCGCAGTCCATTCCTATGGAGTTTTTTGTTTATTGATCTATTTGCCAACAGATGTCACATTCCTGTTGGTGGAGAGTCAATGTCTTCTCTATTTCTACTTATTGTTCAGATGTACATTCCTGACAATATAGTATTTTGTGTTGTCGTATCATGCTACATTGAATACATGAATGTATCAGATGGATTGGCGCCAGTTGATTGCGAAATTTGTTGCCTAAGGTTAAATCAGGGAAGAATATTTTCCTTTCAAATGCAGACCTATGTAGTCCATTCATACTCGACCCTCTAAATAAATAGTAAACTCATTATTTGCAATCTACTTAAATTTAGAATTAAAGATCAATATAAAATTATAAACGTTAAATTTATTCCTCAAAATTTAAATATTATTTTATATGTGTGTAAATAAATATTTTTATGTGTTAAAAAAAAACAAAAAAAAAAAACAAAACAATTATAACGATCGAAATGTTAGTGAAGATCGAATCTAACCGCAAAAACAATATCTGCAACTACCTGGGCGCCATCTAGGCATTTGAGCCTAGAAAAATTTATAAAGTAGGCAGATACGCGCTGTTAAGATTCCACTTTATTTAAATATTCCGATCGTTAGCCCAAGTCACTAGCTCAGTGGAGATGCAGAGATGAAAATCTATAAATTTTATATCTTAAATATAAAAGAATAAAAGCCACTGCCAGAAATTAACACTTAAAAATATTTATTTACGCACATATAAAATAATATTTAAATTTTGAGGAATAAATTTAACGTTTATAATTTTATATTGATCTTTAATTCTAAATTTAAGTAGATTGCAAATAATGAGTTTACTATTTATTTAGAGGGTCGAGTATGAATGGACTACATAGGTCTGCATTTGAAAGGAAAATATTCTTCCCTGATTTAACCTTAGGCAACAAATTTCGCAATCAACTGGCGCCAATCCATCTGATACATTCATGTATTCAATGTAGCATGATACGACAACACAAAATACTATATTGTCAGGAATGTACATCTGAACAATAAGTAGAAATAGAAAAGACATTGACTCTCCACCAACAGGAATGTGACATCTGTTGGCAAGTAGATCAATAAACAAAAAACTCCATAGGAATGGACTGCGGTCTTCTGCCGACTTACAAACCCATCCATAGGCAAACAGAGGGTGTGTGGCGTATATCTATAATCCTGCCCATAGCGGACCTCATACTACATCTACTAATTACACAAATATATCCAATCCATTGAACCAATTCAACTACGAAATGAATAACCTAAGATTACCCTCCCTTAATACAACTTTACAAAACTATATAGACATTCACGCCCAACTTAATTTTAACATTTAAATACATTCGCACAGATTTGTTTAAAAATGTTGGGTATAGATTGATTACATAGATTCCATGGTCAAAAACATTTCACAATAAACATAAACGATCAAAATACAAAATTATTGATACCGACAATCGCAGAGGGAATCTTATAAGTAACCCAATAGTATTCACCATAAGATACTTGCGTTGTCACCAATAACTTAAAAGACATCCGAATAAATACATTTTAGATACTCACCGTAAGGTATCATTATTTATCGAATGTCTATATATTTTGATCAAATATGAAAACCAAAATATAATTAACCGCAAACGAATCCATGCAAGCGTCTATAAACAACTTAAATTTCATACATTTAAATAATCTTTACAATAAAAAAAAAATGGAAATGATGTTTATCAATCGGGAAACATATAAAATTAAACATTATTAATTTGATTTAAAAACTTAAAAGTCAGATAGAAGTTCATAAGCTTGAACGAAAGTTCTTAGTTATTTTTTAAATTTAGAGTTCATGTCAATATAGCTTACAGTATAAGAGTCCAGGTTCCTGTTGGCAATTCCCACGGTGTCTCCATTGGAAGAAAATGTTCTGGAGGTAGCATTAGCTGGTTCCATTCTGGTATCACAGTCTTTTCATTTTTTTTTTTTAAACAAACAAAAAAATGAGAGAGAACGGCAAGTGCGTCTTACCATTGTCATCAAATCAAGTTGGAAAAAAAAAACTCCCTGGAACTCAATATTTTTTCTTTTTATCATCCTCCTATGGATTCCATGAACAAAAACATCACTGTTCTGTTTTTTTATTATGGTCTGGGCCTTTATTTGCTTCCATTGGTCAAGCTAAAATCTCTTTCTTCTCTTATCTAACTTTTCATCTGACTTTTTAATTAAACAGCTTTTAGATAATCAATAAACAATCATTTCCATTTATAGATTACAGGAATTAATTAATACCTGTTTTTATTTTAACTTACGTTATTTTTTTATTAAAATATTTTTATATTTCAATCTTGTATTTTTTTATTTAAAAAAATACGTTCAAATACTTTTTTTTTTTTTTTTATGAAAAAATATTTTTAAAGTTTAGCATCTGTGCGAATATATACGTTTAACAATATTTTAATTTTAGCGTTTAGTTTTTTACTTTTATTTGCGAACTTTTATTAAGTTTTTATTTTAAATTAATGTAACGACATATTTATATATCGTTACATATCAGTAAACTTCCTCAAAAAACAAAAAACATTAAAAAAAAAAGAATTTACTTAGTGTTAGTAATTACGTTACACAAATTGATTATATATGAAAATTTCAAAAGGACAAAACTTTTTTTTTACAAGACCAAACTAATTACACACAAATATAATGATTAAAAAAAAAATGTTGACTGTTGATTCCTTATTACCAGCTAAATTTCTGCCCCCTCCCTTCCAAGTTTCTTTTCTTCAACTTTTAAGTATTATTTAGGCAAGTTAAATGATTAGATTTTAAACAAGACTTTTTTTTCCTTTTTTTAAAAAAAAATTATGATTTATATTTATTAATTACGTTTTATTTATTACTTTTTATTCCTCGTATTTCTCTCTACGTATGCACAATTTTTCTTACTGTCAGCACTTTTTAAACAAAACTTCAAACTGCAACTCCATGTCAATACAACAAATATATTTATACAATTTCAGCAAAAAATTTACGGGCATGATTCACTTTTAAAATTCTCAGGGTCAGTCTCTGAGGTAAGGCCACACTTGGGACACCAATTATAACGATTGAAATGTTTAAATAAAGTGGAATCTTAACAGCGCATATCTGCTTACTTTATAAATTTTTCTAGGCTCAAATGCCTAGATGGCGCCTTGTAGAACAGATACCGTTTTGCGGTTAGATTCGATCTTCACCTTCATTTCGATTGTTATACTATATTATAAACAAAGATTATTTGACTTGCTATTCCAATTAATGATGGCTTAAATGAATGATTAACAAAACACAATATTATCATTTAACTGGTTGTAAATCTACCAAATTAACTAATGACTTCTGCAATGAAAAGAGAAAATAAAGATATTAGTAAATTTTAAATAAAAACACCAAGTCATTTCTTATAAAATAATTGATATATGCTTTATTTAAAATTGTGATTAAATCCTTTTCAAACAGCAATAAATGTATATGTGAACACAAAATTGGTTTTATTTTTCAAGTTTCCATTTTAGTTCAACATGAGTTAAATGAAAATACTTATGAGCAATAAGAATGAAATGGAATTTATGTTTGCATATGAATCATTCATCAATTATCATATATAAAACTGTAATAAAAAATGATATGTTGATAATAGCTTGTTTAAGTAATAATTTAATACTATAGATATGTTTCTCAAGGCTGGATCATTTAACAAAGCATCAACACAAAATACAACAGGAATTCTTTCCCCACTATGCTATATAGATATTTATTTGCTTCATTTACATTAGACCATACTCCTTTTTATATTGTGAGCACCAACTATTTGTGCTTATTATTTATAAAAGGCTTTTATCATAGCCTGCAAATTCAACATCTCAATTCATAACTTTACTAATCTGGGCTTTATAAAATATTAATGATGAAAATATATATATATATATATGGCCTGTATTATGTAACCTTTATAGATAAACAAAATATATATAAACAACTCCTACGTAACGCATGTGGGAATATCTATCTGCAACTTCAAGGCTAAATAACTACAACTTGCTCTATCCTTTTAAAATACATCTAACAATAAATTTTTTAAAAAAAAATTAATTGGTGAAGAAAATCATTAAACAACAATAACTTTGTAGGCACGAATTTATTATATTATATATATAATATAAATAACCTCTATGAAAACAAATAATATTATACTTAATTTTAATTCCCAGTTTAAATCATGCACACATTTATGTTTAGCATACACACACATATATATATAAAATACATATTTTGCGGGTTCATCCGTGTTAAAAACTTTTAATATTAATATACTGACGTTTCGACTTGGTCACAACTTTTAATATTAATATACTGACGTTTTGACTTGGTCACACAAGCCATCTGTGGATGGCTTGTGTGACCAAGTCGAAATGTCAGTATATTAATATTAAAAGTTTTTAACATGGATGAACCCACAAAATATGTATTTTATATATTTAACCCGTGCAAATCTTCATTTTAACATATATATATATATATATGCATTTAGATTAAAATACAACAGGGTTTTTTACTAATGAATAAATATAATGTATGTAGACATTTGTCTATAAGGAAAAAATTATAATCAGTCTGTTTATGCAATTTTTGTATATAATATTTATGACTAAAAAACAAAATAATTTTATTAGTAAATGGCTTTTGGTATACTTTATAAAACCAATATATTTTAAATCATACTGACCGATTAAATACTAAGTTATCTATATACATATAGCATCTATTTTAAATGAAATTTTAAAATACAAAAAAAATATTACTAATATATTTTATTTTAAAAATAAATAAATGATTTTAAAAAAATAAATAAATAAATTGATCAATTTAGTTATCCCATATTATCTTAAACTTCCTCATTATTTAAAGTTCACTGGTTATTTGAAGTGTTTTTGTCTTGGCCATTCCGTAGTAGTTGAAATAAATTTTATATATATATTGGCAAATGTGTGAGTACATAACATATACTTTCTGCTTAAGCAATTAATTCCTGGCGTTTTCTTTACATTGTTCCGGATGACAAATTGGCTGTAGAAATACATTGATTTGGTCATTTAGTTTAAAATTATTAAAAGAATCTTAAAAGTTGTAATAGTTATTTATTTTGAGGTTTGCTTATAGATGCTTGCTCAATGATTAATTAAGGGTTTCACTGGATTTTGATAGTGAAATAAGATAGGCAGGGGGCAAAATGCCTCAGAAAGTAATCGATTGTACTAGCTTGACATTCTGATGCTGTATCTTGGTCCAATAGTTGTTATATTTATGCCAAAGAAGAAATTGTAAATTAAACAAAGTAAAGTTCTTGCTTCTTTCTTTTTTTAATGGTAATTATTCTTTCTATTTGTTGCTATAGTAATTTCTTTTCATTATTTAAACCTCCACACGCTAACTTAAAAACCTTCAGCACAACAATTGTTGACTTTTTTAAATATTAAAAAAAAATACTAACAATAAAACAAATGTTACATAGAAAACCAGTTTTGCAGTTTACAAAAATAAATAAGTAAGTAATAACAACAAAATTACATTATAAAAACTACCAAAAATACAAGATAAATATATAGTAGCAATTTATATGCTATTTTTTATATATGATATTTATATACACATACATATATGAATTTATATATCATCATTGCCATTTAAATTTCACAATCACCAATAAAGACACATATCACAATAAAATAAAATGAACTAAATAAAAACAACAACAACAACTAAAAACCATAAACTATATACGAACCCCTACATCTAAGCCAAATTAAATAATTTTTTTAAACGTAAATGGCACTTTAATGGAAAGGGTGGATCTTTCCATCCTTTACAATATATATATATATATATGCTAATTATAAACATTACATCATAAATCATTAACTCTTAATATTGCATTTGTCTACATTCACCAGATCATAAAATAACTTGCCTTAATTTCTACATTAACTGCCAAAATTTGCATCATCAGGCAATCCCATAATACTAATAGGAGATTTCAACATGACACAACAAATTTGTAATAAAATAGTTACACTTATTTGCTTTCCCACTTTTGACTGGTGAATGATTTCTTCCATTAAACACTATCTCATTGAATAATGCCAGGTACACATCATGGATTAATCTAGTGTTTTACTTGCCAGGATTGCACCATACAATGAGTTTGACACTAATAAACACATCATTTTTAGAACATTCTGAAATCATAATTATCCCAAAAAATGATTTTACACACAGCTAACAGCTGATAAAACCATTAGATCCAGTAATGCAACAGAATATCTTTTTTTTTTTAAAATATACATACTATTAATCAAAATTTGAGATCTTGACATGGATCCAGCTCAAATACAGACAATATATGTATTATTTCTTGAACAATATACAAAAAACCAACCTTCCCCATTAAAAATCCTAGCACTTGCAAATGATATTTATAAAAGAACCACAAACAGCTTTACCTGAGTAGAAGGATGCAAAAATATAATTACAGTGAGAAAAGCATATAATTCAGCCTGAGAATCACTCAGACAATTGATAGTTATTATAAAAAATATGTTTAAATCACTCCCATAATTAGTCCAGACAGTATATTAAATATATCAAGTTTCCACAGCAATAAGGATAAATGATGAAATCATTGCAGGCAACAACATGGTACAAGCACTATTATTACATTTTAAACTAAATTGCAAAGTGAATCAAAATTTACTCCCAAACATGACTTTCTTATTCAACCAGAATATAAACTTTACATTTACAGAATTTGTAGAGAAGCTTGCATTAATACCAAATGCCATAGCATGAATATGTGATATACCCTGTTCTGTAAATAATCACTTAAGCAAATTTATTTCAAAATATTTAACAAATTTAGCAAATCTTTTAACTAAATAAATATACCATATACAAGGTCTCTATCCAATCTCTGTCATGAAAAAAACAAGAAAACATATTCACACTTACAAATCTCAGACCAATATCAATGAGTCCACTTGGCATTAAGGTATTTGAATCAGTGATTAAAGATAAAATCCAATCCTATATATTGCCACTGCTATCAAGATTTCAGTTTTCTAAAAAGGGATCATCAATGGGTTAGGATGAATTTCTGTTTAAAATATTAATAAGTTCAGACCATTCAAATAACAAATATGATCCAGTAGTAGTTAGGCTAGACATAAAGTCAGCATTTGACATCATACCAATTGATCTGTTAATCAATAAATTAACAAAAACATCAATACCCAAATCACTAATCTATCTAATTACAAATTTATTATTATATACAAATTACTCTTGATGGATAGTATTCACCATTTTTTTTAATCAATTCCTCAAGGTTCTCTACTAAGTGATCTATTATTTACATTATACATCAATCTATTGATGAAAACAATAAAAAATGATTTGGCACATCTGGATTAAAAACAAATATCCTATGTGTATCCTAATGGATGATATATTGGTGTTTCTAACATCGAAAAAAAAACAAATACTAAGACTTAAAATTCTTAAAAATTACACCAAATATTTAACTTGATTTCAATATGGAGAAGTCCAGTGAATGGTTTATTTATGCAGACATTATCATGAAGAATACTTCAAAGGGAAACAATGCTCATTTGTAAAATTTCCTTTTTATTTAAGCAATATGGAAATGCACTTACAAATCCAACAGAAACTTGTAAATAAAATTGAGAGTATAATCAATTCTCTGTCCAAATTCTACTTGTCACTATATGCAAAAGTGGCACTATTTAATCTTTTAGTGATAACAAGGATTTCATATTATATTCCCATAATTATACATAGCAAAGACTTCTTAAAAATTGATTGCTTATGTAGAAAGCTATTGTGAAGGAAAAAGATATCCACAATATCAATTCAATTAATTCAAAATCCTCAGTGCATAATGGATTGGGAACTACACTCAATTAAAATATTTAAAATTCAAAAAGCAATCAATCTAGTCACATCATATATAATGTTTTTACTACATTTTTAAAATTATACATACAGACAAACCATTACTTCTTATTGGGTACTTGAACACCCTCTGTTCATCATTATTAAACATTACATGCTTAGTATTCTGACCACCTAGAAATTTTACATATTAATAACAAACAATCAAAAAAATATAATTTCTGGTCACTTGAACTTAAATACTATGACTTTCTTTTTAAACTTGGCTTAAAAACACTACAAATGTTACATTTCTTCAGATATAGAAGGAACTGCATTAACATAGCTGATATCTGCAGACTTTACAATAAAAAATCAAAAACTTAATCATATATTCTGTTTTCATGCTAATATTAAATTATATTCAATTGAAAATATCTAGAATTTTCAAAAATAAAAGCTATAATTCAACACTTCTTCAACATTTCTTAAAGGTAACTTGTACATATTAGGGCCAGTATATTCCATTATTCTCACTATCATTTACTAGTTTCACATTTGCATATAATTCAAACACAAGAAAGTATACAAATACCTTCTGGAATAAAATTGAAACAATAAGATTAAAGGATAAGCATTTCATCATTAAACATTTACACATCAACTTGGTCACTAATGTGACAGTGTTCAAGCTTCTAACATGACATTTTTATCAAAAAATAGTAGAAAAAGAAATTGGATAAAAGAGCAATAAAAATAATTAATTGCATGTAATATATCATGATGCACTTATTATGCAGGATCAAAGAATGCATATCTGCTACTTTGGATAATATTTCTAGGTTTTCATCTTTATGTAATTAAGTTTTTACTTAATATTTGGTATAATTATTAACTTTGAATATTTTGTTCTTTTTTTCTTTATGTAAATAATATGTGGTTACTTTATTATATATTTGTATTTTGTACAATCATTAAGTTCAATAAAGTTTTTTTTAAAAAAAAACTTAACAAAACATAGCTAACTTTTATCATCACACCATTTAAAAGTTTTGGTCAATAATTCGGAGTTAAAAATATATCAACTATTGTAACCTATAAATGCTTTCTGATACATCATTATTATTTGTAATTGTAATTGTAGCCTGAACTAACCATCTCATTTTTATAGCTTTACTCTATTATTTATTTTTATATTTTTAAAAAATTTCAAAAAAAAAAGTTAAATAAGCAATAATACATTATTTGTTTTAATTCTTATACAAAACTAAATTATTTTGTTTTGTTTTTTAATGAACAAGTGATATGGTTTAAAATAAATTTTAAATTAATCTATTTTATCTTATAGTTTTAAAGACAAGTGTTTTTAATCAAAAAATATAATTAAAGTATTAAAAATAATATTTCCCTTTAATTTATAATTATATAAAATATTTCTTTAAATTTTATATCTAATTAAAGATCATAAAAAAGATTTAGATAAAAATAAAATTCAAGAGATTTTTCAGTAGCATAACTCTATAGAAATTGTATCATTTCTGATAATTATGACATGAAAACTAATTTCTTCAATACATATATTGTGACACTCCGGTCCTATAGCCATAATATCAATTGTTGATATTATCAAAAATTAAGTTATTTTATCTGATAAGAATAGTAGACTAATGTATAAATGATTGTACACAAATCTCACACTAAAACATCAACTTTTTAAAATGAATAATTTCTATTTAAAATCTTTTAGAAGTGTCAGTAAAACTATAGTAATTTATTTGTGAAAATTATAAAATATATATATTATTCTGTAAGTCCAAAACATTAGCATTAAGTATATTATTAATTTTTACTAGTCATTCATTAGACTAGGGAATATACAATAATGGATAATATTTCTGTAGTGTAATTTTCACTACATTACTCTCATGCAAGATAGGGATTGTTTTCTAGCTGCTTTTAATACTGTGTGAAGGAATGTCATCACCCCAAGATACACGTTTCATGCTTAAACAGTACTCATCAGTTAGCCTGGACCACAATCTCATACACTATCATTGGTCAGGGTATATATATATATATATATATATATATATATATATATATATATATATATATATATAATTACTATTGTTTAATTGTTAAATATTAAACAGACAATGCTCACAACTTTGACACAAATTATTTAATGAAAGTATATCAGTAATTTTTATTAGTCATTCATTAGACTAAAGATTATCCAATAATGGATATTTCTGTAATGTAATTTTTACTACATTACTCTCACACAAGATAGGGAATGGTTTGCATGAGAGTGGTGTAGTAAAAATTACACTACAGAAATATTATTTATTATTGGATAATCTCTAGTCTAATGAATTACTAATAAAAATTATTAATAGACTATATTAAATGATTTGTGTCAAATTGAGAGGGTAGCACTTTTGATACTTGTCAATTAAACTGTAGTAATTTGATATAAATATATATATATATATATTGTACCGAAGTACATTGATATTTAATTGATTTTATGAGTTCCATGTTTTAAAATATAAAAATTTAAAATGGAGAGAATAAAATGTAAAAACTAAAGAACAGGGGGGAGAGGGAATTTATTATTAAATAAAATAAACTGTAAAAGCTTTTAAAAATAAAAATATTTTTTTTGTTTAAAAAAGGAAAAAAAGTCTTGTAATAAAAAATGATTTAATATTCTTTAAATGAATTTATAATAAAATAATAAAGAGATTTCGTTTAATCTTATAATAAAATAATTAAATATATGTGCGTGTGTGTATGTAATTTTTAATAAAAATAGAAGCAAAAGCTGATTTAATTTCACGAGACTAAGGATGCTGCTGCTAATAAAGTTTTCCATTGTTTAAAACAGCATAAATAGCTCAACATTTTATTATTCTGGATCTGTCTTTCTCATTTTAATAAAATATTTTTTGAAGTAATATTTCCAAAAAATGTTGCATTGTTAAAACTAACATGGTATGCAGTCGACCGAAGCTGCTCTATGCATCTAAGATCTGCAATTAGTTTGAAAAGTGATCATGTTTATATAGACTAAACGAACAGTGAAGTGTACGTTCGCCAAACCAGCCACGAAAATCATATTATGTCACGGGATCTATGGAGGAGTTGTTTACCAGTCGTAAATGAGTTAGAAAATAATTCTATTATGCTGTTTCCCACCATATTAAAAATCCTAGGTAATTATTGACTTTGATATTTTAACATTCCTGATTTCTTCTTAAAATAAAAGATAAACTTTATTAGAAAGAACTTTGAACTTTATGAATTAATCTTAAAAATAAAACTTTAAACTTCAAAAGATAATATTTGCAATAATAAAATAAATAAAATCAGCTTCTATTACCAAATAATATTTTAAAACAATTGCTTGCACGTATGTGTGATATATTTTTTTTAAAAAAATATATATATAATGTAACGTGTATACTTTATTTGCTAAAGTAATATATTAAAATGCTTTATTTTAATCTTTAAAAAAGAAGTGTGTATGTTTCATTATAAGATAAAATGTTTTATTTATTTTAAATAAAAAAAACACTTAAATTATTTTTCTTAAAATATTTATGTTTATTTTGATATGTGCGGGTAAGTATAAATATTTATTTCTTAATAAAAGTAGGAGAAAAAAAATCTAATTATTGATAATAGTATTTCAGGAATAGATTCGCTAATTTAAAGATATAAATGTTTTGGCATTCAGTATAATATTATTATTGGTTTTAAAGGATTGAAGTATTATTTTGAATGGTTTGGGGAATTATTTAGTTTTTTTTTAAAAAGTAGTAGTAGCTTCGAAATGGCATTTAAGATACCTTTTATTTGTTTATTAGTGGGTGGTTGGAAAATGATTGAGCTAGTGGGGATTTTCAGGTACCAAATTATGCTGATCAGATAGACAAGCTAATTCTAATGTAATTAGCTGGTGCCTAAGGGATTTTCTTTCTTTTTTTAAAAATAAAATAAAGTGTTTGTTTGGTCAGTGTATATTTGGTAGTCGAGAATTGGGTGTTATTGATAGTTCGCTACTGATGATAGTTGACACTTTATGTGAAAACCAACCACTTTCTGGAAGGGAAGTTTAGGAGGACAAAGTAAATAAAATATTAATTGATTTTTTTTTGTCGATAGTTGTTGTTGTTTCTCGTATTTTATTGGTAAGTTTAGTTGAAGTTGAGATGTGGTTGGCTCAATATATATATATATATATATATATATATGCTTAACAATGATAAAGATATTTGTATGAGACTGTGGACCTAGACCAACTGATGAGTGCTGGTTCAGGATAAAATGTGCATATTGGGGATTATAAATATTTTTCACAAATCTTTGGTCATATGTTTATGATTATATCTCTCCACAAGGTGTTAAAAGTGAATAAAAACCAGTCACTATATTGTGAAAAATTCTTCATCATTAGCATTAAGATTTAATAATTGCAGGTAATTATAGAAAATATCATTAAGTTTTTAACAGCAACATCCATGATACTTTGCTCAATTGATTTGTTTTTAAAATCAAGCAAAATAAAAGCAAGATCAATTTTTTTAAAAAAAGCTAATTAGATATTAGCTGTTCTGGAGAGAATGGTACCTATGAACAAAGATCTCTCATGTCACTTTTTTTCACAACATTTGTTAATTAGAAAATAAGGAGAAAAAATGCTATACACAATTTTTGAAGTTTAAAAACTTTTCAAATTTTAGTTATAATTTTAATCTACAGATATCAAAGCTTTTGACTGACAATTTTAAAAGTTATCAGAAAGTAAACAAACACAAGTGAGATATAATATCATTATTTGAATTAGATTGTAAATAAATTTCTACACAATATTATTCACTTGCTTATTATTATTATGTTTTTGTAAAATTATTAAATATTTACTTATCAATATATATTAAATGTTTATTTCATGGTTTACTTACGTAATAATAATGTTTTAAACTGAAATTGCTCAAATAAATAGTCATGTGGTGTCAATCAGATTAGCCTCTTGTAAATCCTTTTGGTTATTTATTTGTCCGTTTTTTACTTTCAAAATTAATATTTTAGATTTCACACATATTTTGCTTTTTAAACTTATGTATTTAAAAAAATATTTAAAAAGTGTACATAAATAATCAATATTAAATTTTATTTCATTGAAAAATTAAACAGGAAGAAAACAATGTAGTGATAAAGGTTTTTTAAAAGACTTAAAGCAATCATTTTTAAGTTGTTCATTTTGGAACTTTTAACAATTCCAGAGTTATTGTTAAACCAATAGTTTTGGTCCATAGCCTTTTAGGAAAAATCTCTCAATAAAAATGAACAGTTTTATATCATCTGCCAAACTATCTTAGGTTTTGATTTAAAAAATCTATAAGAAAAAGCCTCATTTCGAATTTAAATAATCAGATATGAAAAGGTGCTAAAGAATGTGGTTTACATTTGGAACATGGAAACAACTGTTTGTTAAGAAAAAAAAGGTCAAAGTAAGCATCCACTTGAAACAAAAACTGAAACATAAAGACATAAAAACAAAAAATTATAAAATAATAACAAGAGAGATACTGTAAAAAAAAAAAAAAATTCTGGATAAAAGAAAATAAGCAATTTGAAAATTTTAAATATTTTTATTATTAAACTATTTTGTTCAAATTAGTGATTATTATTAATAATATTGAATAGTAAATAAAACATGAAAAAATTTTGACATACACAGATTTAAATAAATATATTTTTATAAAATATATTTGTTACAATTTTAATTCTATTAATTAATAGAAACATTGAAATCAATAAAATATATAACTGTGTATTATTATTTATAAATTGCTAATCTTATAACTGTGTATTATTATTTATAAATTGCTAATCTATGTAATAACTAAATACTCTTGTAAATTAATTATTTTTGTTAAGGTAAATATAATACTATCTCTTTATTTTTGGTTTAACACTGTTTGCATATACGTTTGTTGTAACTAATTAACATTTTGAACCTGCATTTTATGAGGGGAAAGAAATTTTTTCCCATCAAATTTTATAATCTGGTTGTAAAAAATATGAAATATTTATATGTTAAGCTTTAGTTGCTATTTCTAAAGAGAGGATGGAGCTTGAAGATATAATTTTTTTTACCCTAGAAATGTGTGTATAATTGAACTACTTATTGCCACTTGATATTATTTTATTTCTACATTTCATAACATTTTTTGGCATTCCAGATAAAACTTTGTGTATATTAATGCACAAAAACAAATGTGGATATCACATTTGGGTAATTATTTGATACAGCAGTGGGTGTCACACACACGCACACATATATATATATATTGTACATATATGTATCTCAATCCCATATATATATATATCCCTTAATTTTAAAAAAATAAAATTCTTTTATATAGAGATTTATGTGTGTGTGCATTATATATAGTTTATAGATGATAGATTAATAAGCAGAAATGAATATAAGGTTGCAAGAAATAATATTTAATATATTGATTTATTATTTTTTTTGTTAAGTAAAGAATTTAATTATTTACTTTTATTTTTTAAAATGAACAGACTGGAAAGGAAGGTGTAAAAATGATCAGTAGATTAATAGATAAACTATGAACACGTGTGGAAGAGCATACAGCTGTATGAATGTAAAAACATTTTGACATAAATCTTTATTGACTATAGATTGCAAGCTTTATTATTTTGCATTATCTGGGTCTTAGATGTCTAGAGATGGAAAAAATGCTTTGACAGAATAAATGTAATTATTAATCTTCTTGTTAATTACTTTAGACTGTCTATGTGTGAATGATTTGATTGCTATCTCCAAAATCACAGCTATTGGTAAGAGATTTTTTCCTTTAATCAGAAATTCAGAATATAAAAAGAGTGGAACAATATTAATAAAGGCACTTGTTTTAAATGTTAAAGAGATGGGCAGTTAAAGTTAAACAGTTTTTTAGCAGAATATTCAGTTTTAAGGCAGTTTTTTTATTTTTTAAAGCTAAAGAGATTCAGGTTTTTTTTTAAAAGCTAAAGTGATGGGCAGTTTATTTTGGCTGAATATCCAGTTTTAAAGTTAAAAGAGATGGTCAGTTGAAGAGAGGCATTAGCAGCAGTTTTTTCATCTGTTTCTTTTTTAAGCTCAGAATGAGCTATTGATTTTTTTCTCTTTAAAAAAAATTAAAGAAAAAAACATGACTCTTGCTTTAAAATCAGCATAAAAGAAGATGTGCACCCATATAAATAATCACAGCAAAATTAGTTTAAAGAGATGGACCTAAATTGAATCCTTTAAAAGAAATTGGTAAAATAATATGTAATGGTACTTATATATATATATATACTTATATATATATTGGCTGTTTGTGAAACAATCAGGATGCCATGCTAATTTTTTGCCATTCTGTACCTTGGTACCTGGCATCCATGGATTAAATTCACCAAGCTATCTGTGGACTTATATACAGGTCTATTAAATGGCTGAATTTAAAACCAACCACAGATGCTATCTGAGAGGCTTCTTTTTGTCTCCTGGCCTATTAAAGGATCATCATCTTTGAATGGAGGGAGAAGAGGAAAGAAGAGAAGAAAGAAGATGTATAAAGCTATGCAGTCAACCTCGATTAATCTATAAATCAATTTTTTTAAGTTTTCTCCACATTTATCTAAATTGCCTGCAATAACTCTTTTAAAATGGTAGAAACAAGCAAACCAAACAGTTCATATTTATTTAAAGTATTTGCAATAATTTTTAAAATGGTAGAACCAAGCAAACCAACCAGTTGAAGCTATAAATTGGGAGAACAGTCTGATATTTAAACCTGGGACATTAATAAGAACTGAAAAATGGATTGAGTAACTTTGAAATTTAATTAAAAAATTTTTCTTATTTACTTATTAAAAGTTAGTTTTAATTTCTACCAAGTCAAGCATTTTTTTTCTTTTGATACAGAAACATTAAGAGTTTGTTTATTGATTGTTATTCTCAATACTACATAACATTACACACACAGTTTAAATTCATTAAACTTAGTTTTTTCATTATTTTTGATTTTTTTATTATATATTGTAATACTAAAATGTTTTTTTTATTATTGCTCTTTATTCCTTGTGATAATTAAGCAACCTATCAATATATGCTTTATAATGTTTTTTTATTTATTTTTGCATATTAAATTTGATATAATTTAATTTATTTTTTGCTCAAGGTTGCAATAATATTTTTTATATATGTGATTTATGTATTAATCTATAATATAGAGATACACATTTTAAATATATATGTTGACATATCACAAGGTGTGTGCATGTGTGACTGCTTATTCCAAACCATCCAAAATAGGTTATGCATAGTTAATTTAAATAAAGCAAATTGAAGAGCAGGGTTTCACATATGTATGAAAGTAATGAAAAAACACACACCTTACATAATTGAAATTTACCTTTATGATGTGTAATAAGTAGGGAAAATCTTGAATAAGCATTCAATAGAAATTTTTTTTTATATCAGTTTAAGCTAACTTATTTCAAAATATGTAGTAACATGAACAGATATATAAAATTAGTTGGTTATGCATATAGTATTAAAATATTTTAATTAATTATATATTTAATTGAGTCAATTGTATATTTAATAATTTAATTTAAAAAAAAAGAAAAGTGTTAATAAATATAATTATACCATATTTGGTTTCTGAGTTATTATTATTAATATTATTATATTTTTTCTTCTCTTGATTCTATTGTTTTAATTGATCATCACTCATAAATGTTAAGCATAGGATATTGATTTACATGTAAGGATGTTTAAGGATTACACTTAACATATAACCAAGTTTTTTAATAATTAGAGATTAATAATAAAAGACTAAAATTATGTTGTGCCCAAGAGTTATGATCACCATCATCACTGAATAAATAATAATCATTAAATCCAATCTTAAAAATAATTAATATGTTTAGTAAATAGGTGTTTATAAAAAGATGAAATATCATGTGGTGAGATTCGTGATGATCATTCATCATCACTGGTAAATATTGATGATTGAATCATAGTTTTAACTATAAAAGTATTTTGAGTAAATAACCATAAACATATATAAATGCTAATGAGTATTGTAATTAAATCCCAGTTTAACATAAAATGATTTTAAGAAAGTGCCTATATGCTTATAAAGATAGATTTGTTGCTATGAGTTCATTATAAAAGCTGTGGATGGAATCATCCTCATCATCATCATCATTATATTATGATGAATAAGTAAATTAAGTAACTAGGTTTAATGGACATATAACTAAGTAATGGTCTTCAATATGTGTGTTTGGAAGCCATTAGTAAGAGTATACTTGCATCAGTACATCAATATATTTAAACTGAGCTAGTAATATCTATAGGAGTGTTGGATATATAAATTTTATGGTATTGGGATCTTATAATTTTATTGACATAGATAAAATATAAGAATGTCATTTTTTTGTTTGTTAGTCATCTAAGCCATTTGTGGTAAAAAATGTACCGAATGGGTTTGAACCCAGTACACTATGGACAGATAGTATTTATCTAGGTTTAAAACAATCTAGTGGTGCCCATGGCAAACACATGTACTTAGCTAAGCTGAATAAAGTGATGAAGTCCCTTTTTCAACTTATTAACTTTCTTTGATATTTTTTTAGGTTATTATAGATAGCGCTGGTGTGTGCGTGTGACCATGGTCTTATATATATATATGGAAAGAGAAATGGGAATGATTCTTTGTTAAAATAACCTATTATTGGAGATAAGTGTAATGCACTCCATGGATTTCACAGTAATTTTATTCAGTTGTTATAGCTAGTATTGGTTTATCTGATGACAATGGCTAGTATATTTTGTTAGTTAAAATGACTTCCAATAGCAAAATATTTTAAATCTTAAATGATGACAGTGATTAATTTTCATTTTTTTATTTTGTGTGTTGAGAAATGGGATAATTTATTTATCTCATTACTAACGTGACTGGATTAATGTTTATGATAGTTGCAAACAGGCTATGGTGTTATATTTAATTAGTTACAAATGGACACCCAACAAAGCATGATATGTATATTGCCATATTCTTATTCATATATTAGCGTCTTCCTTAATTTAGTTATAAATTATATCAGCCATCATAATAAATTAATTTCATCATTTTTTTTATTCAGTTACAATATATATTAACTTTAAGATAGATATGAATCTGTTTATAATATTTAAGAGTTTCTGGAGTCAAACATCAGACTTCAAACATTATACAAATATATCAACATGCATAATTGTAATCAAGAATGCATGATTTTAGTGAAGAAAAAATAATCCAAATACCCTTACAAACACATTATATATATTATTTATAGTAAGATATATATACAATACTTAGATTATTATATGTAATATTACAATCACACATGCTTTCAACTTTTTAATCTTTGTCATACTTTCTATTTTTATTTATTTGAAATGAAAGTGGCCAGATTCTTTAAGAGCAATGTTTATTTAACTCTATATAAGTTCAAGGCCTCTAGTTTTTAGTGATGAGAATTATAGAAAATTAAACATTAATTATTAAATTAGATAACTACCAATTTGTGAAAATTTTATAATTTTTTTCTATGTTCTCCAGTTGAGAATAGTTAAATTTATATTATAGAAAATATGTTGATATGAGGTATATTTTTAAAAATATTTGTCTCTCTTAGCAAAAAATTAAGCATTACTATTTTGTTCTCTAAAATCAAATTATTAGTTTTAGCAAATAGGTTTTGATTCTTTATAGATTATTGTTTATTTTTAGTTCATAATTATGTACAATCCATCTTACTGTACCAAATATAATATTTATTCTAATTTAGTAAAGACAATAGTATTTTTTAATCAATGTAAAGAATATTTATTGTCTCAAATTTTATCTTTATTTTCTTATAACTCATATTTACAAAAACATCTTCATCACCTTTTTTTGTTATTATCTTAAACTTTATTGTTTGGGGATATAAATCTAAATGCTGTTCATAGTTCTAACTGATCCATAATTACCAATGTCTTTTTATGCCCCAGTTATACCCAATGTATATATGGTAGGCTATTTAACTGAAGGCAATTGAAAAGTAACTAATAAGATGCTACAATACATAATAGCTTTTGATTATCATTGTTGTTCCTGTATTTACTATTGTTTTCCAGTCCTTCTTTATTATTAAGATGTATAACTGCAAATAAATAATATTGTAAACAAATTAAGTTTACCAAGATATAAATTATAATTTTATGGGATTAAAATTAATTTATTATACAGATACTTAAAGTTGCATTATAATTACCTGGTAAAGGTGATTCTTCCGGAATTTGATAAGTTGAATTTGATCGTTTTGCAAGTATATTATTTAAAAGAAAACAAAATCCAGAGATGCTGCAAGCAACTACAACAAATCCAGGAAATGTCAAAACAGAAACAAAAGCCTCAAAGGCAATATCACAAAATAAGTATGCACTGAAAAATAATATGTATGTCATTAAATTCATGCAAAAGAAGGAGTTAAAAACTTTGTTCAAATGAAACATTTTATATCATTAAACATTAAATATTATTATATATATGTAAATATATTCTTATGTAGCTAGCTCCCTTCAGGACAAAAACTTTTTACATATTTCTTCACAGAGAAATACTGGAAAAGAGTTTATTTATAAGTCTCCTTGCTGATTATTAGTTTGCTATAGGCCAGTTATCTACAATAAGTCATGGGTTTGTTGTACTTTCTATTCTTATATCATGGGAGTGAAACCCATGTAAACTTTTAAAATAATTTTCATTTAACTAAAGATTTCAAATAAGCTTTTTTTTTCCAGATAGCTAGCCATCCAATCATTATTTAGTATATATATATATAACTAGCTATTTAAAACCATGAAATCTTTGAGACAACTGTCTATTTACTAATTAATGGTTAACACACTTTTCTTTAATTTCTCTGTGAAGAAATATTGAGAAGATATTTACTCTGCAAATAATATATATATATTGAAACAGATATTCTGTTCCTGATATAAATATTCAAAAGACCCCCCCCCCATTTAAAAACGTCTAGCGTGATTCAGTCTAATTGGGAACGCAATAAATTTTGATTTGTTTAAAAAAAAATCATATTTTTAATTTTGAGATTGATGAATTTGAATAAAATGTTATATCGTCTTATTTTTTTTTTTTTTTATCTGTCTCAATAAAAAAAAAAAAAGAAATTAATTATCCAATCATTAAAAAGAAAGAAAAAAGATACTTGAGTTAAACTGAGGCAGTATTCAAATTAGGCACGTTGTGAGAAAAAAAGAACTTTCGTCTTACACAGAGAAGCAGAACATATTGAATTTTTTTTTTTTTTTAAAAAAAAAAGTGTATTACTTAATTCTTTTGACAAATTAAAATATAGCTTTAACTAAACGTGAAAATGGAAAAAGAAAACTTTGCTAGAGGAATTATAATGTCAATGGGGTAATTTAGCGGCTTCATTCTCTCCACGCTGTGCCATGACTTTCCATCGATGAAATAACCCGCCTTCTTTTGAATAAACTAGACTGCAAAACTGGAAGGTAATTATGTTATAAAATATTAAAACATCTTTATCATACGTTATAAAGTGAAGTTATGAAATAATTACATAGAATTTGTTTTATAAAATATTAAAACATCTTTATCATACGTTATAAAGTGAAGTTATGAAATAATTACATAGAATTTGTTTTATAAAATATTAAAACATCTTTATCATACGTTGTAAAGTGAAGTTATGAAATAATTACATAGAATTTGTTTTATAAAATATTAAAACATGTTTATCATACGTTATAAAGTGAAGTTATGAAATAGCTACACGCAAATTTATTTATAAAAATATTTGGACGTATTTACTATATGGATTAAAAATGCTTAATGCATACTACTTCTATCTGAGTAATGTAACAGAGCTTATGTGTATGAATATATTGTCATATTTGATTAAATTAGAAATGCTTCAATTACTAAATGATAAATGCTCTACAAACCAAGAATTGCTGAGTTCAAATGTCTACCAATCGGTAATAATTAATAAAATGATGAAATGCTGTATAAATCATAAATACTTGACTGCTTCTAAGCTTCTTATAATGTAACAGAGTTTATGTATAAGAATATACTTTTATATTTGGCTAAATTATAAATGCCTCAATTATCAAATGATAAATGCTCTACAAACCAAGAATTGCTGAGTTCAAATGTCTACCAATCGGTAATAATTCATAAAATGATGAAATGCTCTATAAATCATAAATACTTGACTGCTTCTAAGCTTCTTATAATGTAACAGAGTTTATGTGTAAGAATATACTTTTATATTTGGCTAAATTATAAATGCCTCAATTATCAAATGATAAATGCTCTACAAACCAAGAATTGCTGAGTTCAAATGTCTACCAATCGGTAATAATTCATAAAATGATGAAATGCTCTATAAATCATGAATACTTGACTGCTTCTAAGCTTCTTATAATGTAACAGAGTTTATGTGTAAGAATATACTTTTATATTTGGCTAAATTATAAATGCCTCAATTATCAAATGATAAATGCTCTACAAACCAAGAATTGCTGAGTTCAAATGTCTACCAATTGGTAATAATTCATAAAATGATGAAATGCTGTATAAATCATAAATACTTGACTGCTTCTAAGCTTCTTATAATGTAACAGAGTTTATGTGTAAGAATATACTTTTATATTTGGCTAAATTATAAATGCTTCAATTACCAAATGATAAATACTCTACAAACCAAGAATTGCTGAGTTCAAATGTTTACCAATCAGTAATAATTCATAAGATAACAAAATGTTATATAAATCATAAATGCTTAACTGCTACCAAGCTTCTTTTAATAAATGAATTATTGTTGAATTAGAAAAATATTTCCAAGCTTCTTCTCATAAAGGAATACAAAAATGAACTATTGTTGAATTAGGATGTTTCCAAGTTTCTTCTCATAAATAAATTCCAAATGAACTATTTTTGAATTAGAATATTTCCAAGCTTCTTCTCATAAATGGATTCAAAATGAACTATTGTTGAATTAGAATATTCCCAAGCTTCTTCTCATAAATGGATTCAAAATGAACTATTGTTGAATTAGAATATTTCCAAGCTTCTTCTCATAAATGGATCCAAAATGAATTATTGTTAAATTAGAATATTTCCAAGCTTCTTCTCATAAATGGATTCAAAATGAATTATTGTTGAATTAGAATATTTCCAAGCTTCTTCTCATAAATGGATTCAAAATGAATTATTGTTGAATTGACTATTTCCAAGCTTTTTCTCATAATTGAATTTGTAAATGAACTATTGATAAAAAAAAAAAGGAACTGCTTCTAACTCTTTTATAAGTAAAATAAAAATGAGTTATCATGTGGATAGAAATGAATTTCGTTAGAAATTGCAAATTAATTGTTATTTAATAAATTTTTTTTTGTTACTAAAAATTAAATTGGTTATCCAGTTGTCCAGTTTTGTTTTATTTTATTGCATCTCTCACCAATTATAGCACTGGTTCATGAGAATCTCATGCCCTCTGAGCTACATCTGATATAACTAGACCTTGGCAAGTCATGATGTAGTGAGACGGAACTCTAATGGCGCTTTTTGGGAAACCAAACATAGAAATATTTAGATGTTTCCAGTCTCTATCGTACTACATCCTCTGATGAGCATGAAATATTGTTGTAGGAGGCATTAACATCTGCATTAGGAATGTCAATTGATAGCTCCTTCCTACAACATGCTCATCAGAAAATTGTTACAACTGATGTGATAAAAGGGTTGTACGGGTGGGCTCCGGTTACATTTGGCTTCCAACTGTGAGGCTTTATCCAGCTAGCCTAACCATAGGCACCTATTACATTGTCACCTTACTGTGAGGCCTTATCTGGCATAGGCCGGTTAATTTGCCACCCTATTGTGAGGTCCGATCTAGCTAGCCTACTCATAGGTATAAGCAGATCACGATTCTGTGATATGAACAGTGCATATGATGTAGTGATGTAATTTGTTCAGGAAGGTTAAAAAAATAAAAGTTTAAAAGAAAAACAAAACAAAAATGAATGGCATAAAGAATGAAACAGGCATTTCAAAGAAGATGGAGTAAAGTCATGGTGTGGATGGAGAGAGAAGCTTACTAATTTAGAAAACAAAGGAAAAATGGTAAACATAGAAGCTCAGAAAACAGAAAAGATAGCTATGATAGCTCAGATAATAGAAATTATAAAAGCAGACCAAAAGAAAAGAGACAAACAAAGAGAAGAATATAACCAAAAATGGGATAAACAAAGAGAAGAATATAATCAAAAATGGGATAAACAAAGAGAAGAATATAACCAAAAATGGGATAAACAAAGAGAAGAATATAACCAAAAATGGGATAAACAAAAAGAAGAGGATAACCAAAAATGGGATAAACAAAGAGAAGAAGATATCAAACAAAGAGAATATAGGAAGCAAGCAATAGAAGCAAACCAAAGAATAGAAAAACAAAATACTGATGAAGCAAAATTTGAGATTGTTAAAAAGGAAGAAATTGAAATTACAAAGAGTGATCTTGAAATTGTCAGTCTACCTTCAGGAAAACTTCTGATTGTGGAATGTACCTCTAAAATTGAAAATAAAGAAACAGTATATACAGAAGCTGAGAATGAAATAGTATCGAACACAGCAAAAGAGTTTCAAATGGATGAAAATGAATCTAATAAAGCAAAATTAAAATCTTCTGATCTTCAAGAAGATGAAAAACGTGAAAATGAACATAATCAAAATATAACAAGGGGACTGTCCAATATAGAAGAAAATGTTTCAGAAAAATTGTCTGATATATGCTATGAAATAGTAACAGAGATAGAGAAAGAAACCATAAAATGGAAAGTGTGTTAGTCCTCAACCATATATAAAAATTATAAACAAAAGCTTAATAAACTCAAATCAAAAATTGAGTACAGAAAAAAAATATATAAAGACAGTTATTAAAAATATAGTTTCTTACGCAAGAAAAGACACCAAAAAGGAATCTGAAAACTTGGGATTTATCAGTGTGAAAGAAATTAAACAACAAGAAACCTTTGCAAATACCAAAAAAATAATTACTATGGCAGAAGAACCATTTAAAAAGAAACTTTTATATAAAAATGAAGTACCACCATGGAAGAGGAACAGAAAAAAATTCACAGATGGTGTTCATGGTCCATATCGGATGCGTATAATTAGAAGATCAAACAGTAACAATGATCTCCAAAGAAAATACAGAAGTGAAGAAGCAAGACATCACAGTAATGTTAAACATGATAAATTTTCAACAAAGAGACGATCCAGAAGTATGTCACCTCATAATACAAAAGAGGACTATAGGAGAACTGATCATGATCCTCAGTCTCCCAAACCAGATTGCAGTTATAATTCAGAATAAAATAGAGATAGCTGATGGAAAAAGTTTGTGAGTGTGATGTAGTGATGCATGAACTTGCGTTTTTCATGTTGAGATGGTGGATGATTGAGCAGAGCTGCTTGGATGCATTGTGTTATGATGCTCCAAGGTATATGCTCAGCACTATCCAGACCTGGATGTTATGCTCCAAGAGTAGCCCAGCAGTGCGTATATATAGGTCTCATGTATAGGCCTTGGTCTCATGGATAGGTTAAATGATAGCCCCTAAGACTCACCAAAGCTGAGCAGGGTTGGCTGAGTGCCAAATTGATTTTTTTTCTCTGGCTCCTAGTCTTGGTTGGATGATGCTTCTAGGTACAAGAGAGGTAGTGCTTAAAAATGAGATATTTTCTCGCGACGTCATGAGGCGGTGTGTACTGGTAGTTTGTGCTTGGCCATCTATTTGTCCCAGCATTGGAGGCTATGGTTCATGTATTCACTTTTCCAGCTCATCTTACCCATCCATCAGCATATCTAAAACCAGGCAGTACTAAGAAATAATGTTTATAGTATATGGAATGAAATCGTACTTCCAGGCGATTTCATCCCAAAATTTGGTGAGGGGTAATGAAACAGATATTCTGTTCCTCATATAAATATTCAAAAGATCCCCTCCCCATTCAAAAATGTCTAGCGTGATTCAGTCTAATTGGGAACGCAATAAAGCTGTGAGTTGTTAAAAAAAATCATATTTTTAATTTTGTGATTGATGAATTTGAATAAAATGTTATATCGTCTTATTTTATTTTATTTTTTATCTGTCTCAATAAAAAAAAAGAAATTAATTATCCAATCATTAAAAAGAAAGAAAAAAGATACTTGAGTTAAACTGAGGCAGTATTCAAATTAGGCACGTTGTTAAAAAAAAAAAAAAGAACTTTCGTCTTACACAGAGAAGCAGAACATATTGAATTTTTTTTTTTAAAAAAGAAAGTGTATTACTTAATCCTTTTGACAAATTAAAATATAGCTTTAACTAAACGTGAAAATGGAAAAAGAAAACTTTGCTAGAGGAATTATAATAACAATGGGGTAATTTAGCGGCTTCACTCTCTCCACGCTGTGCCATGACTTTCCATTGATGAAATAACCCGCCTTCTTTTGAGTAAAATGGACTGCAAAACTGGAAGGTAATTATGTTATAAGAATGTTTAGACATCTTTACCATGAACTATAAATTGACATCATGAAATATCTACATAAAAATTATTTTTATAAAATATTTTTATCATATGTTATAAAGTGAAGTTATGAAATAATTACATAGAGTTTATTTTATAAAATATTAAAACATCTTTAACATATGTTATAAAGTGAAGTTATAAAGTAGTTGCGTAGGATTTATTTTGTAAAATATTAGAATATGTTTATCATACGTTATAAAATGAAGTTATGAAATGGTTATGTGCAAATTTATTTATAAAAATATTTGAACGTATTTACTATATGGATTAAAATATGCTTTAATTGCATACTACTTCTATCTGAGTAATGTAACAGAACTTATGTGTATGAATATATTGTCATATTTGATTAAATTAGAAATGTTTCAATTACTAAATGATAAATGCTCCACAAGCCAAACAGAGTTTATGTGTAAGAATATACTTTTATATTTGGCTAAATTATAAATGTCTCAATTATCAAATGATAAATGCTCTACAAACCAAGAACTGCTGAGTTCAAATGTCTACCAATCGGTAATAATTCATAAAATGATGAAATGCTCTATAAATCATGAATACTTGACTGCTTCTAAGCTTCTTATAATGTAACAGAGTTTATGTGTAAGAATATACTTTTATATTTGGCTAAATTATAAATGCCTCAATTATCAAATGATAAATGCTCTACAAACCAAGAATTGTTGAGTCCAAATGTCTACCAATCGGTAATAATTCATAAAATGATGAAATGCTCTATAAATCATAAATACTTGACTGCTTCTAAGCTTCTTATAATGTAACAGAGTTTATGTGTAAGAATATACTTTTATATTTGGCTAAATTATAAATGCCTCAATTATCAAATGATAAATGCTCTACAAACCAAGAATTGCTGAGTTCAAATGTCTACCAATCGGTAATAATTCATAAAATAACAAAATGTTATATAAATCATAAATGCTTAACTATTTCCAAGCTTCTTCTCATAAAGGAATACAAAAATGAACTATTGTTGAATTAGGATATTTCCAAGCTTCTTCTCATAAATGGATTCAAAATGAACTATTGTTGAATTAGAATATTTCCAAGCTTCTTCTCATAAATGGATTCAAAATGAACTATTGTTGAATTAGAATATTTCCAAGCTTCTTCTCATAAATGGATTCAAAATGAACTATTGTTAAATTAGAATATTTCCAAGCTTCTTCTCATAAATGGATCCAAAATGAATTATTGTTGAATTAGAATATTTCCAAGCTTCTTCTCATAAATGGATTCAAAATGAATTATTGTTGAATTAGAATATTTCCAAGCTTCTTCTCATAAATGGATTCAAAATGAATTATTGTTGAATTGACTATTTCCAAGCTTTTTCTCATAATTGAATTTGTAAATGAACTATTGATAAAAAAAAAGGAACTGCTTCTACCTCTTTTATAAGTAAAATAAAAATGAGTTATCATGTGGATAGAAATGAATTTCGTTAGAAATTGCAAATTAATTGTTATTTAATAAATTTTTTTTTGTTACTAAAAATTAAATTGGTTATCCAGTTATCCAATTTTGTTTTATTTTATTGCATCACTCACCAATTATAGCACTGGTTCATGAGAATCTCATGCCCTCTGAGCTACGTCTGACATAACTAGACCTTGGCAAGTCATGATGTAGTGAGACGGAACTCTAATGGTGCTTTTTGGGAAACCAAACATAGAAATATTTAGATGTTTCCAGTCTCTATCGTACTACATCCTCTGATGAGCAGGAAATATTGTTGTAGGAGGCATTAACATCTGCATTAGGAATGTCAATTGATAGCTCCTTCCTACAACATGCTCATCAGAAAATTGTTACAGCTGACGTAATAAAACGGTTGTACGCGGGTCCGGTTACAATATATATATATATTTATTTATAAGCAGGTCCAAAGGCATCTTAGATAGATGTAAAAGGAGACATCAAGAGCACTTATAATGCTTAAACTTGAAGGTTTATTTTGATCAATCAAAGTAACATTATGATTGCCACATTTAACATGTGTAAAAACAAAAAGATAGAAACAAATGATGGATGAAAATAATGCTTAAACTTGAAGGTTTATTTTGATCAATCAAAGTAACATTATGATTGCCACATTCAACATGTGTAAAAACAAAAAGAAACAAATGTGAATGAAATAAGTAAGGGATTCCTTACTTATTTCATCAATCATTTGTTTCTATCTTTTTGTTTTTACACATGTTAAAGGTGGCAATCATAATGTTACTTTGATTGATCAAAAAAATGTGGCAATCATAATATTACTTTGATTGTTCAAAATAAACCTTCAAGTTTAAGCATTATAAGTGCTCTTGATCTCTCCCTTTACATCTATGTGGAAATGCCTTTGGATCTGCTTGTTTTATAATGGTATATGATTCTTCATATTGTTGGCAAAATTTTTGATATTTGTTCTCTCAGGTTTACTCATGTGATCTCCTACTTTACCTCACGTGATCTTCTACTTTTTAATTGTGTGGATTTTTTTTATTCCTTTGTTTGATCTTGTCCATAAGTTGCTTATGGAGTTTTTGTCTATCTTGTTTTACATTTATTTCATTATGTATAACTGTTGGTTTATGTTTTACAAATAGTATCAGTGTGAGATGATGAAAGTGTAGTCTAATGGGTGTGAATCCAGTTGATTCTTTTACACTCCAATTTATGTAATTAACTATATGCTTTGTTTGCTTTACATACCCCTTATGCTCATCCTCTTGGCAAGTCCTAAATAACCATCTAAACTCCTGCATGACACGTTCACAATGGCTGATCTGTGGATTTCTAATGGATGTGAATACATGCTTGATTTGAAATTTTTCCACTTATTTCTTCCATTCTTTGATAGGAAAGGAATGTCTTGATATGTTAATATGCCTCTAGAATTTCCAATCTCCACAAAATTGGAAGGGGTCTAATACTTTCATGGTATCTCTAATATTAGCTTGGGATATTGGGTATGCAGAAACATATTTAAAATAGGGATCATATGTGTCTAATAAGTTTTTCTTTGGTTGTTTTCTATTCTATTGTGTCAGCAGCTTTATGGGACTATTTATATGAAAAAGCACATAAATATGCTGTTTATGTGGCTGCTTCTTTTAGATCTATATGCAAAAGCACAGAAAGAGGCCATTTAAATGTGGCAGCCAGCTCCGATGGCATTAATTTCTATGCTATAATGCAGAGAAAAGATGCCATTTATTGGTGGCCCACAATTCAATGTTTGCTACAGTATCATGGGAAGGTTTCTAGACTTCATCCTGCCACAACTCTTCATATATGCTTATCAAATGAATTAGTTTACAAGTGATTTGACCTACTCTTACCCACTAACAATTGTCAACCTGCTGCCATACTTCCCTTCACAATGTGGAACCTTCAAAAAATTCAGAAAGGTATGTCCAAGCAAGATTTTGACAAGCTCACACAGAAAGTCACATATTTACAAGAACACATCCACAACAAATAAAATGCCTGACAGGTTGAAATCGGCCCAATTGCTGTTCACAGAAGCCAGCCTGCATGGGGAATTAATTACTTCTACTGAAATAGAATATTTACAATAAGGTAGGTTAATTTATAAAGTTTTAATGTGAAAAGGCATACTATCTGGTCTACATTGCATGATGAAGATGAAACTTTTTGGCCACTTACAGTTAAAGCTTTTTAGATTTTGGGTAGCATAAAATTGTTCCCAACTAAATTATAAAAATTGCTTAAGGAAATGAATGAATTACATATACCTTTGGAAAAATTATCTGACTGTAAAAGAGACCAAAAGAAATTGTCCAAAGAATACATTTATTAATCTTTAAAAACTGATCAAGTTGGAAATTATTAATTGTCCCATTAATATCCGTACAAATAGTCTTTCAAAGATAGCTATTGTAATAAATCAATAAATAAATAAATAATTACTTTTTTTTTTCAAAAATAACTCAAAAAAGTAAAAGTCGGTTCAGTAATAAAAAGTAAAAGTCGGTTCAGTAATTAAAGCATTACCAGCATTTTTTACCACCATGATGTAAAATTGTTTCAGTAAATGTTATTAAGGAAATAAATTAATTAGAATAACCCATATGATTATTATTTTTTCACAAAGAATGGGGTGGGCCTGGTAATGTTATATTTATGGGTTTTTGCTTAGCATCAATGCCATCAAGTGGCTGACATGATAGAATAGAAAAGAACTATTTCTTTTTATTAAATGGTGGCAAAGGTCCATAATAGTCAATTACTGAGATCTCATTTGGACTTTATGGTATTACTGATTTCATTGAGTTAACGTAATTATGGTTTATTAGCTTAGCTTGAAGCATTCTAGATAATCTTGAAGTGATTTTAAGATGTTTCGATATACTTTTGGCCAGTAGAATCAGTTTTTTTAGTGCATGTTCTGTTTTATGGGCAATAAGGTGTCCATAGAGACAATGTACATATTTTAGAAGTGAGGCCCTTATTGACCTAGATATTACTACCCTCCACTACTCATAGAGCAATACATCCAATAATAGTACAATATGAATTAAAGAATGCAAGTTCTTTAACAATTTACATCTTTAGTTATTTAGTTAATTCACAGAGAGGAGTGCAATATGTGAAGACAACAGAAATAATAATGAAGATAACTGATAGCATTCTATTTAATTCAGAGTTTCACTTAATTCTGATCTGTAGTCTTTTACGTAGTTGTCACATGTAATGTGGCATAATTTAACTCATGTATGAAAGATATTCTTTACAGACAAGAGCAATTCTATTATTTCATTTAATTTTAGGTGAGTCAAAGCATTATAAATATATTTCTATTCATGTTATCCAAATCTAGGTTTGAATCCATAATATAAGCACATTTATCCTAGGTTCATTGGTTATCCATTTCAGGATTTGAATCGGTCGATATAAGCACATTTATATCCATTGGTTATTCAGGTAAAATATAAGGGTATGTATTTCCATCTGTCCAGATATCAATTCATCTTGCAAATGCATTTATTTGGTATTTCTGATTTCATAAGACATATATATAACCTATACACATCAATAACTCCAGGTATATCATTGTACATTTAACTGTGACACATTGTTTTGGTATTCTTACTTCTCAACTCGTATATATAAGATGTTTTAATTCCGTTTTTATATTCCTTTTCTCAGAGTTTTCAAATAATAAATAAAAAAATTTAAAAAAAATGATTTTATTAATCTTTCAACTTATATAAGTATGTGGTTCATTATACACGTATAACCATTAACTTTTATTGATGTACTAATTCATATTTAAATGTTTGAATTTATTCATAATATAGCATAAATTTACTAAATACATTCATTTTGTATATTTTCTAATTTCATCTGGATTATAAACACGTTATTATAATTTAGTTAATTATAGTTATATGTAATAGATCAGCATTTGTAATTCTTCCAGGTATATTTATTTTTATATCAGCAATACAAATAGTTATAAGTATTCATTTTTATTTTATTTTAATTCAGATGTATCTGCATATAAGAAGTTAATCATTTATGATTTACCTTATTAAAAATGCCTTTTGATTATAGATATTTAAGACATTTACATATGTATAATTTGTCACTAATAAAATGCATTTTCTCATACCTATAATTATTCTTAATTTATTTTAAGAAAGATGTTTTGTCCTTTTTTTTATAAACACATATAAGTATTGAATATTTCAAGAAATTATTACCTTATTTTATTCAGTTTGTTCCTTCACTTCACATTACTACTTCATTCAAAAACAGGTTGGTTTCTTTGAGTTGAATGGCATTATTTATTTCTATGATGTTCACTCAGGTGAGTCTTGGAGATTCATGGCTGTGGACAAAGAGAGGAAGCTATTACGATTAGCCTTCCATCATTATGCCTTATTAATACTTTTATTTTTATCATTAGCAATATGGTGTTAAATATTATATTCCAAGGTGAGTAAAAACAGTTGTCGGTGACTAAAAACAGTTGTCAACTACACAGTTAAACAACAATTAGATAAAAAAATTTAACTTTTTAACCTTTCACTTTTCTTAACCTTTTAACTCCTTTTAAAATAAATTTTTAAAAATCTGAATTTCAAACTCAACTATTTATACTCTAATCTCTGGATTGATTCAGCAGTACTCGTACTATATCTGATTTGTTACACAGCTCTCATTTAAGCCTGAGTGCTTTTCTCTTTTTAAGGATTGGACACTACTTTTCATAGGACAGATAAGGAATCATGAGGATTAAGCCATGTTTTTCAATTTGATAACTTTGCCTCAAACGAATATTATATTTTGTACAACAACATCATTTCAAAAATTAAAAATGTAATATTTTAATAAATCCCAGCTTTTATTTATATCATAATTTAAAATGATAACATCAATAATGGTTTATCTTTTTTTTACAATTATAGAAAATAATGATTTTCTTTTAACTTTAAACTTTTTGCTTTTTTTCTTTTTTAAAAAAAAATATATAAGATCAACTTCTTTTTTATACATCTCCTTTTTTTAGGTGGGAGGTTAAAATGAATCTTAGAACACACATGTGAAACAGAGTTTCTGTTTCATTACCCCCTACCAAATTTTGGGATGAAATCGCCTGGAAGTACGATTTTATTTCACATAATATATGTGTCATTTTTCATTATTGCATCTCTACTGGTTTTAGATGTGCTGATGAAATGGGTAAGATGAGCCAGAAAAGTGAATACATGAACTATGGCCTCCAATACTAGAATAAGCAAATGGCCAAGCACAAACTACTAGTACACATTGCCCCATGATGTCATGAGAAAATATTTCATTTTTAAGCACTACCTCTCTTGTACCTAGAGGGATCATCCAACTAAGAGTAGGATCCAGAAAAAAATTGGCACTGAGCCAACCCTGCTCAGCTTCTGTGAGTCTTAGGGGCTAATTCATTTGGTTTATTCATGATACCAAGGCCTATTCATGAGGCCTATATATACACACCACTGGACTACTCTAGGAGTTCAACATCCAGATTTGGATAGTGCCGAGCATATACTTTGGAGCATCATGAACACAATGCATCCAAGCAGCTCTGCTCAATCATCCATCCACCCAATACAAAAAACACAAATTCATGCATCAATACATCCCACTCACAAACTTTTTTCATCAGCTATCTTTATTTTATTGTTCAGTATTTTAACTACAACCTGGCTTGAAAGATCGATAATCATGATCAGTTCTCCTATGACATCTTTCTCTGTTTTGAGGTGATGGACTTCTATTTTGTCCTATTTTGAGGTGTTTTTCAAGCCATACATCATCATGGTGTCTTGTGTTTCTAGTGACACCTTTCTGCAAATTTATCATTGCTATTTAATCTTTTTATCACCTGGGTTTGGTATGGGTTATGCATATTGCCTGTTGAATATCTTCTTTGCCTTTTCCATGGTGATATCCCATTTCTTTAGTGATGATACCATGGTGGTGGGTCATAGTTTCTATATTTACAAGGAGGCATTTTCCTTTTGTACCTGATGGCTCCTATTCTAGGCCCACCATCTCATTTATAGGGAGGTTTGCTCTGTGGTTGCTTTGCTCCTCCATCCTTGATTGCTGATGCACTGCAACTATCATAGGCTGTTAATAGTTCAGCAACCTGCTCAATAGATCAACGATCAGTCCCAATTAGCATACTTTCTATATAACTTGGGAAGCTGTGCCATATCAATCTAATAATCTGGTGTTCAGATAGGGGGTCAGATGTCAAGGCTTTTAACCTGGCCACCTGTCTTTTAAAGAAGGGTGTATAAGGTTCTCCAGGTGGACATTTCTCCTGGGACACCTTGTATTTAATCCCTCCTGATCATCATCATTCCAGCAACAGCTTATTAGTGCTCCTTTAAAATCATCAAAATTTGTAGGTTAGGTGAACAGTGAATCCCACCATGCTTGTGCTGCACCTCTGTCAAAACATTAATACTAAAGTACCTCTCAAAACTTTTTACATATTCTATATATAGGTGCTTCATTACAGCTCCCTGAAAAAGTTCTGATTTTTAAGAATTGATTTATAATTTCAGACATCTGGTTGGTTATAGGGACTTCATGACTAACTTGATAATTCTGTTCTTGACATTTTTTGGGACTGTTTGTGTTTTCAATTTCATTCTCATAGTTTTATAGTTAAGTAGATATAAAAGGTGGTTGCCGAAGGGTTGCATTAGATCCTAAGATATAGGTGCAGTGCTCTCAGATTCAAAGTTCCTTATTGATGAAGGGCACAAGCCAGAAACTAGTCTGGGGATATTGGATGAGTAGGCATTAGATATGGATTTTATGCACAAGCCTTCTGGCAACCATTGATTACTCTGGTTGGCACAGAGTGGCACTACTGTATGGAGAGTTTTGCCTTGTTTACCCATAATATCAGGTAAATTAATGCCATATTTTAGGAAGATATTAATTATGTTGGGTAAACATTTTTCTCTTGTATAAAATAACTAAGTTTATAAGTCAGATACCTAGAAGAAATGAATTTTCTCACTTAATTAAGACTATGACAAAACATTCTTTTGTTTTGTTTATTATTTAGAATTAAATCTTTTGAATAGATCTCACAACTTTCTCTCCAACAAAGTATTTTCTTTTACATCATGACAAGGTACACCCCACATTTAGTAATTAATAAAGTAGGAAATATTTTCTTAATTAAAGACGTTTATAAATAAATATGGTCACATGATTTTATAATTATATGTTATATAAAAATATACTTCTTGATACAAAATGTTTTTCATTATTTTTATAAATTAAACTATCTTCACTTTAATATTTAGTTGCTTAATATATAAGTTAAATAAAATAAAATTTAATTTGCTATGTAATTATATCAATAATAATATTTTAAAATTTTAAAGATTTTAAATTTTAAGAATAGGATTTACCATATTTATGATTATATTTCTGAGATAACTTTAAATCAAATTTATATAATATGAAAGCTAGAACAAACTTACTAGCTCAAATATATGGATTTTATGATTTATTAATTCTTGTAAATTTGTTTATTATAAAAAGCTTTATAAAGTGACATTCAAGTGTTTAAAATGTTAAGCTCAACCTTAAGATGATCACCAGTGGGTTAATGTTCCACTATTGTTGGTCATTTGATAGGTTACAAGTAGATACATTAATGTTTCATCAAATAATTTATGTTTTCAAAACTCATATGTAACTTTTTTTAACTTTATTTACTTTTAGATGAGCAAAAGTCTTCTACTTCACCTAACACATTGATCATTGCAGTTGTGTTTGTTATGGGTGCATTTTTCTTATTCTTTCTAATGGCAACTAAAATTATTTACATAAAAATGGTTGAAATTTTCAGAAAAAGTAAGTGTTAATATTAAAATTTATTTATATAATACATTTCTATACATTCATTCTACTAAACATGGATGTTTTAATTATTACCAACTGCAAGATAAACCACAAATGTAAATAAGGAAAATAATTAGATTAAAAATTAGCATATATCATAGTTTAAAAAACATACATGTGTATTATGTGGTCAATCTAGATCAATGTAAGTAGGTTAAATGGTATGTGGTAAAGTTATACTATTATAAACCCAAGCTATTGTTATTCCAAAGACAAATCATCCATTTTTATTACTACTGGGTAAAATAATAATGAATAGACAGTAATATGGCTATAAGGACAAGATTTCTATGCTCTCTTTTTAGATTGGTAGAATACTATAGAAGCTCAACAAATTAAATCCAGAATCAAGAAGTTAAGAAATAGCAAAGAAGTGTTGTGATAATGATGCCACCGTACTTTTTTTTTTTAATTTTTAATAAGCTTAAACGATATATAAAGATTGAGATGGCATGTTCATATTCAATAGCCATTCCACTTATCTTAATTATAAACTCATTGTAGGAAACACATCTTAACAGGTATTATCATTACATATTAAGCATTAATTTCAATATGAAACTAAATTGCATTTATTTTAAATTTAACTTTGAAGAAGATAAGTTAGACATTGTAGTATAATATCTTCATAGCATTGATATTTTCTAACACATATCAAAAGAATTTCTTAATTTAAATATCATACAACAATTTTTTTTGTTCAAAAGACAAAATATAACAAAAAATAGCAATAGTTAATTTTCGGATATGCTTTTAACAGCAGTAATTTATCCTATTTACTTTAATTCAGATCCACACAATTTAAGTTTGAAAAATGAATAGACAGTAATTCTATTGTGTTTGCATTTTTTTAATTTCTGGTTTATGAGCTTTATCAATGAGAAGCTTTGGATCTGTAGCACTTATACATCCATTAGCATTTACAAAATGCCTTAAAGATTTGAACTCATCAATTTCCTTGTAACACCACATGTGTTCTATTAGACAAGTATCTATATATTTTAGTGAGTTTATTATTATAAAAATTACAATCACATTAAACACTTTACCTAGGATGATCCATTTTATATAAATATATATGTAATAAATTATCATTTGATGTCTATATTTTTTCTAAGCAATATACATAATTATATAATTAATATTTTAATTTGCGAACCGCAGATAGTTGAAAATTAAAATAAATTGAGATACTGCTGACACTGCACTCATTAAAATATCTATATGACAGCCAATCAGAATGTCATGATAGCCATCTAAACGACAATCAAACCTAAACACACATCAAAGATTTTACAAGAAAAGAACAGCCACCCTTATCTCAACTTTTCTTTCTATATATCTAAGCCAGTCATAAGTAATTAGATTTGAAAGTTTGAAGCTTTAAATATCTTTACAAATAACTCACTGAGTCTAAATCATAAACATGCAATGTGAATTCCTATGATTTACTACGTAGTAGTTTTTAGAATACATAACAAGCAGTGAAGTATGTAAATAATATTTTAATTTGTGAAGCGCAGATTGTCGAAAATTGAAATAAATTGAGATACGTACTGAACCTCACTGCACTCATTAAAATATGTATATGACAGCCAATCAGAATGTCATGATAGCCATCTAAATGACAATCAAACCAAAATGCACAACAAAGATTTTACGAGAAAAGGGCAGCCATCCTTATCGCACTTTTGTTTCTATATATCTAAGCCAGTTGTAAGTATTTAGATTTGAAAGTTTGAAGCTTTAAATATCTTCACAAATAACTCACTGAGTCTAAATCATAAACATACAACGTGAAATCCTATGATTTATTAATATTTTAATAGTAATATGTTATGTATTCTAAATAATAATGTTATGTATTCTAAAAACTACTACATAGTAAATCATAGGATTTCACATTGTATGTTTATGTTTTAGACTCAGTGAGTTATTTATGAAGATATTTAAAGATTCAAACTTTCAAATCTAAATACTTACGACTGGCTTATATATATAGAAAGAAAAGTTGAAATAAGGGTGGCTGCTTTTTTCTCATAAAATCTTTGTTGTGTGTTTAGGTTTGATTGTCGTTTAGATGACTATCATGACATTCTGATTGGCTGTCATATACGTATTTTAATGAGTGCAGTGAGGTTCAGCTGTATCTCAATTTATTTCAATATTATAATTATATAATTGAATATTTACAAATACAGTAATTCAATAATTAAAAATTTTATTTACTTAGGAGCACTTTTGATTATCCTAATAATCTTTGTCAACTAACACTTTGAAATGCTAACCTTTCCACAATTCTGTGATCTTAATGTTTGCTGCCTGTCTGTTAATTAAGTCATGTTTGTATTTGTATATTAGCATAGCTTCCATTATTTTCCTTTTATTGTTATTTTTTTCAATTTGCAATATTTTTACATTATTAAAATTGAAGTCAAAAATATAAATATATGACTTATTATGGTCGTAAAAACAGATGCTGAAATATTAACTACTTTACAACTTTGTTTTCATTTCTGAACCTATTTTAATAACAGCAAGTGCTCTTTAGTTTTTTTTTCAATGTACATCTTGATTCACCTATATATCCAGTACCACGCCTACATATCTATTTATAAATGACACAATTTTTATTTATAAATGAGGTTTTATCTTTAGAGTTATTTTTAATTTGTTTATTGTAGGAGGTATGTAAAATGCAATATCACATATACCTTTATAAATATTCCTTATAAAATTTACTTGATCAGTCAAAATATATGGTACTGATATCAATATTTTTTATTAGCAGGAGAATCACTATTATTATTAAAATTTTTATTCTTATATATATATATATATATATAAGAGATTTTAATACAAAACAGGGTTTTAGAACAAACAATGTTAGTCTTCCCTGATTTTAATAAACCATTCATTATTCAGACAGTAGTGTTTATGGATTAGGGGTAACTCTATTCCAGATTCAAAAGGATGGCCAACCTGGCATCCTCTATTTCATCAGGTGGCTCCTAAAAGGTTTAGAAATAAATTACACAGTTACTGAGACGGAAGCTTTAGAAATAGTGTGGGCCTTTCAAAAATGTTGACAAATTCCTTTCACATCAGAAGTGATAGTGATAACTGACCACAAGAACCTTGAATAGCTGAATCACAGCTACCTGACCAACAGTTGCCTAGTCAGATGGAGTTGGTTGCTACAGGAATTCAATTACACAGTGCAATACTGAAATAATTGAGAGAGTGCAAATCTCTCAAGCACTTATGACTACAACCAGCCAATCAAATCTAAGATTTGATTGGCTGGTTGTAGTCATAAGCGCTTAAGAGATTTGCACTCTCTCAATTATTTCAATATTGACTGTGCTTTATAAAAATAATATTATTTACAGTGCAATACTGTAAATGATCCAAAAACATTGTAGCTGACATTCTTAGGCAAAATGCATGTAACTCAAAAAAACCACCTATCAGTAGATAATGTTTACATTACTAATGTCAATATAATGATTGATAATAGTGTGGAGAACAATTTAGAAACCTACCCAAGCTACAGTCTAAAGACACAGATCTCAATCCAGTCATTAAGATTTTGAAAGGAGAGAAAGTTCTAAATGCACAAAAAGATCTTGCTCTTTATAAGTTATTGAAGGTGGTCTTACTCTATAACATAAAGCAAGATAGAGATGAGTGGAAGGTAGTAATACCTAAAGCACCTAGTCCTACTCATCAAGTATATACCCTGCCTGTGCAGACACTATGGTGCCTACAAGACAGAACACACCTTTAAGAACTGGTTCTACTGGCCAAAAATATACCAAGACATTTTGAGATATCTCTGAGACTGTCTGGTGTGCTTGCAAGACAAGCCAGAGAACCAAAACTACAGTAACCCCATGAAATATATTATACCAAGATCCTAGCAATTGTCTATTATGGGCCCCATTTAACAAGCAAAAGTATTTGTTAGTCATTTACAATCTTTTCTCCAAGTACATTTCCACTTACCCAATACCCCAAGATAATACTAGACATACAATCAAAGTACTAGACACCCTCCAGTTTATGGTGAGAGGAAATCCTATGACCATTTTAACAGATCATGGTAGCCCTTACCTATCCAAAAAATGAAAAAAATGGGTAGAAAAATAACTGATAAAAACATGCTCACATCTATTAGGAATCCACAATCAAACCCTAGTGAATATGTAATGTGGGAGCATTGATGTTTGTTTAGGACTTACCTAGAGAATAAACATATGGGGTGGATAAAGCAAATTGAAAGTGTAATCAATTACATTGACTGGAGCATAAACAAATTGGGGATTGACACTCATTAGATTATACCTTAATCAACCTAAACCCACACTATTTATGAAATACCAACTGATGCTTACACATACTAAAAGTGATAAAGAAAAGAGAATATAAATGGCTCATGCATAGGGCTGATCAAAGAAATGAAAATATAAAGAAAATCTCATATAATTTTAAAGTAGGAGACAAGGTCTTTATAAATGTTCCACATTTAAGTAAATAGCAGGAAAACAAATACAAGTTTTATCACCCATGTGAAGGACCCTACACTATTGTGAAACAATCAGATCTAAATACATTCTGGATGAATATTGAAGGAGAGATCAGGGGTATGTATAATGCCTGTATCTTGAAGCCATATTTTGAAAACTCCATATAACCATGTAATTATTATATCCAATGAGTATACCAGCCAAAAGATAGGAAAAGGTGATAAATGAAGCATGAAGGGAAATGGACTTACCATCAAAAAATGCATATCTAGGGTAAATAATTTTGATGAGAGTATGCCCAGGTAACTGATCAGAAGCAACAACTGGATTACCTTGAACCTAACCAAGATGTAGGAGTTAATCTATACTAAATAATGGACACTCCAATATTTAGTTAGATCTTTGAAAAAAATCCAGTTATTTTGAGAAAGAGCAGAAGATATCTATGTGCCATCTATAACAGATACAAGTCCAAACTGTAAGGCCATCAATAATAATAAACAGCGGAAAAAAAACCTAGATCTAATTTGCATCTTATAAGGAAGTGCCTAGCAGTGAAATGAGTCATGAAGCAGCATGAATATGTCTGAGGAATATAAAAAGAAAGGAGTATGTTTTGAAACTCATTTAAATGTCAGGCATTCTGACATTCAATACATACCTACACTAGTATAAGTGTTAAAATTTTGACTATGAATTAAAATTTCAACCTTGTAAGGAAAAGAAGTTGTAAGGGTAGCTTATGATCCTAAAAAATAGCCTATTTTAAAATGTACACTGAGTCAAGCTTATCTAAAGCTTATGCTTAATCAACAAGTTCTTGAACCTATGTTATTTGTTTCTTTTTTTTGCATACATATATACATTAGCAATATTGGTGTTATTAAATTGTGAAATAGTAAATATCACAACAAATTAATTTTTTTTAAGAAATCCAATATGATAAAAAAAAGTAATAAAGACTAGAAGAAAATGCTTTTAAAAAAATCATATATATATATATATTGTAACCGGACCCGCATACAACCCTTTTATTACGTCAGCTGTAACAATTTTCTGATGAGCATGTTGTAGGAAGGAACTATCAATTGACATTCCTAATGCAGATGTCAACGCCTCCTACAACAATATTTCCTGCTCATCAGAGGATGTAGTATCATAGAGACTGGAAACATCTAAACATTTATATGTTTGGTTTCCCAAACAGCGCCATTAGAGTTCCATCTCACTACAACCTGACTTGCCAAGGTCTAGTTATGTCAGACGTAGCTCAGAAGGCATGAGATTCTCATGAACCAGTGCTATAATTGGTGAGTGATGCGATAAATAAACAAAACTGGACAACTGGATAACCAATTTAATTTTTAGTAACAAAAAAAATTTATTAAATAACAATTAATTTGCAATTTCTAACGAAATTCATTTCTATCCACATGATAACTCATTTTTATTTTACTTATAAAAGAGTTAGAAGCAGTTCCTTTTTTTATCAATAGTTCATTTACAAATTCAATTATGAGAGAAAGCTTGGAAATAGTCAATTCAACAATAATTCATTTTGAATCCATTTATGAGAAGAAGCTTGGAAATATTCTAATTCAACAATAATTCATTTTGAATCCATTTATGAGAAAAAGCTTGGAAATATTCTAATTTAACAATAATTCATTTTGGATCCATTTATGAGAAGAAGCTTGGAAATATTCCAATTCAACAATAGTTCATTTTGAATCCATTTATGAGAAGGAGCTTGGGAATATTCTAATTCAACAATAGTTCATTTTGAATTCATTTATGAGAAAAAGCTTGGAAATATTCCAATCCAACAATAGTTCATTTTGAATTTATTTATGAGAAGAAACTTGGAAACATCCTAATTCAACAATAGTTCATTTTTGTATTCCTTTATGAAAAGAAGCTTGGAAATATTCCAATTCAACAATAGTTCATTTTGAATCCATTTATGAGAAGAAGCTTGGGAATATTCTAATTCAACAATAGTTCATTTTTGTATTCCTTTATGAGAAGAAGCTTGGTAGCAGTTAAGCATTTATGATTTATATAACATTTTGTTATTTTATGAATTATTACCGATTGGTAAACATTTAAACTCAGCGATTCTTGGCTTGTGAAGTATTCATCATTTGGTAATTAAAGCATTTATAATTTAGTCAAATATAAAAGTATATTCTTATACATAAACTCTGTTACATTATAAGAAGCTTAGAAGCAGTCAAGTATTTATGATTTATAGAGCATTTCATCATTTTATGAATTATTACCAATTGGTAGACATTTGAACTCAACAATTCTTGGTTTGTAGAGCATTTATCATTTGATAATTGCATTTATAATTTAGCCAAATATAGAAGTATATTCTTACACATAAACTCTGTTTGGCTTGTGGAGCATTTATCATTTAGTAATTGAAGCATTTCTAACTTAATCAAATATAACAGTATATTCATACACATAAGTTCTGTTACATTACTCAGATAGAAGTAGTATGCAATTAAAGCATTTTTTAATCCATATAGTAAATATGTTCAAATATTTTTATAAATAAATTAGCGTATAACCATTTCATAACTTCATTTTATAACGTATGATAAACATGTTCTAATATTTTACAAAATAAATCCTACGCAACTATTTTATAACTTCACCTTATAACGTATGATAAAGATGTTTTAATATTTTATAAAATAAACTCTATGTAATTATTTCATAACTTCACTTTATAACGTATGGTAAAGATGTCTTAATACTTTATTAAACAAAATGTATACAACCGTTTCATAACTTCACTTTATAACATATGATAAAAATATTTTATTATTTTATAAAAATAATTTTTATGTAGATATTTTATGATGTCAATTTATAATTCATGGTAAAGATGTCTAAACATTCTTATAACATAATTACCTTCCAGTTTTGCAGTCCATTTTACTCAAAAGAAGGCGGGTTATTTCATCAATGGAAAGTCATGGCACAGCGTGGAGAGAGTGAAGCCGCTAAATTACCCCATTGTTATTATAATTCCTCTAGCAAAGTTTTCTTTTTCCATTTTCACGTTTAGTTAAAGCTATATTTTAATTTGTCAAAAGGATTAAGTAATACACTTTCTTTTTAAAAAAAAAATTCAATATGTTCTGCTTCTCTGTGTAAGATGAAAGTTCTTTTCTTTTTTTTTTAACGACGTGCCTAATTTGAATACTGCCTCAGTTTAACTCAAGTATCTTTTTTCTTTCTTTTTAATGATTGGATAATTAATTTCTTTTTTTTTTAAAAAAAAATTTAATATGTTCTCCAGTTGTCCAGTTTTGTTTATTTATCACATCACTCACCAATTATAGCACTGGTTCATGAGAATCTCATGCCTTCTGAGCTACGTCTGACATAACTAGACCTTGGCAAGTCAGGTTGTAGTGAGATGGAACTCTAATGGAGCTGTTTGGGAAACCAAACATATAAATGTTTAGAAGTTTCCAGTCTCTATGATACTACATCCTCTGATGAGCAGGAAATATTGTTGTAGGAGGCGTTGACATCTGCATTAGGAATGTCAATTGATAGTTCTTTCCTACAACATGCTCATCAGAAAATTGTTATAGCTGACGTGATAAAAGGGTTGTATGCGGGTCCGGTTACATTTGTCATCCAACTGTGAGGCTTTATCCAGCTAGCCTAACCATAGGCACCTATTACATTGTCATCCTTACTGTGAGGCCTTATCTGGCATAGGCCGGTTAATTTGCCACCCTACTGTGAGGCTCGATCTAGCTAGCCTACTCATAGGCATAAGCAGATCACGATTCCGTGATGTGAACAGTGCATATGATGTAGTGATGTAATTTGTTCAGGAAGGATGGAAAAATAAAAGTTTAAAAGAAAAACAAGACAGGAAAGAATGGCATAAAGAATGAAACAGGCATTTCAAAGAAGATGGAGTAAAGTCATGGTGTGGATGGAGAGAGAAGCTTACTGATTTAGAAAACAAAGGAAAAATGGTAAACATGGAGGCTCAGAAAACAGAAAAGATAGCTATGATAGCTCAGATAATAGAAATTATAAAAGCAGACCAAAAGAAAAGAGATAAGCAAAGAGAAGAAGTTATCAAACAAAGAGAAGAAGATAACCAAAAAAGGGATAAACAGAGAGAAGAAGATAACAAGCAAGCAATAGAAGTAAACCAAAGAATAGGAAAACAAATTATGGAAGTAGTGGAAAATCAGAATGAAAAGTTCAATCAGTTAATAAAAGAAACAACTCAGTCTAAAAAATTGGATGAGGAAGAAACTTTGGAATTTCCAACCAAAGATATTTTAAAGGAATCACAAATTGAAATTACAAAGAGTGATCTTGAAATTGTCAGTCTACCTTCAGGAAAACTTCTAATTGTGGAATATACCTCTAAAATTGAAAAGAAAGAAGCAGTATATACAGAAGCTGAGACTGAAATATCAAACACAGCTAAAGAGTTTCAAATGGATGAAAATAAATCTAATAAAGCAAAATTAAAATCTTCTGATTTTCAAGAAGATGAAAAACATGAAAATGAACATAATCAAAAACTTAATTCTCATATAACTAAGGATGTGTCCAATATAGAAGAAAATGTTTCAGAAAAATTGTCTGATATATGCTATGAAATAGTAACAGAGATAGAGAAAGAAACCATAAATTGGAAAGAAAAGTGTGTTAGTCCTCAGCCATATATAAAAATTATAAACAAAAGCTTAATAAACTCAAATCAAAAATTGAGTACAGAAAAAATATATATAAAGACAGTTATTAAAAATATAGTTGCTTACGCAGGAAAAGACACCAAAAAGGAATCTGAAAACTCGGGATTTATCAGTGTGAAAAAAATTAAACAACCAGAAACCTTTACAAATACCAAAAAAATAATTACTATGGCAGAAGAACCATTTAAAAAGAAACTTTTATGTAAAAATGAAATACCACCATGGAAGAGGAACAGGAGAAAATCCACAGATGGTGTTCATGGTCCATATCGGACGCGTATAATTAGGAGATCAAACAGTAACAAGGATCTCCAAAGAAAATATGGAAATGAAGAAGCAAGACACCACAGTAATGTTAAACATAATAAATTTTCAACAAAGAGACGATCCAGAAGTATGTCGACTCATAATATAAAAGAGGACTATAGGAGAACTGATCATGATCCTCAGTCTCTCCAAACCCAGTTGCAGTTATGATTCAGAATAAAATAGAGATAGCTGATGGAAAAGGGTTTGTGAGTGTGGTGTAGTGATGCATGAACTTGTGTTTTTCATGTTGAGATGGTGGATGATTGAGCGGAGCTGCTTGGATGCATTGTGTTATGGTGCTCCGAAGTATATGCTCAGCACTATCCAGACCTGGATATTGTGCTCTAAGAGTAGTCCAGCAGTGCGTATATATAGGTCTCATGTATAGACCTTGGTTTTATGGATAGGCCAATTGATAGCCCCTAAGACTCACTGAAGCTGAGCAGGGTTGGCTGAGTGCCAAATTGATTTTTTTTCTCTGGCTCCTATTCTTGGTTGGATGATGCTTCTAAGTACAAGAGAGGTAGTGCTTAAAAATGAGATATTTTCTCGTGACGTCATGAGGCGGTGTGTACTGGTAGTTTGTGCTTGGCCATCTACTTATCCTGGCATTGGAGGCTATGGTTCATTTATTCACTTTTCCAGCTCCTCTTACCTATTCATCAGCATATCTAAAACCAGACAGTACTGAGAAATAATGTGTATAGTATATGGAATGAAATCGTATTTCCAGGCGATTTCATCCCAAAATTTGGTGAGGGGTAATGAAACAGATATTTTGTTCCTCATATAAATATTCAAAAGATCCCCCCCATTCAAAAATGTCTAGCGTGATTCAGTCTAATTGGGAATGCAATAAAGCTGTGAGTTGTTAAAAAAAATCATATTTTTAATTTTGTGATTGATGAATTTGAATAAAATGTTATATCGTCTTATTTTATTTTTATTTTTTTTTTATCTGTCTCAATAAAAAAAAAAGAAATTAATTATCCAATCATTAAAAAGAAAGAATACTTGAGTTAAACTGAGGCAGTATTCAAATTAGGCACGTTGTTAAAAAAAAAAAAAAACTTTCGTCTTACACAGAGAAGCAGAACATATTGAATTTTTTTTTTTAAAAAAGAAAGTGTATTACTTAATCCTTTTGACAAATTAAAATATAGCTTTAACTAAATGTGAAAATCGAAAAAGAAAACTTTGCTAGAGGAATTATAATAACAATGGGGTAATTTAGCGGCTTCACTCTCTCCACGCTGTGCCATGACTTTCCATTGATGAAATAACCCGCCTTCTTTTGAGTAAAATGGACTGCAAAACTGGAAGGTAATTATGTTATAAGAATGTTTAGACATCTTTATCATGAATTATAAATTGACATCATGAAATATCTACATAAAAATTATTTTTATAAAATATTAAAATATTTTTATCATATGTTATAAAGTGAAGTTATGAAACGGTTGCATACATTTTGTTTAATAAAGTATTAAGACATCTTTACCATATGTTATAAAGTGAAGTTATGAAATAATTACATAGAGTTTATTTTATAAAATATTAAAACATCTTTATCATACGTTATAAGGTGAAGTTATGAAATAGTTGCATAGGATTTATTTTGTAAAATATTAGAACATGTTTATCATACGTTATAAAATGAAGTTATGAAATGGTTATACGCAAATTTATTTATAAAAATATTTGAACGTATTTACTATATGGATTAAAAAATGCTTTAATTGCATACTATTTCTATCTGAGTAATGTAACAGAACTTATGTGTATGAATATACTGTTATAATTGATTAAGTTAGAAATGCTTCAATTACTAAATGATAAATGCTCCTCAAGCCAAACAGAGTTTATGTGTAAGAATATACTTCTATATTTGGCTAAATTATAAATGCCTCAATTATCAAATGATAAATGCTCTACAAACCAAGAATTGTTGAGTTCAAATGTCTACCAATCGGTAATAATTCATAAAATGATGAAATGCTCTATAAATCATAAATACTTGACTGCTTCTAAGCTTCTTATAATGTAACAGAGTTTATGTATAAGAATATACTTTTATATTTGACTAAATTATAAATGTTTTAATTACCAAATGATGAATACTCCACAAGCCAAGAATCACTGAGTTTAAATGTTTACCAATCGGTAATAATTCATAAAATAACAAAATGTTATATAAATCATAAATGCTTAACTGCTACCAAGCTTCTTCTCATAAAGGAATACAAAAATGAACTATTGTTGAATTAGAATATTCCCAAGCTTCTTCTCATAAATGGATTCAAAATGAACTATTGTTGAATTGGAATATTTCCAAGCTTCTTCTCATAAAGGAATACAAAAATGAACTATTGTTGAATTAGGATGTTTCCAAGTTTCTTCTCATAAATAAATTCAAAATGAACTATTGTTGGATTGGAATATTTCCAAGCTTTTTCTCATAAATGAATTTAAAATGAACTATTGTTGAATTAGAATTTTCCCAAGCTTCTTCTCATAAATGGATTCAAAATGAACTTTTGTTGAATTGGAATATTTCCAAGCTTCTTCTCATAAATGGATCCAAAATGAATTATTGTTAAATTAGAATATTTCCAAGCTTCTTCTCATAAATGGATTCAAAATGAATTATTGTTGAATTAGAATATTTCCAAGCTTCTTCTCATAAATGGATTCAAAATGAATTATTGTTGAATTGACTATTTCCAAGCTTTCTCTCATAATTGAATTTGTAAATGAACTATTGATAAAAAAAAGGAACTGCTTCTAACTCTTTTATAAGTAAAATAAAAATGAGTTATCATGTGGATAGAAATGAATTTCGTTAGAAATTGCAAATTAATTGTTATTTAATAAATTTTTTTTGTTACTAAAAATTAAATTGGTTATCCAGTTGTCCAGTTTTGTTTATTTATCGCATCACTCACCAATTATAGCACTGGTTCATGAGAATCTCATGCCTTCTGAGCTACGTCTGACATAACTAGACCTTGGCAAGTCAGGTTGTAGTGAGATGGAACTCTAATGGCGCTGTTTGGGAAACCAAACATATAAATGTTTAGATGTTTCCAGTCTCTATGATACTACATCCTCTGATGAGCAGGAAATATTGTTGTAGGAGGCATTGACATCTGCATTAGGAATGTCAATTGATAGTTCCTTCCTACAACATGCTCATCAGAAAATTGTTACAGCTGACATGATAAAAGTGTTGTATGCGGGTCCAGTTACAATATATATATATATATATATATATTAAATGTAAATTACTAATCTGTACTCAAACCCTATATCCCATCCCGCTCCTTGTGTTGTGTATATATATATTTTTATATATATATTTGAGATGTGCACTTAATTTTAAAATTTTAATTTTTCAATAACATTTTTTTAAATTATTATTAATTCTTTTTTATTAATTATTAGTTTTTTTTTATTAAAGTATTATAGGTGTCGGCTCAAATATATATATATATATTGTACCGGTCAAAGTGCGGCTCAAATATATATATATATTGTACCGGTCGAAAAATGCATATAGATCCAACAAACCCCTGAACACAGGTAAAGTACCTCAAGTCTGACCATGTACTAGATATATAAATCAGGTACATCATGGATTCTGCCCTATTTACCTATATCCCCAGGTCAAAGATCTAATCAATAGCTTTTCTCGATGATACGATTGAATTCTTTTACTTTCACCATGCCAGCAGCTGAGTCTTAAAGCATGAGATTCATTTTTAATTATATATTTTAGTGAGAACTTGTGTGATTGATTGATTGATACATTGAAAATCAAAAAAATAATTTAAACTAAAAATAAATAAAAATGATTTGAGGAACACTGGAAGTTTTGTTTTAGTTATATATATATATTTAAAAATCATTAAGCATGTTACATTAATATTTAACTCAAGCTCTTTAAAAACAAAAAATACAATCTTTGAATTAAATTTTATAATTGTACAAGTTCATGATAACTTTATATTAGCGATTAACATTTCATTTGTTTAGTTTATATATTTTTACTTTTGTCTACATTTATTGCAAAAAAAAAGATTTTAAAGATTAAATGATCACGGATTTTAAAATTATCCATGCACATTTAGTACAGGCTTATAAGATAGCGACAGGTCTAAACATCTGCCTAAAAAACATATATAAGAATGAATATTTTATTTCTTCTTTAAACAACATTTAAACAAAACATTTTCTATTGAAATGGACATTAAATAAACGATTATAATAAGACTAATTTGACATCTTACTCCACTAACATTTATAAAAAAATTGATTTTATTTCTCTTTATACAAATAATAATTTAGATTTCAAATAACTAATGTTTTATGACATTAGTAGACCTTGCTGGAATAGCTTATAACCAACTTTACAATGATTAAAACTGTAAGCAGTTATAACAAAAATTAGATCCGTTAATTATCAAGCAGACAAGCCACTTTAGTTGGACTTACAACTAAAATTATACCTATAAGAACTATAATGTGAATTAGCCAAAATCAAACAATTTTAACTAATTATGAAAACAAACAAAAGACTTGATTATTCAGGTCAAAGATCCTTAAGTAGAATCATTTCACTATGGCTTACATATTAGATAGGCAAAAGAAAACAAAACAATGTTGGGTTAATAAATATATGAATGCAAAGGAGAGAAATGTAAGTAGGAACATATGGGCCAGATTACGGACACTCGTATGCCTATTCCAACTAAGAATAAAAAGGGAAATCGATACATCCACATGTTGTGTCTATATACTTACAGAGAGTCAACATGCCTGCCTATATGGGTACCATGTCAGCTAACCCACTCTATATCAACCACACTATCTGATTCACAGACATACGCGAAACTGGAAGCTAACTCCGAATCACCAAATCAATGACTGTTTTAGGTCTGTCCATGATACTCCAAGCATTCTTTATTAACCTGAGATATTATAATCATTAAATATGAACGAATTATAATTAAATAGCCTTAAATGATCTAATATTGCATGCAGACCAACCTGCGTAAACAGCTACTTTATGTAAATATTTAATCTACAAAATCATACATATAGAAATAAGGAATTATAATTTCCGAATAAATCCCCCCTTCCCTCTTTCCTAACTTAAAAAAAGGCATGATAATTAACTGATGCTATCCAGCAGTGCTGTTACAATGTCAAAATCTATAGCATATTACTTTTGTTTTGAATTACAGAAATGTAAAATAATAGAATCCCATTCTGGGAAATCTATAATAAATTTATTTGTATAAAATTACTGTAAGTTTATCTTTGAAATATATATATTCGACATTACTTCACTCGTGAAATAAAAATAGATCAACTTATTTTACTTTTAAAATTAAATCATTCTTTGTTAAAATTCTTTCCCCTAATAAATATAATTTTCTCCTTATTTATTTTTAAAATTAAATCATTCTTTGTTAAAATTCTTTCCCCTAATAAATATAATTTGCTCCTTTTAGCATATTACTCTCGTTAAGTCCCCGTGAGTGAAGTTTGTCGAAATAAAAAAAAATCAAATAAACAAATTCATATTCAATTAATCAAAAATATTAAAAATTATGGTAAGCTTGAGTTATGAAATCATTATAATTTAAAAGAAAAGGGTTAAAGAATCAACTACAAGATTATCAAAAAACAATAACTTTAAACATTCTTCTTTTTAGATTTAAGAAATTATATTTACATTCTAATAATAGTTTCTTCTAACTTCTTGATGAAAGTATAAATTTTAAGCTCATCAGCATCTTACCTTGGTGCTCCCTGGGATGAGTTTTGCAGGTGAATGTTGATGGTTTGTGGCATTTGAAGATCGGTTCTAGCAGCAGTATGTCAGGAGGTTTCACATCTCAGGAGGGAACAGGCAGTGATCTACCATTTTTACTACTCGATTGTCATGGCATGGAGACTTCTAAAACTCTTTCTTTCTGTTTCTCCTTTTTCTCTTTTTTTTCTGTGTAAAAAGTACCACTATTTATATCTTTCGATTTCTCTACTGCCTGAGGTGATTTGCCTTTTGAAACAATAGAAATTATGCTTTTATTCTAATTTTAGAAAGTTTGTACCTCGATAAGGATCAATAGATTTCAATATAATTTTGTTAGTTTTATTTTGAGATAACAATGTAGGATCTCTACTAATTAATGAATAGAAATTCCAAAGTAAATGGATTTTTGGTAGTTTCTAAGTGTTTTTAATTTAAACATTTATTTTAAACTTCTTATCGAGGTACAAATCTTTCCAAAAGGCCATCTTGGATTCTTGAACTAAAAAATAAGGCATTTTAAACATACGTATATATAAAATATAAAAAAAAATTACTTAGTATGTTAGTACAAGTATCTATATGATTAACACTATCCAAAATAAATTTTAGTGATTTATTCAGGATAGTTAAAAAAAGTGTTAAAAAATGTTTTTTTAGAATAATAAAAAAAAGCAAATGTTAGTAAAATAAATGATTAGGTGGGTCAGACTGTGAAATGGCAAATCTGAGTCAGATTTACCATTTCAATATATATATATATATATATATATTATAGGAGCCAAAACTTACTAAAAAAATTGATTTTTTAAATATTTTATTATACATCATTTTTTAAACTTTTTCTTTTTAAATTGCTTGTTTTTCCTATTAAACTCTATAATTTATAAAATCCAAGATGGAAGATGCAACTGTTGATTGTCCAAAAATAATTAAAGGGTTGGAAACACTATTGTTTTAATCTAGGGAAGGTATTTTTAATTAAAGTTTTTATTTAAAATAAAATGGGATTAATATTAAGATTTTTTTTTGTTATAAACATATCTGTCAAATTTATTTCCAATCTGGAAATAGATTTGCATATATTTTTGGAATGTTATCTAACAGTTGCATCTTTCACAAACAATGAACAAAGAAATGTAAAATGTCTGTTAGATCAGAGATTAGATTTTAAGGCTAAAACTAAGTAATTAAAAGTATTCCAGAAATACCTGGGCAGAGTATAAAATGGCCAGATTTTAAATCAAGATAGATTAGCTACTATTGAAAAACTGTGCAGTTAACTGAATCCATGCTGTGTTGAAATGTAAGCATAGAAAGCTCATCACCTTTCTGACCCGTGAGGGTCATCTTCCACTGCTGTTATATCATGCTCCCATAGAATGAAGTAAGATCCCAACTGGAGAATTGTGGAATGCTGAATAAAAGCTTGCAGTTATTTAAGAACCAATTGCATACATGAGCAGACTTTAAAATATGGACTCTTAAAATAGTGCAAGGTAAATTTTCAAGCCGCAAGTAAAACTAGTCTCACTAATCTCAAACTCTATTATCAAGACTTCTTCTCCTAAAGTATTATTTAACTTTATTTCTAATATATAATATGTAAATTGCTCTTAAATAATATTTATAAATCTAATTTTTCTCATATGCTCTAACTTTCTTTAACTCTGGTGTGGTCATTTATTTATATGTATGTTTTTATTATTAATATGCCAGTCTCAAGCAATCTGACAAGTTGAATTTCTAAAATCTTCTCTTCTTTTAAGTAAACCTTCATGAATTGAGATTATTAACGATCCCTTAAAACATAAAGCATTATTAATTAATATGCTTGCCAGATTGTTTTACGAGCCAACATTTTATTTATGTTTTAGTATAAAAATATATATGGTTTAACTATGGATTTTCTACCCAGGGTGAATCCAGAACTTAGGCTAATTAATGCTTTGAAACTTATTTATTTTATAAATGTTATTTATTCAATTCTGAAAGGGTGACTTATTATTTGTTTTCTATATAACTGCTAGTCTTTTTTATTTACTCTTAAAATATCAAATACAGTACTTAAATATTTCAGTTATTATAAAATCAATGAAGGTGGGATTGATTTATTTTAAATAGTAGAAAAGGAGGGGGTCAAATCTTAATGTATATTTATTAAATGAAATGTAAATCTTTCTATATATATTCTAGTGGCATAGCAAATTAATTATATAAATTGTAGCATTCAAACTAGGGTCATTTATTTTTAAAGCAGTAAACTTATTCAATGTAATTAGTGACATTTATCATTACTGCATTACTGACATTTGGCCTTATCTTCATGTTTATATATATTACATGTTTCTAGTCTTCGAATCTGAGAGTTGCAACAAGTTCGAACCCATAGATTTATTTCTCAAGCCTTGTTCTGAGGATAGTTGATCTACCCAGGACCAATTATTTCATATGAAAAGGCCCCTGGCAGTGATTCCCATAAGTCTGGCACATGCTATGCCTATCCACTTTCTTTGTACAAAAGGCCTGCACATCGGCGACATCCACAGCATGCCTATCCACTTTTCTCTAAGCACTACCCAAGAAGGGGGTCTTAGACATTGTCTTTCATCCAGAAGCATGACTTTTCCTGTTATTTCTTGGCTAACTATGTCAGCACTGCAAAATTCTTCGTATTATTATTTCTTTTGCTTCATGACCCAATCTTAATGCTCTAATATTAAAATTGCACTCTGCTCAAAATATATATAGATGCCAACTATTTCGAGTTTTATTAATTAAATTTATTTCAATCTTATACAACCCCACCATCGTAACTTATTTCTGTAGTTAAGAGTATCTATATGCCTTGGTGGAAATAAGTGTTCTTACCAGCGCTAATTAAAAGAAGTTTCATTAAGTATTTTGTCATATAATTGAATAGGTTTTCAAATGTATTTTATTTATTTTCATGACCATAATGGCATGAAAATAGTTTGCATTATAACTGTAATGAATCTCAGAATGCTCCCCGAAGTAATAATGTTAGTCACCATATTTCAGAACCGTAACCCAAAGTGTTAATAGCAATTTTATGTAAATCCTTTCTAATAATCGATTGGCACCTTAATATTGGACCCACCAAAAACATGTTATTTATAATATATTATTTAGCTAATAAAGAGCATATGAGAAATAATAGCATGAATGACACTATGTAATCATCTACCACTTGCTCATTCACACACATACTAATGTTTGCAATTAATTTATAAATGTATGTAAAGAATTTGTTACTATATTAAACTAATTTTTATTATCCAACTTGTCTGAGTAGTTCGAATTCTTCTTTTCTCCACTTCCAAAAGTACAGCTATGCTTATATATATTTTAGTTTAGTCATAGTTAATAGATGTCTCATTGTCTTCTCCACTTTGCTAGTGAGCCGGATTAAAATTAATTCTCATGTGCCATCACTTTTATGTTATTCATTAGATGTTTGATCTGCGGCTTAGAGAGTGGGTTTGAATCCAGGCTGGTCTCTGACCTAAATCTCAGGCTGGACTGGGTTTGAAGTACATTTTGTGAGTTTCAGCTCATGTTTGATGGATAAACATATTTTGACCGGTACAATATATATATATATATCACAAATTAAGCAGTACAATAGTGCATACATAGACAAAACAAGTATAGTAATGCCCCAATGTCAAGTTGGTCACTGGATAACCAAGTGTGGGAAAACAAAATTAGAGTTCCATTGTGTAATAGTTCAAATCAACTATTGCATTTGTAATTTATGTAACAATAAGTAACTACAGCAGGATAAGAGGAAATGCAAGTTCTAATATGCCAGCTATAGGAAACACTCTGATCTCATTTTAAAACTAAGTTTTATACAAAAGTAAAGAGAGTTTATATTCATTGCCTTTTAAAATAATATATTAGCAGTAGGAAGTCATCGTCATGAGAGCGAATTTTCATATAAGAAAGAAAATGGATAACATGTTCTAAAATACTCACTTTTCTTTACACCTTTACAAATTAGACAAAATAATTATATTGTTTTCAAACTGATTAAAAAGAAATAACGAAATCATCTGTGCATGAGCAGAAAAGAATCAAACATCATCAGTTGATAAAAAGAATAATGAAATAATTTGTTTTGCATATAAAGCTACCAAATGTTAAACTGCAATGAAATAAAAATTTATGTATATTAAAAATCACTGTACAATGTTTTCTGGCTAAATTACCAGTGCCATAGGACCAAATGCCACTATTCTAACCATGGAAGCATGATAACCGTATTCACCTACTCTTATAAAGTGTAAAGAAATATCTAATATCATACATCAAATTCCTATGTATGAATCAAGGGAAACATCTAAAAGAGAGATTGAGGCAATATTGTTACAAGTGTATTTATGTAGAAATTCCATTGAATGATCAATGTTTATCTAAGATTTGTATGGAAATTATAGACTTTACATATGAAGGCTATTGTTGCCGAACACATGGATAATAATAATCAGGATGATTTAATGGAAATCTTCATTTTGTTATGTTTTATTATTGTATATATATATATTTGTCCATTTTTTTTATTTCCACACTTGGAAGTCAAAACATATACATTTTGGAAAGGTCAATTATAAATGTAAGTAGAAGCAAAAAGGGAAGGGGTGGTTTGTTTATTTGAGCATTTTTTTATTATAAATAAAATTTAGGTCAGCTTTTCCTTCTTAATGGCTTGACAATGACCATCATGATATGGAATAAAGATAAGATTTTTAATGTTATCCCATATTAAATAGATGCACTTTCTACAGGACAGAGTATATGTTATTTGTTTATTCCTGACTAATAATCATTATATTTCATTTTTTCTTTTGTTGGTATGAATGATTAATCTTGTGTGAATGATCTTTCTTTTCTCTAGTAGGGATTTACATATGGATGGTGGGGTCCCTAAAAGGATTGAACATCATTAACCTGGATTGGATGACAATGCCACTGTGAATAGACAAGCTCTCATCACCACCACCCCCATTTGTCAGTTGCAAAAACTTTTTTTTCAAAATCTGCTTTGATTGCTGTTATTTTGTGTTCTTTAGATTTGACAACAAATGAAGGCCATTTTTCACCAAGGAAAAATCAACAGACCAGATTCTTCCTCAACAGTGGATGTCTGGTGGTGTATGTAGAGAGATAATGGCAGTTAAAGATTGGATAGCAGTGGTCATACTTAGAATTTGATGGATCCAGAAACTGCACTTCATATGCCAAAACTATGGGGTTCCACAAAATGGTGACAGCAGCACAATCCAACACTTACCAAATTTATGTGGCATTGTTTGCACAAAAATAACCACACATTTTTCTCTATAAATATAAAATATTTTTTCTGCCTGCATGAAGAAAAGTCTTACAATTGATATATGTTTATTGTTGTGAATTATTTGTTTTGTGTATCTACAAAAAAAAGATAAGTTTATTAAAAATTTTATTCGATTTTTTCTGCCTGCATGAAAAGCGCTAATAAAAGTTTTATAATTTATATTTATTTATTGGCCTGAATTATTTGGTTTCTTTTAAATAAAAAAAATATGTTTTGTAGTATTTTTCTGGAAAGTCTGACACACTTTGAAATCATGTGTTCATTTTGGGGGGAAATTTTGTGTCAATTTTCTGTGGTCAAATGAAAATTCAATTTGTTTGTTTGAATGCGATTAATTACTGTTATATATTATAGTGTAAATAGCATATATGTATATTTTGTTTTTATAAATATTATGTAATAAAATTATAATTTACTGATTGTTTTATGCATCTGTAAAATAACATTTGGGAATTTATTCAGTACTTTTTATTCAATATAGTTCTGGGGGCCAAGAACATGTAGTTTATAAGATAAAAAAATTTTGCATGTTCGTGTCACTCTGCCCGTAACTTTTTAAATCTTGCAAAAAGTGTACTCATTTTTGTATGTGTTTAGTATGTGTAGATTTCATAAGAAGTACATGTATATCTCATTCAATATTTATTTTTTTGTCTTTTTTTTTTTAAATATAGAACTTGTGTACTATTCCTGCAATGAAGAAAAGATAGGAGAGCTTTCCATATTCATATCAATACATTGGTAACTTTGTAATGTTTTATAACTTTGTAAATGGTTGCTAAAATAACATTAAAAAGTTACCAGTGTATTGATACAAATGTGAAAAGGCCTCCTACCTTCTCTTCATTGCAGGAATAGTAGGCAAGTACCTTTAAATTAAATTAAAATAAGCTTTTATATTTATTTATTTTTTGATCACAGTAACATTTTTTAGATTTCTTGCTTTCTGAGCTAGTTCAGAGCTTAATGGTTAATTATATTGATGTAGGGATTTGTGTTGGTGTCTGGACATCTATATGATAATCCTGTATGGTGTAAAGGTATCACCTTTAAAGTTTATGCATAAATTTTATTTTCTATTATTATAAATTAAGTTTATAGTTAGCAGTACATTAGTAGTACTAGATGGCCAAGGCACTAATGATGATCATCATATTTTAATATCTCAACATTATGTTTTTATTATGAATAATGGATCAGCACTTACATATGTGCATTCAGATTTGTATTTCTGTCCTAAGTTACAACCCATTTCAAATCCAGTAACAAAGTTGATTGTTGATGACTCACTGCTTAATTAGTTTTGATTTTATTATTTTTTTCTGTAATGCTGAAGATGCACTCATGTTTTAATCATGCTGACTTTCTGCTTTTATTCACTGCTTGTACTTTATATTCAGTCTGTATTCATTGTATTTGTGATTTATTTTTTGGGTATGAAAATGTTTTCCCATTCAACCATGTTGTCCCATATTCCCTTCCCCATGTTTACCTTGGACATTGTACCATAACAGTATATAGCCACAAATAACACTTTAATAGTTTTACTTTTAGATTATAATCTCTTATTAATTTTCCTTTCTCCTCTATCTAACTACAGCATTTCCAATTGTCTTTAATATTGTGTAATTAGTTTTATATTATTTTTAATTGCTTTTTTTATGTCTTCAAGTTTCATCTTTTTCCTGTCAAATACTAATAGGTATACATACCTGAATGTAATTGCTTTAAATTGTTATTAATTTATCAATTACTTGAAAACAGACTTTCATATTCCAACTTAGTTTTTCCATCAAAAATTTTTGACATTACATAAAAGAAATAATGTAATATGAGAAGTATTAATTAAATAAATAGGAGGGTTATGCTTGTAAAGATGCTTACTAAACCTGGATATGTTGAAGGCAATATCATTTTACCATCAATAGTCAATTATTTGACTCGAAACTAAATTGAATGAATTTGAGTCTGGGTTTTTTTTCAATGACATGGCAAGTGGTATGCAGATATATGAATATATATATTTAAGTAAGTATATAATTGTAAGTATATCATTGTAAGAAAGTATAATTGTGAACTAGCAAGAAAAGCTGTAGAAGAGAATAAAAGTCTAAAGAGTGTAAAACAACATTTTGGTATTGGTAGGAAATTTATATCTGCAATAAGAAAAAAAGATGGCATTATTACTAAAAAGAGAGATGACATCATGAAATGTGTAGAAGACTTCTATCAAGAATTATATAGTAATAAAGAACAAGTGCCTCCTATACCTATTATATCTTCTGAATTGCCCAAAATTTTGAATGAGGAAGTGAGACATGCAATTAAATTTATGAAGAAAGGGAAGGCTCCAGGTAATGATGGAATTATAATTGATATATTAAAAGAAGCAGGTGAAGAAATAGAAAATTTTTTAGCAAAGTTATATACCAAATGTCTAAATGATAAAGATTTACCAGATAATTGGAAGAATGCAATATTAATATTAATATTTTAAAAAGGTGATAAAGAATATATTAGAAATTACAGACCTATCAGTCTTTTATCAGTTTTATACAAAATTTTTACTAAGATAATTACAACTCGTCTATAGAAAACACTGGATTTCCATTAACCAAGAGAACAAGCTGGATTTAAAAGTGGTTTTAATACCATAGATCATATCCAGGTATTGAGAGAGGTTATAGAAAGGACAAATGAATATGAATTGCCATTATGCTTAGGATTTGTAGATTATGAAAAGGCATTTGATTCTATAAACATTTCTTTGGTGATTAAAGCATTGGATCATCAAGGTGTAGATCCAGGATATTGGTCATATTTTAAAGAATATTTATAAACATGCAACAGCAACAATTAGATTCCATAATGATAGTAGTGAAATCAATATTGAAAATGGTGTAAGACAGGGTCACTCCATATCTCCAAAACTATTTACAGCAGTGCTGCAAGAAGTATTTTGTGGATTAAAATGGGAAGCTAAAGGAGTAAAAGTAAATGGAGATTATTTAAGTCATTTAGATTTTTCAGATGATGTAGTTGTTTTTGCAAATAATGCTTTAGAGCTACAGGAAATGTTGCAGGAGTTATCATATGAAAGTAGAAAAGTAGGACTAAAGATAAATGTTAAAAAGACTAAAGTAATGTTTAATAGATTTTCTCAAAATATGAAAATAAAGATTGATTATGATGAGTTAGAAGTTAACAGTTACAAATGCCTTGGTCAGATTATTAATACAGATGGAAACATAATGGATAAAATTAATCATAGAATTAAACTTGATTGGAGTGCTTTTGGCAGAAATAACTTGATACTAAAAGGAAATATGTCTATGTGTTTGAAAAGGAAGGTTTTTAATAAATGTGTTTTGCCAGTTCTTACTTATGGATCCAGACTTGGACACTTCAATACAGAGACTTTAGACCACTCAAAGAAGTATGAAGAGATGCATGTTGGGAGTAACAAGAAGAGATCGAAAATGAAATGTATGAGTAAGAGAACAAACAGGTGTTACTGACCTCATTGAAAAAATTAAAAGACTGAAGTGGAGTTTGGCTGGACATATTGCTAGAAAAGATGATAATAGATGGACAATTGAAATTTTGAACTGGATTCCAAGAGATTGTAAAAGACCCCGAAAGAGACCACATGTGAGATGGATGGACGGAATAAGAAAGTGTGCAGGGGTGATGTGGAGAAGAGAAGTTAAAGATAGGAAAAGATGGATTGAACTTGGAGAGACCTTCATCCTGCAGTTCATTGATAATGGTTGATGATGGTGATGATAATTGTGTTTGTTTCTAGCTGTAAATACATTATTTTATGCAATGTATATTCGGTATTGATAATCTAATTTACTGACACCGTTTTATAATCTATTGAAAATTTATAATGTATTTTTATCTATTCATTAATATTACTAAATATTCATTTCTTTGTTTGAATAAATTAATTTTTTTCTAAATATAAATGATGAAATGAGAATCCAAAATCATATTCTTTTTGGTTTCTAGCTTTCCATTATTAAATTACTTGTGAGCGGAAATATTTGATGTTATAAATACATAAGCAAATCTTTCCAAATATCTTTTTTATAGGCTAAATAAATTGATATAATTGAACGATAAATGTACTTACATAAAAAGATGATATAAATTAAATAGAATAAAGTAATTAAAAAAATATTAAACATTACTGCAGTGAATGTAATTATTCTATGTTTGATTTTGTTTCTTCATGATATTTCTTTGTCTTCATTTTTTGCTGAATTTTTTTTCATTAAACAAGTATTAGTAATAATTTTAATACTTTATATGTTTAGAATCTATAGCTGATACTGCAAGTGGAATTGCATGGTAAGATATATATATATTTTAAAATTAATATAATAGTTATCTAAATATTTCAAAAAGGAAAAAAAAAAGGGGTTAAAGGCCTGAAATTGGTGAGAGGCTCAGTTTTGGAATTGCAAAGGTCGATTTCCGAAATGGTCGGGCATCTTCAGAGTGTAATATCATAAATCAATGCTATTGAGTTGTTTCTTTTTATGAAGATGATAAATAAAATGTAAAACTTTTGGTTTTTGTCTCGTAAAATTTACTCTTTTGGTTTGTAGAATATATGCTAATTGTTAAAAAATGTTAAATATGAGTTGTTGTTATTGAGTGTTATAATTTAATTATATGTTTATTTGAAAAATAATAAAATTAAATTATTAATTAGTATATATCTTTTTTTTGTGGGTGAGAAAAAATATATTTAATATTTTAAAAAAAAAGGGGGAATGTTAAGGAAAATAAAAAGAATTTTTTGTTGTTATTTTTTAATAAATGAATGTTGCAGACAATCTAAACATAAATAGCATTTCTAAAAAATATTTATAAATTCTACTTCCTTTGTCATAAGAACTCCTCTCGTTAGTTGCCTTAGAAATCATAGGACATCTGAGTACCTTTAGTGACAGGTTTAGCAAAAACATCTATTCACTTGATTAGAACTGAAATATTTTTGTATGATTCATAACCGGGAAAGACAGTATTGACATTTTAAACTAGAAATCATTACAATGTTAATCTATATAGAGCCTTTATTTGTTTGTTGTTTTTAACTATTGTAAATGAAATATAAAGTCTGAAGAGCAAATGTCTCAAACCCTTTTCTCCACCATTCTTTTTTTAGATAAATATAAAAGGTGGAACATTTCTCATCAGTCTATTCAATTCCCAGATTATAAAGATTTTAGAAAAATTTTATCAATGTTATTTACCCTCCATCTATTGGCTTTGAATCTGCTTCCTAAAAAAAGTGTCTTAGATTTGAATTCCAAATGAACAGAAAAGCAGGGCAATTCTTTAACTAATATACCATGATAAATTTAAGTCAAATATTTTTTTACTTTTGGGAAATATATATATTCTAGCACGTGTGCGTGTGCGGTGCAACTGTTCCCAAAAGCTATTAATATAAAATAATAACTAAAAACAAACGAGCTGAGCGCTTTCAAGGGATCTTGCCTTCATAATCATAGCTTGCTACTACATTTAATGATATGCAAATATGCTAATTCCATTTCCTCGATAAAGCATAGCAAGTGCCCTTCCTATTTATGGCATCTTTGTCTCGTGAGATGAAGAAGGCCTCTTTGATTTTTCTTTTAAGGTCATGTCTCTCTCTACACACGATTGTGGGATTGTCTGGAATGCATTCGTGGTGACTTGTGCTTTGGTGCTGATAGAAAACTGAATAGGTGGAATGATCTATTTTATATTAATAGCTTTTGGGAACAGTTGTGCCGCACACCACACGTGCTAGAACATGATAAACTTAATAAATAATATATAACTTTATAAAAAGCTCAGTAAAAATTTATATTTTATATTTAAATAAAAACAAATTAAAACGTATGTGTTGTCTATCAAAAAAATTATATGAATGTATTATGTTGGTTAGAAGTGGGATTTATTTGTGGTTTTTTTTTTTAATTTTACACCATGGTCTTTCTTCTCAGTGCCTGATAAGGCAGAATGAATGTTTGTGTAAATGATAAATATTTTCCCAATACATATATACAATAGGATTCATTATAAATAAAAAGTGGAAGAACAATATTGTGGAGATTGATGGTGTGTCGGACAGAGTGGCAAGATTAGTTATACAACTTAATAGCAGATACCAAATGCAGATAATTCAGGTTTATGCCCCAACAAGTTCTCATAGTGATGAAGTAGTAGAAGATTTTTATATGGATGTACAAAAGGCTTTTGATCAGAGTAAACACCATTTTAAAATTGTTATGGGAGACTTTAATGCTAGAATTGGTAAAAAAAAATGAAAGATGAAAGTGCTGTGGGTAATTTTGGTTATGGTAATAGAAATGAGAGAGGACATAGACTTGTGGAGTTTGCAGAAAAAGAAAAACTTTATATTATGAATTCTTTTTTTGAGAAAAATGTTAAAAGGAAATGGACATGGAAGCATCCAAATGAAGGTATAGCAGAATTGGATTATATTTTGACTAACAGGAAATACATATTTCAAGATTGTAATGTTCTTAATAAATTTAACACAGGAAGTGATCATCGATTAGTAAGGTGTAAGATACGTGTTAATGTAAAACTAGAGAGACAAAAATTATTAAGAAAAACAATATTTACAGTTGATATTCCTAATCTTCAGAAACATTCTAATGAATTTAAATTAGAATTTACAAATCGGTTACAAGTATTAGTAGATTTGAACATGATTCAGATTTGAATGAAATTAATATGAAAATAAATGATACACTTTTGAAAACTGCAACAAAGACAGCTGGTAAAAAGAAACAGCAATTGACCAATAAAATTTCTACTGAGACTAGAGAATTTATGAAGAAAAGAAGGAATATGAAGATATACAAAAATGATGCATTAAAAAGAATTGAATATCTCGAATTTTGTAAAATGGTGCGGAAAAGAGTTGAAAATGATATAAGAAAATATAACTGTGAACTAGCAAGGAAAGCTGTAGAAGAAAATAAAAGTCTTAAGTATGTAAAACAACATTTTGGTATTGGTAGGAAATTTATATCTGCAATAAGAAAAAAAGATGGAATTATTACTAAAAGGAGAGATGACATCATGAAATTGGTAGAAGATTTTTATCAAGAATTTTATAGTAATAAAGAACAAGTACCTCCTATATCTATTACATCTTCCAAATTGCCCAGAATTTTAAATGAAGAAGTGAGACATGCAATTAAATGTATGAAGAAAGGAAAGGCTCCAGGTAATGATGGAATTACAATTGATATATTAAAAGAAACAGGTGAAGAAATTGAAAAAATTTTAACAAAGTTATATACCAAATGTCTAAATAATAAAGATGTACCGGATGATTGGAAGAATGCAGTAATAATATTAATATTTAAAAAAAGTGATAAAGAAGATATTAGAAATTACAGACCTATCAGGCTTTTATCAGTTTTATATAAAATTTTTACCAAGATAATTACTACTCGTCTACAGAGAACATTGGATTTCCACCAACCAAGAGAACAAGCCGGATTTAAAAGTGGTTTTAGTACAGTAGATCATATCCAGGTATTGAGAGAAGTTATAGAAAGGACAAATGAATATGAGTTGCCATTATGCTTAGGATTTGTAGATTATGAAAAGGCATTTGATTCTATAAACATTTCTTCAGTGATTAAAACATTAGATCATCAAGGTATAGATCCAGGATATTGTCATATTTTAAAGAATATTTATAAAAATGCAACAGCAACAATTAGATTACATAATGACACTGGGAAAGTCAACATTGAGAAATGTGTAAGACAAGGTGACTCCATATCTCCAAAACTTTTTACAGCAGTGCTGCATGAAGTATTTTGTGGATTAAAATGGGAAACTAAAGGAGTGAAAGTAAATGGTGATTATTTAAATCATTTAGATTTCGCAGATGATGTAGTTGTTTTTGCAAATAATGCTTCAGATCTGCAGGAAATGTTGCAGGAATTATCAGATGAAAGTAGGAAAGTAGGACTAAAGATAAATGTTAAAAAGACTAAAGTAATGTTTAATCGATTTGCTCAAAATATGAAAATAAAGGTTGATTATGATGAATTAGAAGAAGTTAACAGTTACAAATACCTTGGTCAGATTATTAATACAGATGGAAACATAATGGAGGAAATTAATCATAGAATTAAACTTGGTTGGAGTGCTTTTGGTAGAAATAACTTGATACTAAAAGGAAATATGCCTATGTGTTTGAAAAGGAAGGTTTTTAACAAATGTGTTTTACCAGTTCTTACTTATGGATCTGAGACTTGGACACTTACTAGAAGAGCAATTCAGAGACTTCAGACCACTCAAAGAAGTATGGAGAGATGTATGTTGGGAGTAACAAGAAGAGATCGTAAACACAATGTATGGGTAAGAGAACAAACAGGTGTTACTGACCTCATTGAAAAAATTAAAAGATTGAAGTGGAGTTGGGCTGGACATATTGTTAGAAGAGATGATAATAGATGGACAATTGAAATTTTAAACTGGATTCCAAGAGATTGTAAAAGACCCAGAAAGAGACCACATGTGAGATGGATGGATGAAATAAGAAAGTGTGCAGGGGTGATGTGGAGAAGAGAAGCTAAAGATCGGAGAAGATGGATTAAACTTGGAGAGACCTTCATCCTGCAGTGAATTGATAATGGTTGATAATGATGATGATGATGATGGTGAAAATTTGTCAAATAAACGACGTGTTTTTTATAAACGATCACCTATATGTTAATATTTTATTCCTAGAAAGAAAAGTTAAAAAAAAAAATTATGAATAATATATTAAATAAATAGATCCTAACAGCTTGTTTAACCGTATTAGTAATTATTGACATGATTAATTTCTAATAAGAACCAAATCACTACCAACATTGATTTAGATATAGCATTTAAAATTTTTTAAAAGGAATGAAACTCTTGTGACATATTTTAACATTTGGACATTTAATGCACAATCTCTAGAAAAATATTTTGTTAGATGTGCATAGAAGATAAATAAAATGATAAAATATATCATTCAATTTCACATCAAAGCTATATTAAAAGAAAAAGTTTTACAAAAGTTATGTTGACAAAGATCTTCAATAAATATTTTTAAAACATTGAATAGTTTTTTCTTCAGTAGTTCATAAAACATTTGAGTGTCATCGAAATAACAGGGCTGGAATATGATCCATGGGTCTTAAGTTTCAAAATCTGCTACTCTATCACTGCAACAAGCTACACAGAGCAGTTTAAAGAGATAACTGACGTTTGAGTAAAAGAGTGATGTCTCAATTGGTCAAACTATGATTTTTTTTTCAACTAGCATTTGAATAGGTTTTAAATTTTAACTCTGTTATCTTACCACAGCATTTAATCCTGCAAGATTCTAAAATATAATAAAAACTTTACTTTTCTACCTTGTAGACTTTCAAAACCGATCTTTATTTAAATAGCCATGGAAAAACAGTGGTCTGCTAATATTCTGTATTTACCTAAAAGCACTGCGATTTCTCAAATTATCTTCAAAAGACGAAATTATAGATAGTAGAATTAAAAATTGAACCATGCTCTCTAGGTCCAGGGATGACAAAGTAGAGTTTATTAGATCAAAATTATTAACTAATGGCTGAAAGAAAATATTTTAATTCGCCTATACAACCAAAATTTTGATGCACTCCTAGTATCGTGAAAATATATTCTTAAAAATTATTTTGTCTTTTTTATATTTGAGTGCTAATGCTTATAAAGGAATGAAATCAAGATTCTTACATTTTATTGATATTCTAAAGACAATGTGTCAAAATAAGCAAATTGATTAAAAGTTTGTTTCCTTATAACATACATTATGAAATTTTAAAATGAAATTTTAATAAAAAGAAATAATAATTAAATAATTAGTTAATTAGGAGAAAAAGAAGGTGGCGGGATATGTGGTGCTAAAATGCCAGAATTCAAAGAATCAGCCTTAATTCATATATATATATGCTTTTATGCATATTAATTTAATTATATATATATATATGCTTTTATGCATATTAATTTAATTCTATATTAAATTGTACACAGCATAAATTTATTCTAAACCTTTCTATTGAAAATTGTATATAAATTGTAAGTTGGCAAATATATTTATAAAAAAGAATATATGTTTATATCCTTAGATGCATTAAAATCTGCTCATAATATTCACACAGGATACTTAAAATATCCAACTTTGAAAATTTTATATTGTTTTGGTCATTTACAATAAGGATATCTAGTTAATCACAGTAATCATTTTTACACTATATAGCAAAAAATGAGACTACTATATATAGCACCTCAAACTGAAAATTCAAGATTAAAATGATTTAACAAATTCTGATCATTTGATAAATAACATTATGTTCTTTTTTGTATATGGAAAATCATAAACATACAATACTTATTTTAAGAAAACAACAAAAGTTATTATTAAAAAATCATCTATTTTCCCATAAAAAGTATCATACTTGTTCTTAATTTTCTGGATTACTACAAACACACAAAACAACTATGTTCTGTCTTATAGTGAGCGCAAATATGATCTCCCACTCATAATATAACTAGTATTTATTTGATTTTACAACCTGTTATACCATCTCTGTAATCTTGTTTGAATAATGAATTTTATTTCGGCATTAAAAAGTGTCAAGATTGAAATAAAGGTTATAGTATTTACCTTCGATTTTGTTTCTTTGTTTACAAATATTTTGACTGATGAAGTTTAAATGTATTTACACAGCAATGCAATCTGTCAAACAATATTACTTTTCTTAGATAAATATTACCTTAGGACCACATATTTTAAGTTCACTGGAAACATAATGCAATTTTAAATATCCATATGAGCTTTATCATTTCAAAGATAATTACTGATTTTTGTATGGAGTACTTAGGAATTTGTACCTTAGAATCGGTACCTTTATTTGGCACAGATACATAGATGATACAATTATTGTCTGTTAACATTATAAAGATAAGACAAGGGTTTTTTTCTCATACGGAAATAGTATCTATTTTCACATTAAATTCGTAATGATGTAATAGTCACCAAAACAGAATAATCTTTTGCTATTATCTATCTTTTAAACTCGAACAAGATAGATGCTGAAAATTTTTATTTTATCATCATCCAGTTCTGATCTTTTCTGTATCAATAACCCTCTTTACTAGAGAAGTTAATCTTTCATATAAATTATATCTACCGAATGAAATATATTGTATAAGCAATATCTTGTTAGATAAAGTTTATAATAATGAAATCATAAATAAAATCTTAAAACAATTCTGAATAGTTCATAATAATAAAACAAAAGAAGGAAAATCACAGATAATAAAAGATATATTCCTTTTATAAAAAAAACTAGAAAATATTGGATATATTTCGAAATACAATGACATAAAAATGACCTTTATCTTTAATCAAAAACTTGGTGCTATTTTTTCCAAACCAGATCTCAATCTCCCTTAAGGTCCAGAGAGTTTATAAATTTCAATATTGAGTTACTTGAGACTCAAATGTGAGTATGATTAATCGTTGTATCAGTTAGCACTAGAAAAAATAAACGTATTAATATAATAGAGCACCTTTCAACATTGGTAGTCTCATTCTATTAATAAATACTAGCCATAATATAAATTTTTTGATCACCAGAATTATATGCAGAAATGACACTTTCCATTAAAGATAAATCAGAAAAAACCATTGAGAATCTTAAAAAAACAGAAATCAACATCTAATTTTAAAAAAATTTTAAAACTCATTCATCGAAGTAGCTAATAATTTTATATCAATTTTCACAACTATTATCACTTTCATTTCTATATTTTAAAAGTTTTTGATCTTGTTTTTATTTGTTGACTCTTTAATCTTGTTATATTCATTTTTGCTTACAATACCTCTAAAACCATTTTAAAAATAACATTTATTATCTAGTTGATGGTATGTACATTCTCCAGGTGAAATGTTGGTGAATGAATCTAGATGTTATTGTAAACATTTACCACAAACAAGTTTCTTCTGAGACAATAGTAGATTAATAGTTTCTTCTGACTATAAATAAATGAATTCAACTGTTTTAGCATATTAAAAGTTTTCTTTTTAGTTTATATTATCTTTTGCTCAAATTCGATTAGCTCTGGTCTATCAAATAGGGTTCATTTATGTAAAACGTCCATTTTTTACAAAAAAAAAAAAAAACTTCTTTGCTTTATAAATAAAGTTATATAAACAAAATTATTTTTTTAAAAATGCTTTTATATTATATTTACCTTGTATTTTTCACATTTACTCAATATTTTTTGATAATTGTTTTAAATAATATGCATTGTACAAAAAAAGAAAAAGAGATTCGAAAAATCTACATATATAATAATTTGCCTGGTTTTATTTTTTAAAAATTTATGTAACTCTTTGGCTGTTAAATTTTCTTATTGGCCAGATTAAATAAAAATTTGAGTGATTTCATTTGTTAAATAGGGATATATACCGTTTTCTTTCATAAATACATTAATGTATAGTAATCAGAATTGTTTTAATTTAGCTTCTAAAAATTGAATTATTTTGCATTCAAATTGGTTAAAGGTAATGAAAAATTTAAAATAATGTTAATAACTAAAAAAAAAGTATATGAAAAGCATAAGAAAAATAACCTGCAGTAAAACAAAAAAAATATATTTTAACCAATCATTATGTGAAATTGCTCGTGATTTCTTGTATCTTAGAAATTAGGATCTCTGATTATTTTCTTATGTTGCCTTTTTCTCATCTAAAATTAAATATTTTAAATAAAAATCTAAATCTAGACATATTATTAGTCAATATAGTGTAAAAAGTAGTCATAAAATACATAAATATTTATAAAAAATAGTTGTGTTTTGCTAATTATCAGTGAATGTCATTGATATGCAAATAGTGCTCAACATTATTCACATGTATTGAATAGTGGTCAAGCACTATTCACTTGCCAGTGATTATTTTCCTTGTAAAATTTAAAAAATTTTAAATCAAAGTTTATATTTAGGCAAATTAATGTAAAAACATAACTATCAATGGAAAAAAAATTATGAGAAATATTTATTTACTTTTAAAATTTCTTATAAAAGTTTAAAACATTTTGGTTTGATTTCTGACTTTGACAGTTAGAAATGCCTGGATAACAATGGCTGAAGTTGACAGTTAGTGCTTTGTAACACCTTGTAAGAAAAAAGAGGAGAGACTATATGACAAAAGACTGCAATGAAAAATTGTTTTTTTGTGAGTGCAAAACACTACCAAATGCTGATTTTTGGGGAATTAAAATTTTAAATATAGATATTAGATAACATAAGCATAAAATGGTGAATGTGCAGCCAAAAATGGCCGAGAAACAGTTGTAGAAATTATGTTGTTTTTTTTTAATTAACAGGTTACTGATTTATAATTACTGCTAAATTATATGCTTCTTCTAAGAAAGATGTGCTTCACTTATATATAAATAAATAAGTAGAATTAATGCCTCAAAAATTGTCTGGAAAATATCATATGTAAATATCAACCTGCTGTGCTTATATATAACATGCTCAATAATTGTTTTCTTCTTGCCCATATAGAAAGACTATAATGCTCAAATTTTAGAAAATAATAATTATCTAAATCCATTGTGAATTTGATGGTCATTATAAAAGTCCTTTGGGTAGTATACAGTTTTCTGTTAGCAACAGAATTATTTGCTGATAATACAAGTTATCAAATTTTCATGTGTCTACTTTTTCTCCTTTAATTAATAAAAAAATATGATAAAGTCATGTAGTTTAGTGCATTGGTATAAGCAGATTATGGAGCTCGGGAGATTCAGTCTGATAGTTCTCTTGATTAAACTTATTACAAAATTCTGAGAATAAACCATCTAATTTTACATATATGTATTTTTTTTAATCAAAATACTTTTTTTTTATATTCATGAAACAAAATTAATTTACATTCCTTTTGATTTGGAATAGAAATAATTTAACTAAATTTATTTCTTAATTAAACTTTTTGATACTGAATAAAGAACCGTATGCAACTTAACATGTCATATGCAGGTTTGTGCAATGGTAGAATGGTGGAATTCTGGAACTTAAGATCCAGGAATTATGGCTGTAATTGTTGTTTCCGAGAAAAGAACTTCTTAATGATCCATAAGAAATAAACACCGTTCAATTATTTATTTTATTTATTAATTCAATAACATGTATATATAATAATTTTTATTTTTTAACAACTTATACATATTTTAAATAAATTAACTAATCATCTTTGATTGGTTGAACTAAATATTCTATTTTATTAATACAGATATTGTCGAGTATTTAGATATTATTTAAAGTAAACTAATTATTTGCTTACATAATCGTTTTAAAATATATTATTAGTTTTTATAATTAAAATGTCAATATGACACTTTTTCTTCATAGCATAAACTCCACCTGTGCCCAGAACCACACTACGCTATTTTTATATATCTGAAAGACATATTCCTATCTCATTATATATTCGGTCTATTAAGTCACTTAAAACACTAAGGAAATGTAAAACATATCTTAATTCAAGAACAAAGTATTAAATTTATATTAAATTATATATATATATATATATATATATATATATATATATATATATATATATATATATATATATATATATATATATATATCATTATTATTCACTACAGCAAAACCCTTTTCAAAAATTTTGTTGAATAGATAGCTTTCAGTTATAGATGAATTGTTATGTGTTTAGGGAATCAAGAAGCATTGCAGATATGATTTATGTTGCCAGGCAAATGCAAAAAAGTATCAAGAACAAAGAAATCATTTATATAATGCCTTTGTTGATTTTTTCAAGGCATTTGATTCAAATAATAAGATATATTTATTGCATTGATTGAAATTAGTTGGTTGTCCTTCAAAATTACTACAGGTGGAAAGTCAGGCATTTGAAATAAAAATTGGTGTTGAAAAAAATATGTAATTTCTTCAATTTTATTTTCAATTGTTATCGCAGTAGTTTTAGGAATTCGTTTTCATATGACAACAGATAGGGATCAAGATGTAAAACAGGTTTGATTGTAGAATTTTTAATTTGATTCGATTAAAAGGAAAAACAAAAACTTCAACTTTTTAGATTCTGAATTTACAGTATACTGATGTTTGTGCTATTTTTGCCAGTTCAAAAGACGATTTATAGAATGTGCTTAATGTTTTAAATAGAACTTACAAATATCTTCATTTATGAATTAATGTTCAAAAAAACTTAAGTTCGTTCTCAGCCAATGATGGGAAAAAATTCACAGCAACTTTTAGTTTGGATGGTTATCTTGACAATATAAATCAGTTTAAATATATTGGGAATTTTATAAGTGGAAGGGTGGACTTAGATATTGAGATCCAACACAGACCGCTGTGTGTTACTGTTGGTTTTAATAAATTAAAAGATAAAAGTATTTTATTATAGATAAATAACTACTGCAACTAAACTGTAATCATCTAATTTATTGTGTTGGGATGCCCTATCAGCACAATATAAAAGCATTAGATAAGTTTCATTTAAGGAACTTCTGTAAAGTTTTTAAAATACAATGACAAAATCATAAAACCAATCACAATGTTCTTCAGCTCTCAGAATGTGATATTATTGAGTTCACTATTATAAAAGTACATCTTCATTGGATCGTACATGGAAAATGAGTGAATAATGACTTTCTAAAAGGGTGTTTTATGGTGAACTTTAACATGGATTTTGTAGGAAAGGTAGAGCCCCATTTTTATTATAAGAATTATCTCAAAGGCATCATAAAAAAGTGTAATGTTAATTGTTTCCTTTGAGAAAATGTAGCAGAGAAGAGAATATATTAGAGATCTACTATTAGACATAGTATTGAAGTATTTTAGAAAAAAAGGTTTTCTGATAAAGAAACTAAAAGTCAACATTATAAAATAATAAAGAAAAAAATGAAACAGGGTGTTATTTATGTGGATATGTTCACAGGTTGGTTTGTATAGACACCACAAAGCTCATTTTTAGAGTAATTTTTTTATGGAAGTTCTAGTGGCTATATTTTTAATGGTTTTTATTAGGTAGGTAGGTAAGTAGGTAGGTAGATAGGTAGATAGAACAATGTATGTCACTAGGTAAAGTCTATATAAATTATTTGAAATGCCCCTTAAATATGAAAAAAAGCTCGAATTTTAGTAGTACACTGAAAAGTAAAAATGTAGTATTAAAGTTTAAACGTTTTTATTTAAAGGGGGAATGTGGCTGGAATAATATAGCTATGTGGCATGTCCTATCAGTGATATATAGTATATATATATGAAATCATTATCTGAAGGTTGAAATTAAATTCAGTGTAGTGAAAAAGCTAAATGCTGACGTTTCATGTAAACAAAAACTATGCTAGATGGTGTTTTTGGTAGAATGCCATATATTGTCTAAATCATAAGAATGCATATATATATATATATATATATATATATAAGAAATCAAGCCTTATGTCACATCTAATACTTGAATATTGTAGCACCTCACTGAGAAAACCAGTAACAGAAACTGATCTGGGGTTGGGGATATTCTGCAAGCTTGTTAAGAGTGTATTTGTGAGCTCTATACATAACATATATATATATTGTACCGGTCAAAATAGTATGCTCACTTAACAAGATCCAAATCCTAAGCAAAAGTACCTCGAATCCGATCATGCTCGAGATACACAGGTCTGGAGCAATCCTGAATTCTAACCTATTTGCCTATTCTTTGAATCTCTGACCCAATGAACAACAATTCTGATGACACAGTAAAATTATTTTAAATCCGTGCCCATAAGCAAAGCGGTAGAACATAAGATCAGACTGATGATGATGATCAAGATTGGAATAGCCCAGGAATTACATTTATTATAGTTATTTATTAATGCTAAGCTCTTAGCTAAAGAAAATAATTCTAAATATTAACTAGAAAACAATACTTCAAAAACGAAAAACCAGAATTTACATGAAATTATATATATATTTAATAAATGTAGAAAACGCATATATATGTTACAAAAGGTTTCACGCTTAGGACAATATTATTTTATCTACAAGACTTGGGAATTTGTTGTATAAAATCCCCTCTATCATTCATTTAATAAATACAATTTTACAGATACAATTTCATAGTGTTTTATAACTTATGCGGAGTTAATAAGCTAATTAAAAAAAACTTTGCTACGGAGCATTGTGGATGCCGAAAATAAATATAGAAGATCGTGACAGTTTTAACAGTAAATGATTTATTTGATAACGGGCAAAATATATGATTTCAATTATGTATTTCTTAGGAGAACCATTATTTATTCGCATTGTTTGGCAAAGACATCTTTTAGAAATAAGAAACAAACAATGCACTTTATTTACGAGATTATATGATATAATAAATAATTTACATTTGTCTATGTCTATGGGAATCGATAACGCTTTTTCAAAGAAAGCATTTTAACTCCATGAACAGAACGTATTTTACGAAATGAATCATTATCTTTAACATATCATTGCGACTTACTGAAGTTAGGTAGACAGTGATTAAATTAAGTACAAGAGTAATGGTACTAGCATACAATAACCAAATACGGCCTCATGGTGATTGTGGATATTTTATCATTTTAAAGCATATTTGAAAAACGAACTTAGATTTTATATGTCCGTGCATTCTAGTGGAGCGATATCGAAAGAGGGTCTGGGTTTGAGAGCCCAGAATCTGGATGCACTGTCTTCTGCAGCACATAATATCATAACCCGGTAATCCAGTATTTACCTTGCTATGACATAATTAGCCTGAAGACACACAACTGTAATTATCCGATATTTGCATCATCGGAAGAACACATGAACGTTGTCATGGCAACGAAGAGACTGATATGACTAATTCTAGAGATTTGATTTTTTGTTACCTTGCTATGACATCATAAGCCTGAAGGCATACAGCTGTAATTATCCAATCTTTGCGTCGCCGGAAGAACACATGAAATGTTGTCATGGCAACGAAGACGCTGATATGACTAATTCGAGAGATTTGATTTTTTCATCCACGAGATTTTTTTCGATTCACGAGATTTAAAAGTGGATTTCTTCCTATTTGTTGCATCGTTTTTTTTCAGTGCAACAGCGTTTTTTTTCAGTGATTTCATTTTCAGTGTTTTAATAGTTCAGCAATTTTTTTACCATTTTTTAAAAAGAAATCATTACTTTCTCAACAATTGTAAGTAATTTACATGTTATTTCTTCTATGATAATAAGTGGATGTATTTTATATTTTATTAATTTTCCGGATTTTCTGAAAAAAACTCCCATAAGAAAAGGCACGTGGTTTGAAGGCTCCAGAATATCCTTCGTTCATTTTCAGTGTTTTAATAGTTCAGCAATTTTTTTACCATTTTTTAAAAAGAAATCATTACTTTCTCAACAATTGTAAGTAATTTACATGTTATTTCTTCTATGATATTAAGTGGATGTATTTTATATTTTATTAATTTTCCGGATTTTCTGAAAAAAAACTCCCATAAGAAAAGGCATGTGGTTTGAAGGCTCCAGAATATCCTTCGTAACGGCTCTCTGTTTTATATATTGTTGGTCCAGAGAATTAACGACTATCCTATTTTGTGCTGACCAGTTAGAAATCGTGGACAAGACTGTGATTGACTGGAACAACTATCTCTGTGAAGTATGTGCATGGAAGCTGTTACATAATAAAAGGTGGAAAATCGGAGGCCCTAACACAATTGTGGAAATAGACGAAACTCTATGTGGAGGCGTACCTACAAAGATGGTCATTTTGGTGCAATTCTACAACATATAAGCCAGTTCAGTCCACCGCAGTAATCGTTATTTGGGTAAGTACGCATTTTGTTGTTTTTATTCATAGTTATTTCTACTAAAAAAAAATTCATACATTTATATAGTACTTTTAAGATGACTGAATTATGATTAATTATGATTTGTAGACTCACAGTTTTCACTTTATGGTGTGTTTTTTTAAAAAAGACAAAATTATTTGAATACTTGCAGAATTATTACTTCTGGACTCGCACTTTATGACACATTTTTTAAAGAAGACAAAATTAATATTTGTAGACTCGCAGTTATTTGTAGATTCGCAGTTTACCTTCATGATAGGTTTTTTTAAATTTATATAGTACTTTTAAGATGACATTAATTTTGTAGTGATATTTATCTTACATTTTCCTATTTTCTATTTTGCGTTTATTTATCTTAGATTTTGCTATTTTCTATTTTGCATTTTTTTAAAAAAAAAAATTAATATTTGTAGACTCGCAGTTTTCACTTTATGATAGGTTTTTTAAGACGACAAAATTATTATTTGAATACTTGCAGAATTATTACTTCTGGACTCGCACTTTATACGTTTTTTAAAAAAGACAAAATTAATATTTGTAGACTCGCAGTTTTCACTTTATGATAGGTTTTTTTAAGATGACAAAATTATTTGAATACTTGCAGAATTATTACTTCTGGACTTGCACTTTATATGTTTTTTAAAAAAGACAAAATTAATATTTGTAGACTCGCAGTTTTCACTTTATGATAGGTTTTTTTAAGATGACAAAATTATTATTTGAATACTTGCAGAATTATTACTTCAGGACTCGCACTTTATGATACATTTTTTAAAAAAGAAAATTTAATATTTGTAGACTCGCAGTTATTTGTAGATTCGCAGTTTTCACTTTTTGATAAGTTTTTTAAAATTTATATAGTACTTTTAAGATGACTTATTAATTTTGTAGTGATATTTATCTTACATTTTCCTATTTTGCATCCAATTTTAGTTAATTATTCATGAAGTATATATTACTTTTAACCTTTTTTTGCCGCATATCACTATTTTGTGTCCTATTTATTAATTTTTTTTTTCAGGATTTTTGGACTCGCAGTTTTTACTTATTAATTTTATAGTGATATTTATCTTACATTTTCATATTTTGCGTCCAATTTTAGTTAATTATTCATGAAGTATATATTACTTTTAACCTTTTTTTGCCACATATCACTATTTTGTGTCCTATTTATTAATTTTTTTTTCAGGATTTGTGGACTCGCAGTTTTTACTTATTAATTTTGTAGTGATATTTATCTTACATTTTCATATTTTGCGTCCAATTTTAGTTAATTATTCATGAAGTATATATTACTTTTAACCTTTTTTTGCCGCATATCACTATTTTGTGTCCTATTTATTAATTTCTTTTTTCAGAATTTGTGGACTCGCAGTTTTTACTTATTAATTTTGTAGTGATATTTATCTTACATTTTCATATTTTGTGTCCAATTTTATTTAATTATTCATGATGTATATATTATTTTTAATCTTTTTTTGCCGCATATAACTCTATTTTGTGTCCTATTTATTAATTTTACCTTTTTTTTTTCAGGATGGATGCCGCCAACATTATTCTGTACCACGTGCCTTTCCCCCGCTCTTCGTTTCTATGATGACATTACCCTGAGGGCATCCTATTCTAATCTAGCAATCTTTGACGTAACGTCACCACGTGATATTCTGAAAAATTTTAGCGATTACATTTGTCCGCAAATCACTAGGTGACGTTATCTTAAAAATCGGGTGGTTAGAGTAGTATGCCTTCAGGCTAATGACATCATAGCAAGGTAAATACTGGACTACCCATAACCCTCATAAGCTTTACGTTCCACAGGAAGGCGTTCTTGATTACGGACGATTTTAAAAAGTAGGACGGGAGCTTCATGCTTCTGATGCCCCAATGACAGCAATCGAGAAATGGAAAGATAAAATATCAGAATAAAAGAAAATGTATGCCAGCAACGTTTATATAATCTTATAATATTATTTCAAGTTTGGAAATGGTCTAACCTCTTGCGCAATAACCTGTTTTCAATTCTGAGTCATTTAACAAATCATAATGAATAATAACTTTTATTTATAATATTAAACTAGCAAAATTTATATTTAAGTTCGATTCCCAGATACGTATTAATTAAAGAATTAGCCCTCTGGGCGATAGTAAGAAAAGGTAGAATTTTATATTAGGTGTCGCAATCTTTTATAATGACAACTAAACAACAAAGTAAAATAAGCATCCACAATAAAATACTTTTAGATTTACAACCAACCTAGCGAATGATTTCTATTTTAAATAAACAAATGAATATATTTTTACTAATGAACTTAATTAAAGTTGTGAGGTTGACTGATACTGACATATTAGAGAAAATAATACATATATTAAGCAAAATATGTTGTATACATTTAATTTAGCCGCATAAAGTTATAAAAACATAAATTTAGCGTGAAAGCAAACGTATATTTAGAATTACATAAGTATTAATAAAGGATTATAGAGAGAGAGTTTACGAGCAAAACTAGCAAAACATCATAAATAGATCTATGAATTAATTCAGCTACAAATTATAAATCACTCATGAATGTTCATATTAAGGCAGCTCTAAATTACATGATTTAACCTAAGATATCAGCATAGCAGCATCATTAGCAATCAGCAGTCAGAAGAAATCATGTTGTATAGCTGGCTGGATGGAACATAGCAGTTACAGGCAGACAGTTCTACGAGAGAAGAAAAAAAAGGTGCTAGATTCCACTACTCATGCTTCATCATGCAGGACTTGCACCAGCTTCTTAAAGTTAGGGTCTTGAAACACTGACAAAAATCTCAACTCACTGAAAGATAACTAAAAACTGAAAGTCTGAAAAAATTCACTTCCTTTGTTCTGTGGTTCTTTTTATAACATTTCAATACTGCCCAGAATGCAATTTCATATACCAACCTTATCTCTGTAATCCTTTTAAAAACAACATTTAATTAGAAAATATTTTCAATAGATAAGGCTTGAAATACCATTTTTAACTATTTTAAATCATTCGACAAAAACTGATAAACGATTTGTTTTTTCGATTTTAATTATAGACAACAATCTGACTAATGATAAAGATAATTTCAGTATTTCAAGCCTTCCCCATTTTTCTTTGTTGTTACATTAAATACACACAGATATAAAAATAATTACAAAAATATAAGCAAAGGTATTTTTCAGCAATAAACATAGCAATAAAATTATTGCTTTAGTCATAATATATATACGCATCACGCACACTACTGTTTTACTTTACTAAATAAAAATTAATTTTACTAATCTTTCTAATGATTTGGCATACAGAGTGTGAGTGAATAGCATATATTTATAGCAAGGTCTGAATTGCGGACCCCTAGGAGGTTAGTATAGATGGTGAAACATGAAGCTCGGTGATGATTAGACATCGATTGCTTCAATATATATATATACACACAGTGAAATTGCAAACAACAGTGTATCAAATTCAAAAAAATGTAATCCAAAAAAACAAAAATGTAATTTAACAAATAAAAAACACCTTAAAATCTGAAAATTTAGTACATTTTATGATACTTAAGCAGAAATTTGATGCAGTTAGTAGTATGTGACTTGGAATTAGGAGATCCCAGAATCAATTATGGTGCTTACAGGTCTGACACTTAAATTTCTTATGGACTCCCAAGCAACACAGTCATATGCCTTTTTATATGTGATCACATTTAAAGAAAATAATAAATTTGTAAACAAATTTTTAATTATTGCAGAAGTCATGTTATCTATCTCACCGCATCATAAGTGATCATGTTCATTAATAACATTTCTTCAGTTTATATTGAAAGTACATACATTTTTAATGCTAAAAATTTTATAAATTTTTAGAACATATTTAAAGTTTAGTACTAATTTGAAACATCAAAACAATAAGAGATCATAATTTCTTAATAACAAAACTACTCTATGATATTTTTATAATAAAAAAGAATTATGAAAAAACAAGAATATTGCTTAGCTATTTATTTTAGTTAAAAAATAAAAATATGGTATATTAAGGCTTTTTTCTTATTTTTTCAGTAAAAGAAAAATATATGCAAATATGTTCCCACAATATATTATTAATAATTTTTTTTTTTAATTTTGTTTGGACTATAATTTTAATTTACATATGCTTATTATACATATAAAAAAGTGTCTGTTATATATATATATATATATATATATATATATATATATATATATATATATATATATATATATATATATATATATATATTGTACACTTGTTCTACAAACAGTACTATTCTAATCTAGTCAATATTTATAAACCAAATGTGAGCCATTATATACTATATACAGCTATCTTAGCCTAACTTGAAATTAAACAACCACCAACTAAAGCAGGAAATGGAACATCCTGGTTTGTCAATTGCCTCCATTACATAAAGTTAAAAAACAGACTATCACAACAAAAAATTTTATCTGGTTAAATTCATGGAAAATTTTTTATTGTTTTCAATATTTACAACTTGTCTGTGGAAAATTTTAATATACATAATAGTTTTAAATTATAATAATGATAAAAAAATGAACAGTAATAATACTTATTTTATATAGTACTTTCAATTATGTATATTGTAATCATTATCAACTGAACAAATTCTGAGTTGATAATGATTACAATCTAAATAATTGAAAGTATTTCCATATATATTATATATTAGTGTTGTTTACTTTTTATCACTATTACAATTTAAAACTATTAAATATTTTTAATGGATAATTTATTAATTTATATATGTGGTGTTAGTTCTAGTTTTTCTTCACTTAATCTTCATCGAGAAAATCTAATTTATGGAGTAGATCCTGAACCCAGTAAGTCATTTTATTAATGAAATTGATATTATATATATATAAACAAACTAATAATATATATTTAATTAAAATAATTTGTTAAAACTAAGTTGTTAATGCTTTTTTAATAAAAATGTATTGAAATAGTAGTTATAAAGTGATTACAATATACAGAAAAGAACCACTATATAATATTCATTATTCTCTTACTATGATATATTTAGTATCATATTGTACTGCTTACATAAAGAATGTTGGGTCTTAAAATATATAGCTTTTACTAAATTTATATATTACATTGTTGAAAATATTAAGTAATTGGGTAATCTTCTCTTAGTGTGTTGAAACCGTGAGAGGGCACACTTTTTATGTAAACAAACACAAATGTAATGTTACCAGCCTTTTTTTTTTATTTTCAACTTTAACATTATTTTCTAAAATGGAATAATTATATTTTTAAATTACATTAGACACTTTAGCACCTTGCGACATTTTGCAAACAATTTTTAAACAATTTATGAAATGACATTATTTTGTAAAAAAACATTATTTTCGAAAATACAAGAATTACAATATTTTAAATTACATTCCACAAGTCTGTGAGTCGTGCTGGAATGTGCATGGGGGGGACAGATGGTTTTGCCAGTCTGAAGGATCGGCCAAAAGATGCAGTACTTTATTTATGAACTGTTATTATTTTTTCTAAAATACAATAATTACATGTTTAAATTGCATTAGACATGTCAGGGTGTCATGCAGAAATGTGTAAGGGGAGGGGAGAACTGATGGTTTTGCCAGTCTGAATGATTGGCCAAAAGATGCAGTACTCTGAATCACAAGATTATGATTTGCAAAACAATGTGCAACCTCAGACATTTTATTTGTCTTGTATCTGTTCTTAATCTGACCAAAAGATACAGTACTCTGATCAAAACAAGCAACCTCAGCCATTTCATTTGACTCGTAGCTGTTCTCATGCAAACCTGTCTTTTCACATGACTTTTGTGAAATGGTGCTTGGCCCAACTCTTTTGCAATTGTTTTCACATTACATGATGTGCAGGGAAGCATGGGGTGGGTTTACAATTATTAGTATGTACTAGTATGTCAGTTAGGGTGTAAGATCAATATTATGAAGGCATAAACAGTTTATAGCCAGTTGAATTCCAAACACCCTCACAATATACGGTAGTGATCTGTTAAGGGTGCGCATTTTCATAATATTGCGGAGCACATCAGTGGACCATAATATTGATGTGCAATGCCATCTCAAGCCTGCAATGGCTGTGCATTTGCATAAAAGTATGCCCACTTGCAGTTCCAATACACTAAAAGAAGACTGCCAGTAATTGTTTACCTATTTTTCTGTGTGTTTGCATAAAAAGTATGCCCTCTTGCAGTTTCAATACACTAAGATAAGACTACCAGTAATTGTTTACCTAAATAATTTATCAAATGAAACAATAACAATTTTTAATATAATAGCTATTAATTCTTCTTTAATTACAAAGACATATATTACAAATGGAACTTTTGCTTTTGCAAGTATGTTAAAAAAAGATTTATGATGTGATAGAATATTTTAGCATGTGTTATAAAATCTTTATGGTGGTTGGATGATAGCGCTCTATCTTATTTAACCACAAGAGCATATATATGTTTAATAACAATAATTTAATCTATTTAACTAAATAAAACTTTGGGAAAATTCGATAACTTTTGAAATAGGCATATTTATTATATGGCAGATATAATTTAGTTATATGACTAAGCCATTATTTCTTATAAGATAGATAATATTAGTGCATTATTTGAAATTTTTTCCGGATTCAACAAAAAAATAAAAATTCATTGATGTTATTTTTTTTAAAAAAAATGAACTTACAAAAAGTATGTTTGAAAATATTGTTTTTAATTTTTTAATGAATAGGCAATTCAAATAAAAACGAAAAATACAGATGCTGTTTTCATTGTAAAGATAAGACACTTTGTTTCACCTTTTGTTTGATCATCAGCAATAATATCCCTATATTGATGGGCCCATAAACAATCAAGGTCAATTTACAAATTCTTTGTCAAAGTTTTTCTTTTATCGTTCGTGTAAAAAAAAATAGAAATATTGCTTTCATTGTAAAAACATTTTATTCCATTTTTGTTTGATGATCAGCAATGATATCCCTATATTAATTGGGCCATAAGCAATCAAGGTTAATTTACAAATTCTTTGTCAACATTTTACTTTAATGGTACTTAAAATCTTATTTAGTAAACAAAATACCTCTAAAACACATTTCATTTACTATTATTTTTTAAATCGTAACTTGCAATTTCTATGTGCCCATTAGACATTAGAAATGAATAAATCTCACTGAAATATTTGCAGATTCCATTCATGGATTAATTATTTTATATCTTGTCATTGGATCATAATCTTTTTAGAGATTCAAAAATAATCTGATACATTTTACACTGATTACGAAAAAAAATTCCCATAACGAATATTCTTCAAAGCCTGCTAAATTCATGTTTAAATTAAGCAAATCTTCATTACGATAATATATATATATATCCCATTCTAATTATCAAAATTTTTAAAAAGTATTTTATAAATTTTAAACAAGTTTTAAACTGCCCCCCCACCCCGAATATTATATCTTTTTGTTATTTAGTTGCAGTCCTAAAATATAGAAGATAAACTGCTAATTTGTTTCCACTTTAGAAATAGTTTGTCCATAAGTTCTTTACCCAAACAGATATCATTACAGTGGGATACCAAAACAATGAAGAAATTATTATTTGAGAGCTATATCACACATTTTAATAGGTTCTTATATTATTAAGATATTTTTATATAAACATTGGAAACGTGCAAGGTACATGAAGATTAATATAGTATTAAATGAAGTAGAAAATAGTTATATCTTTTCTAATAAAATTCTATGTTAAGCAATCAATGACGAATAGATACTTCCTTCATTTATTCACATTCTTTAGTTTTCATTTACTTTTAGGATGTATAATCTCTATGATGCTTCATGACTTAAACGAGACAATGGTGAATGATTATAAAATACTATTTACCTATCACTATCTATAACTAGTATAAGGTAGAAGGGTCTAAGAAAAATGATCTAAAGTTGTATTTAATTAAATCTTATTACCATAGCAGTCATAATGGAGATTTAATTTATTCAGGCTATCAAAAAAAAAAAAATTATTACAAAAATCGTAATAATATATTTATTTTAGGTTTTATTGCAAGTTTTATAATTTAAACTAACTCACATTTAATATTCATAATGACTTATTACTTCAGTACAATATTTTATATCTTCAATCTAAAATATTGAGTAAATATAATCTACAAATTAAACAATATACCACCAACTTTACTTCATTTTATACAGAAGTAGGAAAATTTTATGAGAATATTGAAAAAATACTTTATTACAATAATTCTCATTTAAAATATTGATACAAATTGTACTACAGAAAAATGTCATGTTAGTTTTGTTAAACAATTGTAAAAATAGATATTAAAATGTCTGATGGATTGAAATTGCAGAAAGTCACAACTCATTTACTTTAAATATTTTTTCCAATAACACTCTGATTGGAAACTAACATTATGTGGGGGAATGTAATCATTAACATATGACCATAGACATATGAAAAAGATCTATGATCCCCAAGATGCACATTTCATGCTAAACCAGTACTCATCAGTTGGCCCAGATCACAAACTCTTACATCTAGCTTTATCATTGTTCAATATATAGAGATATTATATTACAGTTTAATTAATGTGTCAAACATGCTGCCCTCCACAACATTGACATAAATCACTTAATGAAAGTATATTAATAACTTTTTATTAGTCATTCATCACCCTGGGTTTATTCCATGACTGTAGGCTAAATGATGATCATTTATTGCTGGCCATTACTACAAAATTGCTACTTAACTTGATCTTAAATATAATCACATCTGAGAATAAAAAAGCATGCATTTTATGCAAAATTAATATTTAAAAAATTACTGTGAAATAAGTGACAAGTATTAATTATAAATTATAAAATAGTGGTTAATGTATATTTAAGGATTTCATATTGAGAATTGAATAGAACATCATTGATTTTGGAAATTGAATTGGGTTTTTGATTGTTTGAGTTTGTTTAATTATACTTTCAGTTTTGATGATGGATGGAAAATTTTGTCATTCTGATTTCCTATTGTTTATCATGGTACAGTTAACATGGTCCTGTCATGATCTCCAGTCTCTAAGTCTCCAAGAAAAGAAGCAAGGCATGGTTCTATATTTTTCAGTCCTTTGATCAGTTGTATAGTTTTGTATTTTCCAGTCTGCAAGACTCAAAGGAGTAGAATTTGGCAATGATTTTTGAATTTTTATTTCATATCAATGAATGTAAACAAAGACAAAACTCTCCATACAGTAGTGCCACCCTGTGCTAAACAGAGTAATCAATGGATGCCAGAAGGCTTGTGCATAAAATATCTATCTAGTGCCTACTCATTTGTTTACAACAATTATGTGCTAGTATAGAGATGGTGATCATGTGATGTTTAATGGTTTAATCGATGATTGTGATAGGTTTTAGTGTCTAAATTGAGGTATCCCTCTTGGTGACCATAGTGCATAATGTACTTATAATCCAATGGCTGAATTCTTTATCTATCTCAAAATTTCAGGTCATTATTCATTCTGATATCTGTCAGATGCCTGTCAAATTTTTAAAAACAATTTATGAGTGCATAGTTTGAGGTATGAATTTTGTGTTAATTTTACATGTATATTATGAAAAATATGTTTAGGTTGATGTTTCATTTTTTCTATGATGAGGAATATTAGATGGTTACAACAACATAGTACTGTGTGTGCATGTATATATATATAAATTTGAAAGAAAAAGTAGAAATAAACACAAACAAAAAATTTGTAGCTATTTTCTTTATTTTATTGGAATAACAGTTATAGATTATATAATTTATAATTTTAAAAGAAATATTATTAATTAAACATTTGAAAAGTTCTAATATTTTATTAATTCTGATTTTGGAATTAAAACAATCATGTTTCATCTTGCAATAGATATACTGGTAATTATAAAATATCCATTATCTATTTTGATTAGATCAAAAAAAAATTTATTAAAGTTTGTATACCATAATTTGATAAAAATCCTACAAAGTTGTTTTTGAAAGAATTAAGTTGAGTTAAAAAGAGTCATTCACTTATTTCAATCAAGAAAAACAAAACTTACTTTTAATTATAGTATTTTTAAATTCCATTCTGACAATAAAAAGATTGGGGAAAAAGATTGGTTTTGCATATTATGACAGTTTTACAACATTACTATTATGATGTTATAATTGAAAGTGCAGGTGTAAGAAATCAATTGCTGCTGCTAGTGTAACAATGGTAGAGTATGAATTCACATGAAAGCAAGACCCAGCTTTATATATTTTGTAGCCCATATTGTTTTTAGACAGCTGTCTTGCCTGAAGTCCATCAAATGATAGAGACTAAATGGGGCTGATTTAATGTCATCAGTTACTTAATTTTTACCTTCTCTGAAAATGTCAATGGGACATTATACTATTCTACTATGGAAATGATTATAATGGACCAGCTTACCAAAAGATTTCAGTATTATCATGCTGTGGCATATGTTATTTTATCTATCAGCAGAGAAGCATAGACAAAGTTTGTGCATTGTATATATATAGAGTGCATACAGTGGACCTACTTCAGAAAAAGATTTTGGTGAGTAATTTTATTGAAAAATGACAGTATTTTAAATATGTTTGTAGTTAAAATCTTTAAATTATAAAATTTGAAAATAAATAACTTTTGTCTAAATTATTCAACTAAAAGTAAGATGCACTTCCAGTATATTTTATTAAAAAAGAAAAACTCCAAAAATATTTCTATTTTGAACAAAAGAACTTGCTAGAATATTTTAAGGATATTTACAATTAAGAGTAACCTGAATAAAAAATTTTATAAAAGACTGTCAAAGAAATATTTTTTTTTTAAAAAAACAATTAAAAAGAAAAACTTTTGCTGTCTTTAAAAATAATGAATTATTTAATAACTTTGATTCACACAATCTATTTTTACTCCAATGTTGTGTGCTGATGTATGTGTTTTATGTAAATCTATAAAATAGTTGTAAATCACAATGTGATACCCTATTTCTTTTTGTATTAATCAAAATCAGAGTGCTGAATTTATATTTATAGCAAACTCAGCAGTTCTTAATTCTATTTTATTGTTTCTAATTAATAAATTTATATTTCATTGTTAAAGTTATTTCATTGAATTTACTCAATCCTAAAATAGTTTTAGAATGTTATGTTTGGATTATATCTCTTGCTCACAATAACAATTATGGAGCTTTTTCTTACTAAATTGAATTCATGCATAACAATCTGTTATATAAAAGAGGTTTATTTTTAATATTTATAGACATCCAGTTGATAATGATTTCATTACTTCTTTAATTCTGGATGGCACGAAGAGAATATCCTTTAAAGCACATGCATTATCTTTCATATTAATTATTTATTTACAAATGCAGATTATAGTTGGCCCATACATTAATGGTACAAAGGGCAGAGCATTGATGGTGATCAGCATATTTTAGTATCCCAGAATTATTTTTAATTGTTATATTCTTATGAATTACCATTTAAGTTTGTGCATCCAAATTATTGTTTAAATAATCTGCCCCAATGTGGCAAAAGCTCAATGGTTAGCCTAGTTTATAGTAGGTCCATTTCAAATTCAGTCATAAATTGACTGTTGAGGGTTATTATTGATCATTCATGATGATGAATGATTATTGTTTTTGTGTAATGCTGGTGAACTTAGAGTTAACATAGTTAGATTTTTCCTTGCTGATCTCTCGTGCTCCTCATATTCATTATAACTTGCTCTTTTTTTATATTTAATTTTATATTTTGTCATTGATTTGGGACCATCATCCCAGGTTCATGCCAAGATGTCAGACAGTTACAGTATATGTGTAATTTAAATATAAGTAAACAATCCTCCTTCTCATGAGTCATGAGTAAATACCAGTGCATTGGCAAATGATACAAAATAAATTGGAACCATCTATCTTTTAAGCTTAATAAACAGTAAGCTTAAAGTATAGATGTAAATGGTTCCATTTCTGTTCTTTATCATTTGTTAACATAGTGAGTATTTTTTATTCACAAGTCGTGCAAGAGGTTGTTACTTCTAATTAAATGACATTATATATATATATATATATATATATGTGTGTGTTGTGTGTGTGTGTGTGTGTAAATTTTAACACCATATAAATTAATATGTCTGTAAATGTAATAGAAATAATTGCACTTTCTGTGGTTATGAATAAACAGCATTTGTATATCAATAAGTATAAAGGATATAATGATGGACCATTTATTTATATATTTTTTGAGTATGAGTACTGTTTATTTATAACTTCCGGTGTGTAGTTATCTCCTGTTTAATTTGCATGTACAGTATATATATATATATACTATAAAGAATTTTTTGGATTTTTTTAAAATTATATATTATACAAAATAAACATAAAAAACTTAAAGCATATTAAGATGCAAAACTAGAGTTAAGTTTTGAAAGCGAATTCTGATTTCGAATATTAATATTGTATTTTATCTAAACTTTTAAAAGTGCTCTTATTATTTATATAAAACGTCAATATTATCGTATATATATATATAATTCTGAAAGCCTATGTAATAATTAAACCAGAATATCCCTCTTTAACATTAATAATTCTAGCTCAAATTATTAGTAAATCATTATTCTGTATATAATATATTTTTTTATTTTTTTTTTACTAAATAGTTTACGCACAAGTTTTGAAGAATAAAGCTGGTAAGAATAATAATTCAATATATAATATATAAACAAATTAATTCATTAATCATAACTAGAAAAAAATTATTGTTAAAACTATTTTAATACATTATGTTTTTATAACGGTATAATCCTAGTACTGATGGTTTAACTTTTTTAAAACGGCTGATATAATGCGAATTTATATTCATGCATGTGTGAGTGTATCAATCAATATTAATTATGTGCATTAAATGTGAACAGGTTTTGTAATTGAGAGAAACATATACAAAGATATCCTAGTAGAGAAGCAGTGTACTTCGTAGATCAAAATTCTAAACAGAATTATATCACTGAACTAAATATAGTGATCTGTTTATGCCAACATTTACATGACTTCTATAATCGTTATAAGGTAATTGGTGATATCATACTATAAACTTTTTACAAAGCTATAACTTGGTTTTATACCAACCAACTATAAATAAATCTAAGATTATATTATTTAGAAACACTTCTAACTGATAAGATCTTGAGAACATTTTTAGCTACTTAATATTATATAACAACTATGTATTCTTTTCTGGTTTCTTTCAGCAATTAGATCCCAATAAATGAAAATCAGACTACAGTAGAATATCAGAAATTTAAAATAAAGCTTTATTCTAGATGATGATGCAATTGGTTCCCCAAAATACTTCATAAATTAAGAAACTTGTGTTGTTGTTTTTTCTTTTAAAAAGGCAGTTATAAAAGTTTTCTATGAGAAAAATTGCGTATTTGCAGATCAATTTCATCTGAGCGATGTTGCCAGCATTTGGAAGATATCATTTGCTAAAATATCACGAAGAAGAATAGAATCAAAAGTCTAATCAATATATCTATCTATAAATGATGTCAACTTCTTGAATTATATTTTTATTTATTAAAATTATTTATTAAATGTTCTTTGAAATATGTCAATGTATTTAGTTAAGCAAAATATAATTGATACTGTGTTTATTGTATGTGGTTGAATTGATTAATGCGGTTTTTAACCTTTTAGACTTGTTTAAAGTAATCGCAATGAGGTTAATTTTTCTTCAGTTTGAGTAAATTTGAGCAAAATAAAATCACTTTCTGTACATTTATTATGAAACATTGCTTTTGACTTAACTAATTTAACTGAAGTATTTTTTTTAAAAAAAGCCGAATGTATTATGTAAAATTATAAAAAATGAAAAAAGCTTACAATCTGATTTTACTAATATATATATATATTAATGCGATGATTTTAAATACACTTTTAATGTTACACATAGTTCTTTTTTCATTATTATGCATCAAATTAGGGAAAATATAATTTAAATAATAGTTATAAAAATGCATAAAGTCCCCTTTTTTCTTTCAAATGTAATAATCAATATCCATCAAATTTCTAGATCTGAAATGTAGGTTTTAGTATTTTTTTATTTCTCGTGCCATCTATGGACAAAAGCAAAAAATAAAATAATCAACAGCATTAAAATCAAATCATGCAATATAAAACTCTGCTAAAACTATTTGTTTTCAGTCAAACAAAATGCTCAGATAGGAGTGCCATTTTCCAATGTCACATTCCACTTATATAAAGAGCTAAGCAAATTTCTTTTTGAAAATTTGAGTGATTCTATTTTATCTAGATTTTCCAAGTTGCAGTGTAGCCCAAATCACCATTTCATTTTTATGTCCTTATACTATTTACTATCTATACTTGAATTTAAAAGAGAATGCCATGATTGGTATTCTGAGGATGTTTCAAATATTAATTTAGTTACATTTATATTTATATAAATGATTAATTTAAGATTTGCATTAAAAATGGAATTGTTTATAATTCTTATAATCAGAATATAAGTATATGTTATGTTAAACCACTAAACATCACATGATCACCATTTCTTATGCTTGCTCATAACTGTTATTAAAACAGACAAAACTCTTCATACAGTAATGCCACTCATTGCTATTGATTACTCTGGCTTGCATAGAGTGGCACTACTGTATGGAGAGTTTTGCCTGTTTTAATATATGTTATGTTATTCCTCACAAAAAGCATCACATTTTCTACTTGAATATGTTTTATCTTTCACATTTTAAAATAATAAAAGTAAAATTTGCTTGATGTAAATGAAAATGCATAACATTTTTATTTGTATTAAATGATGTTTATTACTTTGCACAATTGATTAACAGGAGTTTACTAGAAACCAGTTTTATATGTTTTCTATTGTCATAGTTTACAAATCAGATATTGGCTCTAATATATAACATCTAACTTAATTTCATGATGAGATAATAGAGGGCACTCAAATATCCTTATTTATAATTTATATTAAATGATATCTGTATTTATAAATATAGATTTATGTTTCTAAATGCAGATTTAGAATTAGCAATATGTATTTTTTACTATATTATAGTTTCATCTAGCATTATACAATTTTTAATTTATATTAAGTATGATTGGAGAGAGAAACTCATAGCTTTGTAATTTCAATTTAATATAATACCCTTTTGTGTTAAAGCTATTATCATAATGAATAAAAATAAAATTGCTTTCATTTAGTTTTTAATCTGTTTGGACAGTCATTGTGACTAATAAGCATAAGAGTTAAATCAACAAAGATGTGGGAATCTCAATAGACATCCCTACTGATTTAAAATCCTTATATTAAAATATCAATTAGTGTTCTCACTTTCATTTATTATGTTGATAGTTCAAACTCAGACTTTCACACGACCCACCACTCTCAGTGCCATCTCATACTGCTGACCCACCTGATCACACACATGTTGAAAAGATAAATAACCACTAATATATGTATTTCATGCTAAACCAGCAATCATCAGTTGGTCTAGATTACTATCCTCACACATATATATAATCAGTACTCAGCTTTATATTAAGATAGCCAATCAAATATATATAATCAGTACTCAGCTTTATATTAAGATAGCCAATCAAAAAGATTGGCTATCTTAATATAAAGCTGAGTACTGATTATATATATGTGTGAGGATAGTAATCTAGACCAACTGATGATTGCTGGTTTAGCATGAAATATGTATATTGGTGATTATTTATCTTTTCAATATGTGTGTGATCAGGTGGGTCAGCAATATGAGATGACACTGAGAGTGATGGGTCGTGTGAAAGTCTGAGTTTGAACCCTGCATATATTGCATATATAAATGCAGTTTTAAGCCTGTACAATGTATTATGTTGATAGTTCTAAAATTGAAATATGTTGCATTAAATTGACCAGTGCAAAATAGTTAGGACATATATATATGTAACGTATTTTTTACATTTCAGGAACTAGAAATGATTTGGATTTTGAAGAAGATATGGTAATAATTATTTTTATCTTTATTATAAAATAAATCATAGGTATCAATAACAAACTGTTTACTGTATGTAAATCATACCAATGTAATAAATACTTAAATAATCAGTAGAATATCAATAATTCATTGTCAAAGCAATATCAATTTTAGATAATAATAATAATAAACGTACTTATACTTAAAAATAAATATTGCCTTGACAACATATTGTTGATATAATTTATCATAATGCATTTGTTTATATATATATTACTTTTATTTTACTTTCAGTTTTTTATTTTAAACATCAAAATTCTAATTAGTAACAATATATAAATCTTTCAATATTCATAAAGTTGTTATACTTTTTATCACATAGTGAAAATATATTGGAGATTATAGGCATCGGATGATGGAAAATGTAATATTATCAAAATAAATAAGGAGACAAGTCTTTTAAATCCCTACCAACTTCTGTTCTTAATAAAATCTAGAAATTAAAATTTCAAAAGCTGCTGAGTATGTTAAACAAGTACACAATTTCTAAATGAAGTTAATAACTCAAACTATCTCAATTGTTGCAACTATTCCAATACTCAAACATACACTGCTAAATATCGACAAACACTAAATTAAAGCAATGTTAAATAGCATTCAAAAAATCACAGCATTACAGAATATTGAAAAGAACATAAAAATATTCATTAGCTCTTAATAAAGAAATCAATCTAAATAATCTACTACAGAATATAAAATATTGGGTAATAAATATATAATGATAAATAATTATTTATATAGATAGATAGATAGATAGATAGATAGATAGATAGATAGATAGATAGATAGATAGATAGATAGATAGATAGATAGATAGATAGATAGATAGATAGATAGATAGATAGATAGATAGATAGATAGATAGATAGATAGATAGATAGATGGATGGATGGATAGATAGATGGATGGATAGATAGATGGATGGATGGATAGAGGGAGAGATAGGTGGGTAGATGGGTGGATAGATAGATGGATGGATAGATGGATGGATGGATGGATGGATGGATGGATAGATAGATAGATAGATAGATAGATAGATAGATAGATAGATAGATAGATAGATAGATAGATAGATAGATAGATAGATAGATAGATAGATAGATAGATAGATAGATAGATAGATAGATAGATAGATAGATAGATAGATAGATAGATAGATAGATAGATAGATAGATAGATAGATAGATAGATAGATAGATAGATAGATAGATAGATAGATAGATAGATAGATAGATAGATAGATAGATAGATAGATAGATAGATAGATAGATAGATAGATAGATAGATAGATAGATAGATAGATAGATAGATAGATAGATAGATAGCACTTAAGTACTATGATGGAAAAGTAAATCCAATCAAAAATATTCCCAATGTTCCTGATATGACCTTCATAATCATAAGCTAAATCAAGGGGAAATAAAGTAAAAGTGATATCAAACTAATTTCTCTCACATGAATTTTTTATAATAAACCATTGATGAACAGGCAAAAAAAGGTTTAAACACCTGACATTAATTTAAACATAGTTATTGCAATGTGTTAGTATTCAAGCTTGAATATATTTACAGTCAAAAGGACTTATGTATTTAAACCTTTTAATGCAATATTAAACAACTCTCAACAAACTAATATGAGTTCTGTTCACATTACAACATCCACCAAAATATCATATAATGCATTTTGAAAAACATAAATGTACATATGAGTAGTAATTAACTAATGTAACAATTTACTCTAGATAAATACTTTGCATATAATAGAGATATATATGAGAGATAGTGACCTGGGCCAACTGACAAGTGCTGCTTCAGCACAAAATGCATCTTGGGGGTCATTTGTCTTTTATTATATCTTTATTTATATGAATTTAAAAAGAATGGGGAAGTATGAAGGTGTTTATCATATCTATAAATATAAATTCCCTCAATCAAATTAAATCACAATGTTTTTGATAAAAAAAGGCCTTCACATTTAACATTCTTATAAAGTGATGTCATTCAACATATTTCTCATAATACATATTTAGTCATCAGTGATAAAGATGTCTCATATTTTATAAAAATGCAAAGTTCATATCAGAATCAATACGAATTAAATTGATGCATCATTTGATTTTCAGACATATAATTATTATCAAAAATGGAAATAAAGTTCATTATGCTGTTGAGTTCATATAAATTTATAAAAAAGTAATAAAAATATCAATATATGACAGCTATTATAAATATATACATTATAATTATACATTAATAGCCTTTTCAGCAGATGATTTTATGACCGTTATCAGATGTTAAACATAGATTAAAACAGATATTTGGCGGTTGCTAAGGATATAAAATCGTGTGCCAAAAAAGTCTTTTAATGTATAATTATAATATATATTTTCTATAATAGCTGTTATATATTAAGTCTATATTACTTTTTTATTATTCTATTTATTCCTCAGAGCTTAATGTGTAATATTTAAAATAATAATGTGGACCGAAAATATTTCTACCTATTAGGAATTGATTATAATTTTGTATTTAAGAGTTTAATTCTATGCCTTATATAACATTCCCACTGATGGAGAAAAGAGGAAAGAAGAAAAAATATAATTTAACCTTTTATAAATTATACTAATAGTCAGACCAAGTACTAATTATACATAGATGTCATTCCATGGCCACATTTCAAGATTATTAAACTCACTCTTATTTAACTAAAAAGGATATATGCATTTATATTAGATTTACATCAAGATACTTTATTTATGGGAGGAGTTTAAACTACTTCAGTATTACTGTTGCTAAATCATGAGTATGTTAAACACAATGAATCCTATCTTATTGGCTGTCATAATTTAACCTTTTTTAAACATAAATATTATATAGACAGCATATTCATCTTATAGTAAATAGTTTGCTAATTTCAATGGTGAAAAATTAAGAGAAAGGAGAATGGGATCAGATTAAAAAATAGACAATCTGCTAACATTAAAATACAAGATTCGTGGGATTTGAATTCATGATGTTTGCTTCCACTTTGTTCTTTTTTTTTTAATTTAATGGCAGTTGAGGTAGATTTAAGAAATTAACCGAAAGTACTTCTGCGAATTTAAGGATTGTTTATAATAGTTTGTTACCATTAAATTTATTATTTTTATTATAATTATAATTTTGTATTAATTAATGGACATTTTATTTATATTATATATATAATTTTAGATATATGCTGAAGTAACTGATCTTGCAGTATAAGGATTTCATTGAAAACAACAATAAATATTTCTAGCCGAATCATCTAGGCATTCACTTTCTTGTTGCTGTAACTCTTATGTAGGAATAGTATTTTAACAATAAAATAAAATGAAAATTAAATATTCAATTAAACAAAATAATTTTTGAATACTTTGTTTTATTTAGACTTGTAATTAATTAATAAATTCTGTTCATTTACACATAAATGTAGAACTTTATAATACTGATAAATATGTAATAGATAAATCTCATGAAGTACCTGTTAAATAAATGCAACATACCCTAATATCTAAATCTATTAGACTCCAATTCATTTTTCATCTGATCGTAATTGATTTTAATATTAGGGATACATATTTAACTGGCACTTAAAATATTTACTCCTCTACTTGAGTTTAAGATTCATAACACTATACAATAAATACTTAAAATACTCTTTAATCTAGCATAAGCCAATAATATATATATATATATAATTAAAATGCTCTGAAATAAACTCTTCAATATACCTATATACAAAAATAAATAATAGCTATAGCCAGCTTATAGCAATGTGCACTATCCTGAGAATACATGTATAAATTTATATATACACGCATGTATATTGTTTACGGTGAATATATAAACTAATTTGTTGCGTTGATCCCTTTCACATGCTGGAAAAATTTAGTCTTTCTCTAGCAAAATTTATTTTTAAAAATACTTCAATATTCTGCTTTATTATAACTCTTCATTGTATTTTGTCTTCAACTGTATTTTTCCTCCTTTTTATTTTACTTTTGACGTTAAAATGTTTTTATTAATTTGGAGTGATCATTAATAATAATGATGATGAGATGCTTTGTGTGCATACATGTATTTGTATACAATATACGTTTAAAATATATTTTGTAAGAACACATTTAATAAAATATATTTTAATGTTATCTTTAAATATCTGGTTAATAGCAGAATCTCATAAAAACATATTTGAAGTAATTTCTTTAAAACTTAAAAATACTTTGAAAGACATTTTTTTACTTACTTTATAATTCAGATGGAAGTAAATATAAAAGGAGAATATAATTGAACTTTTAAAATAAAACTTTAGTAAAAAAAAAAAAAGAGTTAACATTTAAACATAACTTTAGGATGTAATATTAAATATGACACATATAATTAACATTGCTAATAATGGGTAATTAATATTGTTTGATTAGAACAAGAGTTCCCAAATTTTTTTCGACCGCAAACCCCTTTACCAAAACTTTTAAAACCGTAGATCCTCTAGTCGTTTATTTTACTTACTCAAATTAATACATTTGTACAGTATTCGATATTAAATGTTTCACTAGATATCAAACTTTTCATTTTAATCACTTGTAATTAATGATTGAAAAAGATAAAAGGACTATGGAATATGACATTATCTTGTGCAACATTTAATATCGAAACCTGCACTAACGAAAATTAAAGCAAAAAAATATGAGCAGGGTTTTCTTTTTAATTTTTGACATTTATGTAATAAATATATAAATTCAAAATAAGTACAAATATTGAAATCATTTTATTAAACATAAAAATGAAGAGAAAAAAATGAACATATTCAGACATAATTAAACATGAACAACGAGAGATTTTAATCTGAATTATAAAAATAAGAATACCAAATAAATTAGCTGGTGATCGTCAACAATTTATCTATGTCCGGTTTTAAATTAGTGAGTTGCATTCTCAAATCCCCACGTTCAGTGATATACAATTGATATCTGGTCTGAAGCAAGTTTAAAATTATACTCAAGCAATTCTCTACCCGATACAATGATAGAAATGCCAGCAAATACTTTTGTATAACAATCCATAGAGCTGAGTACAGAAATGGAATATTTTTTTGTTGCCAAAACTTTTGATAATCTTGTTTGAATTGTATCTTGAGATTCTCATTTTTGCTGATGGTTATCAACTCATCTTGAAAAATTATATTTGGTTCTGCACTAGTAGTGTATAAGTTTATTTTCCAGTCCAGTATTTCCAATGATAGAATATCTTCGAACTTAGTTTTGAAATCTAACGGAAGAGCCTCCAAGTAGTTAATGTACAGTAAAATATTTTCTTCTTGTATTGTACCTATCTTAAATAAGTTTGGAAACTAGGAAAATTCAAATCTTTCAATATTTTTCTTAAAAACATTTATCTGGTAACAAAAGCCAATATGACTGATTAAACTTTGATGAGATTCAAATTGTCTCCTTGCCGTTATAAATTAACATCATTAAATTTGCCAAAGAAGTCAGTTAATTAAGCAATATATGTTTTACTCTTAAGTAAATTTTCTTTCAAACTGGTATCATTGTCTTCCAAAAACTCTAAAACATATTAAAAAAGTGCAAAAAATCTCACCAAATATAAATCTTTTGAAAGCCTTCATTATGAAGAACCTATCGATAGAAATCTTTGACGCTTTCCTGGCATAATCGAGTGAACTGTCTAGTATTCAATGTGTTACTTCTAATTTTGTTCACAGCTATAATAACAAACTGAAGTGATTGATGCACTTTGTCACTAAGGTTTTTGGCTACTAAATGTTGCCTATAAATTATGTAGTAAAGTGAAGCATTTCAACTGCACTTTGTCTCAGATAACTTATGAAATAACGATAATGACCAACCATAGCTGGTGCTCCATCTGTCGCAACACATATTATATTTGTCAATGAAATCACTTTTTCCCTGAAAATTAGCTCCATTAAATTAAAAATCGATTCACCTCGGGTGTCAGTTTCTAAAGTTCTAGAAAAAAGCAGCTCTTCCTGCTTTTCCTGATCTTGAATAAAGCAAATGTAGGCCAGCAAGAAAGTTTCGTTACTGGGTAACATTGACTCATCCAATTGGAGGGGGGAAATGTTTTTTTGCAAATAATTATACAGTTTTCCATGTCATGATTCATATCATCAATACATCTTTGAACTGTCTTATTACTCAAAGGAATCATTTTTATAACATCTTTTTCAGGTTTGTGGAGTACAGTGTTCAATACCTCCATGATGGCAGGTAGAATGAGTTTCTCAGCTATGGTGTGTGGCTCTCCAGACTTTGCAATGAATAGGGATATGTTATACGATGCCCTTAATTTTATCATCATTTTGCTTTGGTGATGAAAAATATATTATCTATCGTAGTTCTCTTCAGAATTTTATCTTTAAGTGACTAAAAATATGATAAATCTTTTTCTTTTTTTTTTGTCAGTGTGGATTCTGTTCAAGTGATGTGCTAGTTTTGATGGTTTTGTAGCTTCATTGCTAAAGATTTTTTCATATGAGGCGCAGTGGTAAATGTTAGTTTGATAGTGATGGGACAAATTCTAGCTTCAAATAGTCCAAAGTGTACTGGCTGCACTTTTTTTGATTGTCATATTATTATCTCAAGAAATAAAAACTTTTATTAATAAACAATTTCAACAGTCCCTGTGATAAAAATCAATAAAGTATGTACTTACTTGAAATAGAAGATTTTTATTCAAACTCAAATAAACAAACTGTGTTTTCTGATTTTCTCTTTCATAATACTGCTCCCCAATAAATAATTATATTCAAAGTTTAAATCACAAATAAGTACATGTCACATCAAATGAACCAATTTATACTGTTTTATGAAAGGAAGACTGTACAATAGATTCTGCTAATATTAAATATCATCTCATCCCACTGCGAGTAAGTCCACACTTACTTTAATATGTTCGATAAGACAATGCACAGAAATGTTTGTGCTACATGTATTTTTATGCATTCTTACTTGTAATTCTTTTAATGACACATTTTATCTTGTCATTCACAAGTTTGATATGTAGTGTATTTTTATCAAAAAAGTGTTTCTTTGAATTATTTCACTATTTAATTAGGTACTATTGAAATCATAGATATTTTAATGTAATAAACAAATAACAGTAGTAAGGGGGTCTATTTTTACTGTCATTGAACCACTAATTGTTTTATTGAAACTTATATCGACCCCTAGAAAGTTCAAACCGATCCCAGCAGGTCAATATTGACAACTTTGGGAACTCTTAGATTATAGCATTTATTGCCAATAGACAATTATGATTTTCTAAAAAAATTTAAATCTGCTCCCCCTTAACCACAACACTATGCGAAGATTAATTTTAAAGAAAAATAAAATATTCATTAATCTGTTTTGTTTTGTTTTAATTATAAGCATTATTGTTCCTGAGCATTGCAAGATATTTTTTAAACTCCTGTTCTTCACTTTCCTCCATCAGCAATTATTCCAGAAATCTTTTACTTGCCAGAAAGTTTTTATTATTATCATATTATTACATTAGCAATTATTACATTCTGACACATAGTTTTAATTTGATTATCCAGGCTGAACATGTTATTTTGCTGTTTTACAAAGTTTAACCAGTGATTTTTCTAAGTGTATCTGAGAGATTGAAATCACAGTGGGCATCATCATCCCTGGTTTAAATGTTTGAATCTATATTCTTAGCTCATGTGTTATAGAAAGCTTAACTCATGATTCTACTAAGCATATATTGACAGATCTATGGTAACAGAGATTAAAACGGCAATGGACATCATCATCCCCACTCCCCAGAGGATGTAAAAAAACAGGGCTGGCAGAGATCCCCTCATGTCCTCATCCTGGAGGCTCCTGCTAATTCCCCAGAGTTGAATCTCAGGGACCACCTGACCTTTCAATCACCACCCCCAGAGAGTAGAGAAGCAAGAATTATGGTCTCAATTGAAGGTATTTGTTTGTTTACATAATGTCATTGCAGTTCACCTGGTTTAAATCCCTAAATTTACAATATAGTTTAACTCATGATTTTACTAAGTGTATATTAATATGTTTGTCATAGTAGAGAGATTAAAACTGCATAGGCATGAACATCCACACTTCCCAGAGGCAGAGAGAAACCAGTATCAGCACCAATACCCTCATTCCAGATAAATGCTTAAACCCTGGAATTTATACCCAGGGACTGTCTGACCCTCAACCCCCCCCATCCAGGAAGCAAAGACATATGAATTTGCAGTCTCAATCTAAAAAAATTCTTTATTTACATAATGTGACTGTAGATGTCCTTAGATTTTCAATGGCTGTTTATATGTTGTACTATAAGACTTCAAACTACCATCACCAGCATCATCTCCACTACCTAGAGAGAAGGAGATCTACATTGGTATCGATCCCAGAACAACTCTTCCCAAGTCCCTGGATGTGGAGGGCTAGTACTCAGGCCATAGGGACCCTCCCTAGACTCCCACCTCTAGGCAACAGATGAGTGAACCAGTAGTAGCTTGAATCAACTAATAATTTTACTATAGTTCTCATATCAAAGTCTTTAGTACATATCCCAGAAATTTCATGCTTGCACTATGTTCTATATATAGATCACTGCTCAGTTCTAGAAAATATTTGATTATTTCTATTTGAATCAAGAGCTTTAGTATATATCTTAGTAATTAGATGTTTAATTATGTGCTATATATCCATTGATTTATAGTTCCAAAGGGTAACTGTTGATATATATAGTGTGGTGTAGAGATCAAAATGTCAGATTTTATATTGTCCATGATATTTGAAGTATATTTCTTTTTGAATCAAGAGCTTTAATATATATCTTAGTAATTACATGTTTTTATTGTGTGCTATATATCTATCGATTCATAGTTTCACAGGGCAGCTGTTGATATATATATATAGTGTGTGTGTGTGTTGTAGAGATCAAAATATCAGATTTTATTTTGTTCGTAATGTACTGTTGCATTAAGCCATGCGATGATCAAATGTTGTAAATGTTCCAAAGTTACAATTAACAATGATAAATTCCAATATAAAATAGCATTTTAGAGGTATAAAAAAGAATCTCCAATTTAGTATTGGTGAACGAAAACTAAAAAATATCAGAATAAAACATTTGAACAATTCATTGCTAATAAAATTAGATAAAGTGAGCTTCTTTGAGTAAATCATCTTAGTTTCAACTGCACTAAGCAAAGTTTTCCTTTTGTTAAGTAAATTCTCTGATTTATAACATGAGCATTTAAATCATTATAAAAAATATTTGCATTCTAAATAATCACCACAGCACTCCCTTGCAGCCCTTTCTTCCTTTAGAGTTGGAGGTTAGGTCTCTAGAAAGCCCCCCAACAGCTAGACCCTCTCACTCAGTCAGCAAAATTAAAATTAAGAATGACTTCTAAAGTCTACAATTGCAATATGAATAGCATTTTAAAGATATAATATGGAATTTTTAATTTAGGATCAGTAAATGAAAACCAAAAAAACATCTGAATAAAGCATTTGAATACTACACTGTTCATAAAATTAGATAAAGTAAGCCTCTTGGAGTAAATGAATTTAGTTTCAATTGCACTAAGCAAGGATTTCCTTTGCTAAATAAAATCTCTGATTTATATATTTTCTAATGTGTGAGGCAATCAGCATTAACAACGATCCCATAGCACACACCCACAGCCCTGAGTCCCTTAAAAATTGGGCAATAGGTTTCTAGGGATCCTCCCATCAGCTAGACCCTCTTACTCAGTCAGTAAAATTGATTAAACAAGATTTTTCTTTAAAACAAATATGGCGCTATTTGATTTTTCTAGTGTTTTGCAGAAAAGTTGTAATTATTCTTACTTGTAATTAACTTGTGACATTCTTTGTATCTGGAAAGGTAGCTAAAAAGCTACTCTTTTAAATATGACTACTTTGAGAGAGATTTAACTCCCTCAACTAGGAAATTTTGAACTAAAATGGGGGAGTCAGTAACAGAGTTAACTGGAGTCTTTGGCTCCTTCTAATAGCTAATTTACCATGTATAATTTTAGAATCAAAACAAACCGTGAAAAAAGCAATTAATATATATATATTAAATCATTCTATTCAGTTATAATATCTCTTAGGCCTAATTTTATATTTTAAATATATTCGATTTAAAACTTGATTACTGGATTTCATCGTATTGTGGAAATGAAAAGGCATATTTTAAAAAACAATAAAGTAAAAAGGTGATATAAATATTTTCTTCAGACCTAAACTTAAGTTATGGGTGATTTCCGGAAAACGTTTATCTCATTAAAAAATGCGATTACTTCTGGTTTTTGGAAAAGTTGGTTTTACAAATTACTCTGAAAATATTATGAACCGATCCGTTACACAATTGTGCTTGCTGATAAGTAATAATTTGGCCGAGTCATTAAGGTTCATTGATATTTATTAATCAGGTTTTTAAACTGTTTTAGAGACTTGTATTTCATTGAGATAATCACTCAGCATTTAAAATACTTCATTACAATTATTATTTTTTTATAATGTCTGACATCATTTCAGATTTTAAAAAAATACTCTTAAGAAACATGTTCTAAATCAGCGACAGAGCTGGTGAGAGATTTTTGTTTTCTTATTCAAATATGATTAAACATTGAATCTTAATTTTATTGCTAACATGATACTCAAGTTCGAAGATGATATTCTATGTTTGTAAAAGTGTTCTAGCATGCAAAAGTCCAAATGATTGTTTTCCTATAGTGGTTACTGACCCAACGTTAATTATTAGGTGAGAGAGGGCGAATGAGAGATTGACAATTTAAAAAATTGATTTAAAAGAAGTTTTTTTTTTTACATAATCTTTGGCAGATTAAAATTTCCAGTTTTACAAACAATGAAACATCTGAAATCTTTTAAGTAATTAATATTTCTCTCTAATTAAAAAAACCTTAACCAATGATTGTATTTATCTTCTAAAACTTAAACATTAGAATATTTTGGTGCGATGATATGTTAACCTATTTGAAAAATGATAGATGATGAAAATAGTCCAAAATATTATCTCTAATATACCATCATCACAACCCTTGAAGCAAATATTAGAATCGTTGTTTGGCAGATTTATTTTATTATTTCTTTTCAGTTTTTTTCTATTGACTTAAAATTATAATATTCAAGAGAAATATTTTTAAACTAAATTTTAAAAACATTCATTTACTAAATATAAATCAAATTTATTGTACTTAATTAGAATGAAAACTAAATTTAGATTTAAAAATTTTATTTAATATGACATATAAAATATTTACTTGTGCAAATTCACTCTCCTATATATTGTATTTTATATATTTGTATATCTAATTAATTAATGTTCAGATTTTAACGTAACTAAATCAAGATAAATTTATTCGATCATTTAAAAAATTTATGGTAAAATTAAAATTGTTGCATTTGTTTTATCTAATACCATAAAATACGTATCTATTAATTTCTGTTTCTATTTTATAGTCCATAAAGCTAATCCCTACTAATGTTATTTATTTGTTCCTTTTGCAGAAATTTTTAGGAATTTGTATGGCAATGTTTAATAAAATAATAACAATAACAACAACAACAATTTCTTGCAGAGCATGTATTTTTGTCAGTCAACCTAGACATTATCTGTTACTTGGGTAAATAAGTGATACTACGTCTAACAGAAAAACTCACATAATCACCATTCTTTATGCTTACACAAGCTGCAAGGTAGCTGTTGGAGGATTACATTAGGTCCTAACATCTAGGTGCAGTGGTCTCAGATCCAAGACTCCTCACTGATAAAGCCATAAGCTATAAACTAGTCTGGGAATATTGGATGAGTAGGCACTAGATAGGAATTATATGCATAAAAAATATATAAATATATATTTAATTTAATGTACCTAAAAATTTATGTGAACACCTGGAAAGATGTCGGTTTCAATGACAATGTTTGAAACATAATAAACCACATACTAGCATCAATTCGTAAAAGAAGTATTAATGAAATAAATATTGAATAATTCACATGATTATACAGAAAATGACTTATTTATTAAATTTTTTTCTATATCATTAATCAAGAAACAAAATATTGATTTTTTTCAAAACTCCTTAACATAGATTTTTTAATTTGGCGAATTATTTTATTATCTAAATATTTTTAAGAAATATATATTTAAAACAGAGTTTCATAAAACATTAATTTTAAACAATAACAAATGTATAATAATTAAATTAATGCATCTAGAAATATATGTAAATAAAACTTGGAAAAATATCAGCTTCAACCAATGCTAAACCATTTCATTATTTGTTCTCCATAGTATATAAAAAAACTAATCAACCATTTTACTCTGTATACTCAGTTTCAACAATAACATTTCTAACCGGCTGCAACCAACCATCATACAAATGGAATAACCTTCACCTTATATAAAAACCAGTACATAGATCTATACTCGTTTTTAAATTAGCTTATTTTAATATAAACTGATATTAAACAATTCACAGTCAGATAAACTCATAATATTAATTAAACATTGATTAATAAACCTTACATTTAAATGGGTAGTTAAATAAAGTAAGAGAGGCAAAACTTTCTACATGTATTGCCATTCAGTGCAAGCCAGAATAATCAATGGATGCCAGAAAGCTTGTGCATAAAATCCCCATCTAGTGCCTACTCATCCAATATCCCCAGTCTAGTTTCTGGCTTGTGGTCTTTGTCAGTGAGGAACCTTGGATCTGAGAGATAAGTAGAGATAAAAGGTGGCTGCTAGAGGGTTGCATTAGATCCTAAGATCTAGATTCAGTGCTCTCAGATTCAAGGCTCCCCACTGACAAAGGCCACAAACCAGAAACTAGTCTGGGGATATTTGATGAGTAGGCACTAGATGGGAACTTTATGCCCAAGCCCTCTGGCATCCATTGATTGCACTGGTTTGTACTGAATGGAAATACGTATAGAGGATTTTGTTTGTTTTAATAACAGTTATAAGCAAGCATAAGAAATGGTAATCACTTCATTTGTTAATTAACCAAATGATAAAAATTAATAAAGTTTTATTTAGTCAAGCTAATAAACTATAATTTGATTTGATTTCTTCCATCATCTAAGTACACTCGTATATTAACTACAATATAACTTTAACATAAAAACACGATATTGAATAACTCACTATCTAGCACCTTTTAATCTAAATAGCTAGATTGATTATTAATTTGGAAATATAAAATTAGATCTCAGGGAATCTTTAATACGATTTGATCAAAGCAATTCTATTACACAATAACTTATAACTATTGTAATAATAATAATAATAATAATAATAATAATAATAATAATAATAATAATAATAATAATAATAATAATAATAATAATAATAATAATAATAATAATAATAATAATAATAATAATAATAATAATAATAATAATAATAATAATAATAATAATAATAATAATAATAATAATAATAATAATAATAATAATAATAATAATAATAATAATAATAATAATCCCACAGCAAATCTCTGCTGAGGTAAGAAGCAATCCTTAAGTTCTCTGATGTAGGTATTTAT